>CM042012.1:79304896-79904896 GCA_023525715.1 Cichorium intybus | reverse complement strand
GAAGATTCATTATTTTTATTGTCTTTAGTAGAAGCATGTTTTGAAGATATTTTCTTTTTTGAAACCAAAGTAAAATCATCAACATTATCTATAATAGTAGTAGCATTAATGGTAGAAGTATCCATATGTTTAGCAATAGAAGGAGCTTTAGTTTTAGTAATGACATGCATACAAACATGTGTTTCGTGACCAAACACCTTACAATGAGAGCACATAGGTGGTTTCCATTCATACTCAACTCTAAGCGTATGGGAAGAGAACTCAAAAGTTTCAGGATCTGGGATACGGATGTTAATTTTGTCCACCCATGAGGGACGAGTTGGGACTTCTAAAAGGACACGAGCATACACCGCCTTACCCGCAGCATAAGTACACATGTTAGCTGTATAAGAGTCCATAGCAAGAGGCTTACCAATTTTAGAAGCAATGTGACTTAATCCTTCCTCACTCCAAGTCTCATAAGGGATGTCATGTATTTTAATCCAAAGAGGAAGTTTGTCATGGTTGTTTCTATGAATGCTAAGTCCGGGTCTCCATTTTTGCATAACAATGGGGGCACTCCTAAATGTCCATGGGCCGTGAGTGATAACATGTTTTAAACCTTGGTCATTGTTAAATTTAAAAAGGTATACACCATTACCATTTAACAGAACATCTTCCAGGCCATGTTGAGACCACATCTTAGAGGCGAGATAACGAACATCAGAATAATTCATTTTACATCCCACGAAATAGCCACATATGGTTCGAGCATGAGTCTCACATATCTTATTAACAACATTGATCGGTATATCTACTGGCACTTCAATATCATTACTAAGATTAGGAATGAAACGAAAATTTTCGCTAGAATGTTTTTTAGGACCACTTAAAATGTTCGCTTGAGAGTTAACAAGCAAAGGTAATTTACTAGACCAAGCGTTGAAATTTATGTCTTTTACTTCCAAGTTATCATTAATATTACTATGCTTGTTGGAATTGTGTATCTGAACACCCTCAACTTCATTACTAAAGCTAGAATTAACAGGAATAAGATTATCCGGTTTATGAAATACATAGTTTTTGTTATTAAAAGTCTTTTTATAGTTAGCCCCTTTAGTATTAGAATAGGCATTGGGCTTAATGTTGTTGGGTCTATAAGGAACATAGGTTTTTTTTTAAGCCCAAATTTGAAGAGATTTTAGGGAGGCCCAAAAGAGAAGGAAGAGGATCCTTTATGTTACTAACAATTCTCGGCACAAGAGGATCCGCAAACATACAAGGAGACATCGGTTCATGCAAAAAGGGGTTGGACACATCAAAAGGGGTAGCATGTGAGGCATGTGTCTCCTTGTCTACCACTAACCTATTGTTATCATTCTTGTCTCCCACCTTTTCATTATTATTCCCACTCACTAACTTAGACTTTAATATAGAATGAGCATTATCAAGACCATTTTTATAATAAATATGAGAAGTATCGGTTATACCTTGCTTGAATAGAGTAGTGCTCTTGGTGACCGTTGGAGCGTGATGTCCGGGAACTGAAGATTGGAGAGGACCTTTTCCGGCAGCCGCAAGACAACTATCTCCACCACCGGACATGTAAATTTTAGCCATGCAGTCATTTGACGTGAAATCAGGAACATGGCCGATGGTAGAAGTAAATCTGGTGTCCTTTGGTGCGTGTTCTTCATCTTCACAATCATTGTCTTCCAATGATGAGTATTCTTCCCCAATAATCGTTGAAGCATGTTGAGAACTCGAATGAGTGTTTTTCCCGTACATGGAAGATGCTTGATATGGACGAGAATAAGTGTTTGTGCCTTGGCCGTAATCTTTCTGCATAAACTCAATTTCTTTTCCACCATACCCGATGTTTGGAAGAATTTGTTCATCTTCGACTATGTGTTCATCTTCCACATTTTGTTCTCCTCCATTTGTAGAAGAGATACCTCTCATAGTATCCGTTAAGTTGGCCTCCATGTTATCACCATCTTTGCTTTGAAGCTTCTCATAGTCTTTACCTCCATCTTCAGGAAGATTCAACTTGTTGTTCATCTCCAAAGCTTTGCCATCCTGTCCATGAGTTTGCAAAACCGATGGAAGACTAAAAACAGTTGGAGAAGTAGGATAGAGTTCACATTGTTTTTGTTTTTCCTGATAATTATGCGAAAATATATCTATTTTATTTTCAGCAACTAAATTTGTAACAAGTTTATGGTTTAAAACAGATTTTCTTTTTTGTATGTTTCTGTCAAGATGTTTGAAAATATATGGCTGTTTGGTTTTTATGTTTTTTAATCTTTTTTCAACCAAATTGATAGTAATTTCATGATCTGTAAAACCATTTGCAGGAAACATAAGATTTTGATTTTCTAAAACATAATCCTTATCCAAACATTGTTCAGAATCCGGATCTATGCCTGGTGAAACACCAGCCATTCTAAAACAAATAATACAAAAACAAAAAACTTAAAAATTGCTCAAAAAAACGTAAACTTTGTGTAGAGAGAGAGAGAGAGAGAGAGAGAATGGTTGAAGGTTTTGTTATGGTCAATTATGAAGGCTTGTTATAGGTTATGGACCATAGAAAACATTGTGTTGGGTTATGGACCCTTATGAATGATTGTGATGGGTTATGCTCAATTATGAAGGGTTGTGATGGGTCATGGACCATTATAAAGGGTTGTGATGGGTTATGGACCATTTTGAAGTTTGTGACGGGTTATGGACCATTATAAAGGGTTGTGATGGGTTATGGACCATTATGAAGGTTATCATGGGTTATCGATCATTATGAAGGGTTATGATGGGTTATGGACCATTATGAGGGGTTGTGATAGGTTATGGTCAATTATGAAGAGTTGTGATTGGTTATGGACCATAGAGAGGGTTGGGTTGGGTTATAGACCATTATGATGGGTGTGAAAGGTTATGGACCATTATGAAGGTTTGTATGTGTTATGGACCATTATGAAGGGTTGTATGGGTTATGTACTTTTATGAAGGTTGTGATGGGTTATGAACCATTTTGAAGGATTATGATGGGTTATTGACCATTATGAAGGGTTATGATAGGTTATGGTCAATTATGAAGGGTTGTTATGGGTTATGGACCATAGAAACGGTTGTGATGGGTTATGGACCATTAGAAATGTTGTGATGGGTTATTGACCATTATGAAGGGTTGTATGGGTTATGTACTATTACAAAGGCTGTGATGGGTTATGAACCATTATCAAGGATTATGATGGGTTATTGACCATTATGAAGGGTTGTGATAGGTTATGGTTAATTATGAAGGGTTGTTATGGTTTTTTTTTTTTTTTTTTTTTTTTTTTTTTTTGGTAACCGAGGACCCCACCCGACCCATCCTTTGGATGACCCTGATGAAGCAACCTCGGGGCCCACGCACACCTGGCAGCTGGGTGGTCCGGGTCAATTGTCACACCCCGATCCTTGGCGGAATCGATCAAGGCGTGATATATTGTTCAAAGTCTCATGACAACTATGTTATAATATGATTAGATTCAATTAAGTACTAAGTAGGCAAACAAGATCCACAACATACAAATACAAATTCAAATACAAACAACATTTATTACATCAAATTTAAATAGTCTTGTGGGTTTCTAAGGTATACCCTACTTTTCATCAACTTCATTCTTCAAATCTGCATCATGGGTAAAAACAAGTCAACTACGAGAGTTGGTGAGTAATCTAGTTTTATTAAAGAAACTTGTGAGTTTGAATAATTTGAAATTTGTTTTCTTTTGAAGTTGGCAAGCAAGTGTTATTGAGATAACAGTTTATAAATCAAAAATTGATTAACAAATGATAATAACAACAATAAGTCCTCACCCTATATATACATATATATGTATATATATAGGATGGAGCATCTAATCATCATACACACTCAACCACGTGCAATCAATCACCTTAGCGTCCCAAGGCGGGGTGGTCAACCCAATAGCGCTATTATTGTCCATAACGTACCTCAAGAATACGGGCATAGTCATGGAGATTAGACTAAAAATGGTAATGCACTACAAGTACATGTAGCGTAAACAAACAACAATTATACAAATAATGATTCACATATAAATGTCCCAACAATGTCTCAATGGTGAAAAAATAATAAAATGAAGTTGGAACATATTAAAACCACATGATACACCCCAAAAGTATTTAAAATTATAAAATATGGGGTAGATTACTCACTTTAGTCCAAACGGAATACGCGTGTCGTACGAAAGACGGCTCGGGTCAAAATGACGTAGAACCTAATATAATTAATAGTTTTGGCTTAGGAATCGATAAACGGGAATATAGTATTAATAAAAATAATTAGACATATATTCTTATATTAGATGAATTAACAATAATCCAAATTTTGTTTTGAATATTAATGTATTCCTATGTTAAATGAATTTTAAATTGAATTAATTACTTTGCTTAATTAATTTATATTTTCACTTTAGGCAAGATTTTAATAATTTCTTATTAAAATAATAACTAGTCAAATTATAAGTATTTATAGATTTTATATATTATAAACAATTATTTATATGAAATAATCATTAAAAATGCATTTTTACATGCTTAGATATTTAGGAAAATGGTCTTAAATACTAAACAGTAATGAAACATTCTGAAATTATCAGAAAATCATTATTTCATAAAATAGTAATTAATGTAAAATTTTCATATTTTTCTTAACTGCTTTAGTATTTATTTAGTATTTTAATAATTAAACCACAACAAATTTCGGGAAAAATAATAAATGATTCCCAAAAATTCTGGAAAATTAACCATAGTTTTATAACATTATATTGAGCCTAATGTAAATATTTTGGATATTTTGGACAATGGGAAGTATTTATTATGTTTTTCATTATTAACTAATCAATAAAATCATAAATAATAGTAAACTATTAAGGAAAATTCATTAAACTTTTTATCTATGATTAATATGTCATATTTGATATTGTGACCAGGGTTTATAATTTTCGGACTTGTATAGCTATTTATTAACAATTTAACCCATTAAACAATCATTAAATTTGGAAAAATAAGAAAACATTCTTACAAAAATCTGTAAATTTTTGCATGGGGTCTTTATAATGTTATTAAGGTGCGAAAAATATAAAATCGTGTTTTTGACATACATAACTATATTTTTCTATTTATTTAGCTTCAACAAAATAAAATACAAAATAACCATAAAACTATAATATAAATGCATGAAACTTCATAAATTATGTTTTCTCAGTTTATGGGTCATCCCATAATTTTCTCAGAAGTTATTGAATATAAAAAGTATTTTATATGAATTATTGCCCTATTTTAGTGCAATAATTATAATAATTCGATAAAAATGAGTTAATTTCTGAAAATTTCCAGAACTTCTTATTTTATTAATGGGATTCTGAGAAAAATCAGGTTTATACATAAAATGAGTTTTAGATATTTTGGTGGATTTAATTTGTTTCATGTATGAATTTGAAACTTTTAACAACATACCTTGAGGAATGCTTCAAGAGGGATGAAGATTTGAGTATGAGGGATTGTTCTTGGCTGGAAAATGAAGCTTTCTTGGAGAAATTTCGAGATTGAGAGTTAGAGAAAGAATAGAGAGGGTTTGAGTGGTGATGAGAATAATGTGGTGAGAGGAAAAGGAAAGGAAAGATGATGGGAGGTGTGAGTGGGAGACCATGGGAATATCTTTTGACTTTTGGTGGTCTTCATAATTTTCCACTAGCACAAGCATCTTAAGAGTTTTATAAAATTTAATGTAGTATTTATAAAAATAGAGTTTTATAAAAAAATAGGTTATTATTTGATTATAACAATCTACTTTGATTTGAAGTTTAATTATAGCATTCAAGTTTGATTCTTTTAATTTAGTTAGAGAATTATACTTTTATTTGATTATAATATGGTATCATAATTTAATTTGATTATAGTTATAACATTATACTATGCTATATTGCTATTAACATCAATTTATAACGTAGTGTATGAGTTTTGATCCTATTAGCGTCAAGTAATCTCGATTAGGGTTTATTAGATTTCCAATTGGGTTGGGTTGACCCAAATCCATTTTAGGCGGATGTCACAGTCTCCCCTACTTTAGGAAATTTCGTCCCGAAATTTAATAAGAAAGTATCTTAAGAGAAAAGATGCGGGTATTTGGTACGCATATGATCCTCACGCTCCCATATATACTCGGGTCCACGTGCCGACTGCCACCTGACCTTGACCAGGGGAATGCGACTTCTTTTGAGTTGCTTTTCCTTCCGGTCGGCAATTTCCAAGGGTTTCTCGATAAATTGCATTGTCTCGTCAATTTGGATATCCTCGAGAGGAACATGAAGGTTCTCGTCTGCTAAACACTTTTTGAGGTTAGCTATATGAAATAGTGGGTGAACTTTCTGAAGCTCTGTTGGTAGATCCAACTCATAGGCTACTGGTCCGATCCTTTTCAGGATCTTAAACCGGCCTACGTAGCGTGGTGCCAATTTACCCTTGCGTCCAAATCGAACCACACCTTTCCATGGGGACACTTTTAACATGACCATGTCACCCACGATAAATTCAAGCGGTTTGCGTCGCTTGTCGGCATTACTCTTTTGTCGGCTACGAGCTGTGAGAAGGTTATTGCGAATCTGAGTGATTTTGTCGGTTGTTTCCTGGATAAGCTCAGGACCAACGATTGGAGAATCCACTGTTGCGCGAATTACGTGAGACTCCCCAATTTCATGCCAGCAAATAGGAGATCGGCATTTACGGCCATACAATGCCTCAAATGGTGGCATCCCGATGCTTGAATGATAACTGTTATTATAGGAGAATTCCACCAACGGTAAATGAGAGTCCCATTTTCCTCCGAAATCTAAGACACACGCCCTCAACATATCTTCGAGTGTTTGAATTGTCCTCTCAGATTGACCATCGGTCTGAGGATGATAGGCGGTACAGTATGTATGTATATATGTATGTATATGTATGTATGTATGTGTATGTATGTATGTATGTATGTATGTCTGTGTATGTATGTTTGTAATGTCATTTTATAGCTGATACGCATAAGAGGAATAAAATATGCAAGATACAGGTGGACCACGAGCTGTATATACGCTAGGTGAGTAGGTTCTAATCCATTATTATGATATTATTTAATTAAATGTTCTTTGAATTATTTCCACTTTCCGGAGATATAAATTTTTTTTTATAAAGAGTCTTTTCGTTTTCCCTGTCCTTATCGGAGTTAAGCAGTGAATGTTGAAAAAATAGCACTTTGGGTAGTCGAAAGGTTTTTAAAAGTCTTTTCGTTTTCCTGTCTTTATCAAGTTAAGCAGTTAATGTTGAAAAAATAGCACCTAGGGTAATCGAAAGGTTTTTAAAAGTCTTTTCGTTTTCCTGTCCTTATCAAGTTAAGCAGTTAATGTTGAAAAAAATAGCACCTAGGGTAATCGAAAGGTTTTTAAAAGTCTTTTCGTTTTCCTGCGATGAATATAATCTCAGAAGATCTAGGGCCTTCATCTTTGGGCTTTGCTTATGAGCAATCTCAAAACTTACTTCCAGGTTGAATTCTAGTACTTTTATGTCAGTTTGGTTTTTATCATCTAACCTTTGTTTTTTTTTTTTTTTTTAAAGCTCCACTAATGGATAGTTTAACGGATTACAATCCATTCATGGACGAGCACTTAACGAACAGTGAGATTATCCCCATGAATCAAGGATTCATGGCTAGCATACAGAATGACAATCAACTACAGGTGATTCATAACGACAGTGTTGGAATGAATCCTGAGTTTGAGGGAGGTTTTCAATACCAGAATCAACTTCAGATGATTCAAAGAAATCTAGAGGGATTTCAAAACCCTGGGTTCATAGCTGAAAATCAACAGTTACTGCCGACGTCAGATACTAATGTTATTGCACCAAAGTTTATCTTTGGTCAGGATCATGCTCAATTGATCCAGAATGGCAATAGCACAACCGGATTTGATTCTTTGAGTCCAAGAACCACAGTAGTTGGCAGTGGAAGTGGTTCTAGACAACCATTAAGTAAGGAAGCAATAACTCAGCACTTTAACAAGCCTCTTTTGGAAGCTGCAAAGGAACTCAACGTTGGATCAACCCAGTTGAAGAATCGTTGTAGGGAGTTAGGCATACCAAAATGGCCTCGAAGACAGCTTAAGAGTCTAGAAACTCTTATTAACAATACTCAGGTTAAAAATTGCATTTTTTTTTTCAAAATTTTAGTACCATGAGATTGTATTGACTGAAAGTATTTATGTAACAGGAATTGAATAATATTGCTAATGAAGCAGACGTAATACTTGGTATAGAAAATGAGAAAAAAGCAATATTCGAGGGTTCCAGTTCGAAGATGACTGATACCACAAAGAAATTTAGGCAAGCTGTCTTTAGAGATGTTTACAGGAAACGAAAGGCCGAGGAGATGGAGGAAACTTCATCAGGGACCCATGCACAGCAGCAATCTTTGCCATCCGGTTCTGCTATAGATGTTGATTTACTTGGGGATGTAAATGATGAAGGCTCACATCCTATAATAGAAAGTATGGTTATTCCTATTCTTCAGGAAGGTCCAAGTCAAGTACTTTTTGATGAAGATTGGAGTTTCTTAGATCAGGAAGATATGAATCTTGATTTACTTGAGAATGTAAATGATGAAATTTCACATCCTATGATAGAAGGTATGACCATTCCTATTCTTCAGGAAGGTCCAAGTCAAGTACCTTCTAATTTTGATATGAGTGGTTTTAACCCTGACTTTCTCAAGATCATAAGTGAAGAGAAAATAGAAGACTTAACAGGTGAGATAGCCTGCTTTCGGCGTTCAGATTGAATTCCAACATTAGTCTAATGAAACCGTTGGTACCGTTCCTGTTTCCGTTTATGCCATTAATGCTAATGTTTGTCATGGCGGCTACCACAACGACATGAAATATAACGGTGTCCACCAGTGGAGTCATCGGTCGATCTGTTGATGGTGTGATGGTATGTTGGTTACTTTGACAAGGTGGCATTCTTGTGCTATTGAGATTAAAGATGGAATGATTGTAGGTTTTCGATAATAGTTATTGGTCAGATATTATCGACCGTGTAAGGGTAGGGGTATAACATGTACATAAAATGTCTAGATGTATGGTTCTATAGTATTATAAAATACTTCTATAGTATTTTAGATTTGTATTCTGTTTTAGAGTTTATTTGTATATGGTTATTGATAAGTTTTTAGACTTGTTGTTCACTACAATTATTCCTAAACACATGTTACTCATACCTTGGACCAATAGAGTTGATCAGGCTCTATTTATCCTAGATATGATTACATAACTATCTAGGCCTACTCGTAGTGTTCAACTCATCTTATTACTCTTGTATTGTTTTGGTTATGACACTGTTCTAGTATGTATGTACTTGTACTTATACTTTATAAAAATATCATTGTATTGGGCACCTTCTGGGCTTTCCATGGGTATTAAATGTGAATCATGTAGCATTTGCGTGGGCCCCCATAATACTAAGTTTTCACATGTTTTCCCACTTCTAGGACTATTAGGGAACTTTATAGTCCAATGAGTTGGCCATGCCATTTTAGAGTGTATCCTTTCGGATACGTTTGATAAGGTCGGGTATTTTGATGGCTCAAAAGTAATGTGAATGACGCGCTTTGGCCTATAGGTTTGGGAACTCTCGCCTTTGGTCCCCAGGTAAGCAAACTGGTCCCTCGGTTGATTGGGATGTATACGAATGCTTACCTAGTCAGGACTTTCGGGCTACCGGCACCTCCCCCTTCCAGTTACTACGCGTCCATTACTATGATCCTACCCAACTAGAGTGGATGACTTGGAATTTCCTATGAGTTCTAAGGATTATATACGTATATATATATATATATATATATATATATATATATATATATATATATATATATATATATATATATATATATATATATATAATATATATATATATATTGAAACCACTTGAGTATGTGTGTGATTTTCAGAGAAAGAAGAGAAAATTTACAAGTGTAGGCACACATATAAGTGTCATGAGTAATACGTAAGCACATAAGGGAGCAATTAGCACACAAAGGTATTCCTAGAATTTTCTAAGTGCGAATTGCATGCAGTTGTGTGTGCATTTTATAAACTAGCATACGAGAGGACCCTAGAGGCTATAGACTAGGTCAAGGCAATTAACCTAATTCCCTATAGTCAAGGGCTCTGATACCAATCTGTCACACCCCGATCCTTGGCGGAATCGATCAAGGCGTGATATATTGTTCAAAGTCTCATGACAACTATGTTATAATATGATTAGATTCAATTAAGTACTAAGTAGGCAAACAAGATCCACAACATACAAATACAAATTCAAATACAAACAACATTTATTACATCAAATTTAAATAGTCTTGTGGGTTTCTAAGGTATACCCTACTTTTCATCAACTTCATTCTTCAAATCTGCATCATGGGTAAAAACAAGTCAACTACGAGAGTTGGTGAGTAATCTAGTTTTATTAAAGAAACTTGTGAGTTTGAATAATTTGAAATTTGTTTTCTTTTGAAGTTGGCAAGCAAGTGTTATTGAGATAACAGTTTATAAATCAAAAATTGATTAACAAATGATAATAACAACAATAAGTCCTCACCCTATATATACATATATATGTATATATATAGGATGGAGCATCTAATCATCATACACACTCAACCACGTGCAATCAATCACCTTAGCGTCCCAAGGCGGGGTGGTCAACCCAATAGCGCTATTATTGTCCATAACGTACCTCAAGAATACGGGCATAGTCATGGAGATTAGACTAAAAATGGTAATGCACTACAAGTACATGTAGCGTAAACAAACAACAATTATACAAATAATGATTCACATATAAATGTCCCAACAATGTCTCAATGGTGAAAAAATAATAAAATGAAGTTGGAACATATTAAAACCACATGATACACCCCAAAAGTATTTAAAATTATAAAATATGGGGTAGATTACTCACTTTAGTCCAAACGGAATACGCGTGTCGTACGAAAGACGGCTCGGGTCAAAATGACGTAGAACCTAATATAATTAATAGTTTTGGCTTAGGAATCGATAAACGGGAATATAGTATTAATAAAAATAATTAGACATATATTCTTATATTAGATGAATTAACAATAATCCAAATTTTGTTTTGAATATTAATGTATTCCTATGTTAAATGAATTTTAAATTGAATTAATTACTTTGCTTAATTAATTTATATTTTCACTTTAGGCAAGATTTTAATAATTTCTTATTAAAATAATAACTAGTCAAATTATAAGTATTTATAGATTTTATATATTATAAACAATTATTTATATGAAATAATCATTAAAAATGCATTTTTACATGCTTAGATATTTAGGAAAATGGTCTTAAATACTAAACAGTAATGAAACATTCTGAAATTATCAGAAAATCATTATTTCATAAAATAGTAATTAATGTAAAATTTTCATATTTTTCTTAACTGCTTTAGTATTTATTTAGTATTTTAATAATTAAACCACAACAAATTTCGGGAAAAATAATAAATGATTCCCAAAAATTCTGGAAAATTAACCATAGTTTTATAACATTATATTGAGCCTAATGTAAATATTTTGGATATTTTGGACAATGGGAAGTATTTATTATGTTTTTCATTATTAACTAATCAATAAAATCATAAATAATAGTAAACTATTAAGGAAAATTCATTAAACTTTTTATCTATGATTAATATGTCATATTTGATATTGTGACCAGGGTTTATAATTTTCGGACTTGTATAGCTATTTATTAACAATTTAACCCATTAAACAATCATTAAATTTGGAAAAATAAGAAAACATTCTTACAAAAATCTGTAAATTTTTTCATGGGGTCTTTATAATGTTATTAAGGTGCGAAAAATATAAAATCGTGTTTTTGACATACATAACTATATTTTTATATTTATTTAGCTTCAACAAAATAAAATACAAAATAACCATAAAACTGTAATATAAATGCATGAAACTTCATAAATTATGTTTTCTCAGTTTATGGGTCATCCCATAATTTTCTCAGAAGTTATTGAATATAAAAAGTATTTTATATGAATTATTGCCCTATTTTAGTGCAATAATTATAATAATTCGATAAAAATGAGTTAATTTCTGAAAATTTCCAGAACTTCTTATTTTATTAATGGGATTCTGAGAAAAATCAGGTTTATACATAAAATGAGTTTTAGATATTTTGGTGGATTTAATTTGTTTCATGTATGAATTTGAAACTTTTAACAACATACCTTGAGGAATGCTTCAAGAGGGATGAAGATTTGAGTATGAGGGATTGTTCTTGGCTGGAAAATGAAGCTTTCTTGGAGAAATTTCAAGATTGAGAGTTAGAGAAAGAATAGAGAGGGTTTGAGTGGTGATGAGAATAATGTGGTGAGAGGAAAAGGAAAGGAAAGATGATGGGAGGTGTGAGTGGGAGACCATGGGAATATCTTTTGACTTTTGGTGGTCTTCATAATTTTCCACTAGCACAAGCATCTTAAGAGTTTTATAAAATTTAATGTAGTATTTATAAAAATAGAGTTTTATAAAAAAATAGGTTATTATTTGATTATAACAATCTACTTTGATTTGAAGTTTAATTATAGCATTCAAGTTTGATTCTTTTAATTTAGTTAGAGAATTATACTTTTATTTGATTATAATATGGTATCATAATTTAATTTGATTATAGTTATAACATTATACTATGCTATATTGCTATTAACATCAATTTATAACGTAGTGTATGAGTTTTGATCCTATTAGCGTCAAGTAATCTCGATTAGGGTTTATTAGATTTCCAATTGGGTTGGGTTGACCCAAATCCATTTTAGGCGGATGTCACATCAATCACCTACGGGGGTAGAGAGGTGGTCAGTGGTCATCCCCTGATTGAAACCTAACACTCCCTATGGGGAAAGGGAAGGAGTGGGATTAGAACTTGGAACCTCTTTATGGGGGAAGAGAAAGAGTCCTAAGCCTTATCCACTAGGCCACCAGGGTGATGGTTGGGTTGTTATGGGTTATGGACCATAGAAAGGGTTGTATTTGGTTATGAACCATTATGAAGAGTTGTGATGGGTTATGCTCAATTATGAAGGGTTATGGACCATTATAAAGGATTGTGATGGGTTATGGACCATTATGAAGGTTGTGATGGGTTATGAACCACTATAAAGGGTTGTGATGGGTTATGGACCATTATGGTGGTTGTGATGGGTTATCGACCACGTTATGGACCATTATCAGGGGTATTCATAGGTTATGGTCTATTATGAAGAGTTGTGATGGGTTATGGATCATAGAAATGTTAGTGTTGGGTTATGGACCACTATGAAGGGTTGTGATGGGATTTGGACCTTATGAAGGGTTGCGATGGGTTATAGACGATTATGAAGTGTTGTGCTGGGTTATAGTTAATTATGAAGGGTTGTGATGGGTTATGGACCATATACAGGTTTATGCTGGGTTATAGACCATAGGAATGGTTATGATAGGTTATGGTCAATTATGAAAAATTGTGATGGGTTATGGTAAATTATGAAGGGTTGTGATGGGTTACGGACTGTTATGAAGGTTTGTATGGGTTATGGACCATTATGAAGGGTTGTTATGGTTATGGACCATTATGCAGGGTTGCGATGGGTTATGGACCGTAGAAAGGGTTGTGATGGGTTATGGACCATTGGAAAGGGTTGTGATGGGTTATTGACCATTATGAAAAGTTGTGTGGGTTATGTACTATTATAAAGGTTGTGATGGGTTATGAACCATTATCAAGGATTATGATGGGTTATTGACCATTATGAGGGGTTGTGATAGGTTATGGTCAATTATGAAGGGTTGTTATGGGTTATGGATCATAGAAAGGGTTGTATTAGGTTATGGAGCATTATGAAGGGTTGTGATGGGTTATGCTCAATTATGAAGGGTTATGGACCATTATGATGGTTGTGATGGGTTTTCGACCATTATGAAGGGTTATGATGGGTTATGGACCATTATGAAGGTTGTGATGGGTTATGAACCATTATAAAGGGTTGTGATGGGTTATGGACCATTATGATGGTTGTGATGGGTTTTCGACCACTATGAAGGGTTATGATGGGTTATGGAACATTATGAGGGGTATTCATAGGTTATGGTCAATTATGAAGAGTTGTGATGGATTATAGACCATGATGAAGGTTTGTATGGGTTATGGACAATTATGAAGTGTTGTTATGGTTATGGACCATTATGCATGTTTGCATGGGATATGGACCATGATGAAGGTTTGTATGGGTTCTGGACAATTATGAAGGGTTGTTATGGTTATGGACCATTTTGCAGGGTTGCATGGGTTATGGACCATATAAAGGGTTGTGCTGTGTTATGGACCATAAGAAGGATTGTGATGGATTATGGTCGGAAGGGTTGTGATGGGTTAAGGTTAATTATGAAGGGTTGTGATGGGTTATGGACTGTTATGAAGGTTTGTATGGGTTATGGACTATTATGAAGGGTTGTTATGGTTATGGACCATTATGTAGGGTTGCGATTGGTTTGTACCAAAGAAAGGGTTGTGATGGGCTATGGACCATTGGGAAGGGTTATATGGGTTATGTACTATTATGAAGGTTGTGATGGGTTATGAACCATAACCATTATGAAGGATTATGATGGGTTATTGACCATTATAAAGGGTTGTGATAGGTTATGGTCAATTATGAAGGCTTGTTATAGGTTATGGACCATAGAAAACGTTGTGTTGGGTTATGGACCCTTATGAATGATTGTGATGGGTTATGCTCAATTATGAAGGGTTGTGATGGGTCATGGACCATTATAAAGGGTTGTGATGGGTTATGGACCATTTTGAAGTTTGTGATGGGTTATGGACCATTATAAAGGGTTGTGATGGGTTATGGACCATTATGAAGGTTATCATGGGTTATCGACCACTATGAAGGGTTATGATGGGTTATGGACCATTATGAGGGGTTGTGATAGGTTATGGTCAATTATGAAGAGTTGTTATTGGTTATGGCCCATAGAGAGGGTTGGGTTGGGTTATAGACCATTATGATGGGTGTGAAAGGTTATGGACCATTATGAAGGTTTGTATGTGTTATGGACCATTATGAAGGGTTGTATGGGTTATGTACTTTTATGAAGGTTGTGATGGGTTATGAACCATTTTGAAGGATTATGATGGGTTATTGACCATTATGAAGGGTTATGATAGGTTATGGTCAATTATGAAGGGTTGTTATGGGTTATGGACCATAGAAACGGTTGTGATGGGTTATGGACCATTAGAAAGGTTGTGATGGGTTATTGACCATTATGAAGGGTTGTATGGGTTATGTACTATTACAAAGGCTGTGATGGGTTATGAACCATTATCAAGGATTATGATGGGTTATTGACCATTATGAAGGGTTGTGATAGGTTATGGTTAATTATGAAGGGTTGTTATGGTTTTTTTTTTTTTTTTTTTTTTTTTTTTTTGGTAACCGAGGACCCCACCCGACCCATCCTTTGGATGACCCTGATGAAGCAACCTCGGGGCCCACGCACACCTGGCAGCTGGGTGGTCCGGGTCAATCACCTACGGGGGTAGAGAGGTGGTCAGTGGTCATCCCCTGATTGAAACCTAACACTCCCTATGGGGAAAGGGAAGGAGTGGGATTAGAACTTGGAACCTCTTTATGGGGGAAGAGAAAGAGTCCTAAGCCTTATCCACTAGGCCACCAGGGTGATGGTTGGGTTGTTATGGGTTATGGACCATAGAAAGGGTTGTATTTGGTTATGAACCATTATGAAGAGTTGTGATGGGTTATGCTCAATTATGAAGGGTTATGGACCATTATAAAGGATTGTGATGGGTTATGGACCATTATGAAGGTTGTGATGGGTTATGAACCACTATAAAGGGTTGTGATGGGTTATGGACCATTATGGTGGTTGTGATGGGTTATCGACCACGTTATGGACCATTATCAGGGGTATTCATAGGTTATGGTCTATTATGAAGAGTTGTGATGGGTTATGGATCATAGAAATGTTAGTGTTGGGTTATGGACCACTATGAAGGGTTGTGATGGGATTTGGACCTTATGAAGGGTTGCGATGGGTTATAGACGATTATGAAGTGTTGTGCTGGGTTATAGTTAATTATGAAGGGTTGTGATGGGTTATGGACCATATACAGGTTTATGCTGGGTTATAGACCATAGGAATGGTTATGATAGGTTATGGTCAATTATGAAAAATTGTGATGGGTTATGGTAAATTATGAAGGGTTGTGATGGGTTACGGACTGTTATGAAGGTTTGTATGGGTTATGGACCATTATGAAGGGTTGTTATGGTTATGGACCATTATGCAGGGTTGCGATGGGTTATGGACCGTAGAAAGGGTTGTGATGGGTTATGGACCATTGGAAAGGGTTGTGATGGGTTATTGACCATTATGAAAAGTTGTGTGGGTTATGTACTATTATAAAGGTTGTGATGGGTTATGAACCATTATCAAGGATTATGATGGGTTATTGACCATTATGAGGGGTTGTGATAGGTTATGGTCAATTATGAAGGGTTGTTATGGGTTATGGATCATAGAAAGGGTTGTATTAGGTTATGGAGCATTATGAAGGGTTGTGATGGGTTATGCTCAATTATGAAGGGTTATGGACCATTATGATGGTTGTGATGGGTTTTCGACCATTATGAAGGGTTATGATGGGTTATGGACCATTATGAAGGTTGTGATGGGTTATGAACCATTATAAAGGGTTGTGATGGGTTATGGACCATTATGATGGTTGTGATGGGTTTTCGACCACTATGAAGGGTTATGATGGGTTATGGAACATTATGAGGGGTATTCATAGGTTATGGTCAATTATGAAGAGTTGTGATGGATTATAGACCATGATGAAGGTTTGTATGGGTTATGGACAATTATGAAGTGTTGTTATGGTTATGGACCATTATGCATGTTTGCATGGGATATGGACCATGATGAAGGTTTGTATGGGTTCTGGACAATTATGAAGGGTTGTTATGGTTATGGACCATTTTGCAGGGTTGCATGGGTTATGGACCATATAAAGGGTTGTGCTGTGTTATGGACCATAAGAAGGATTGTGATGGATTATGGTCGGAAGGGTTGTGATGGGTTAAGGTTAATTATGAAGGGTTGTGATGGGTTATGGACTGTTATGAAGGTTTGTATGGGTTATGGACTATTATGAAGGGTTGTTATGGTTATGGACCATTATGTAGGGTTGCGATTGGTTTGTACCAAAGAAAGGGTTGTGATGGGCTATAGACCATTGGGAAGGGTTATATGGGTTATGTACTATTATGAAGGTTGTGATGGGTTATGAACCATAACCATTATGAAGGATTATGATGGGTTATTGACCATTATAAAGGGTTGTGATAGGTTATGGTCAATTATGAAGGCTTGTTATAGGTTATGGACCATAGAAAACGTTGTGTTGGGTTATGGACCCTTATGAATGATTGTGATGGGTTATGCTCAATTATGAAGGGTTGTGATGGGTCATGGACCATTATAAAGGGTTGTGATGGGTTATGGACCATTTTGAAGTTTGTGATGGGTTATGGACCATTATAAAGGGTTGTGATGGGTTATGGACCATTATGAAGGTTATCATGGGTTATCGACCACTATGAAGGGTTATGATGGGTTATGGACCATTATGAGGGGTTGTGATAGGTTATGGTCAATTATGAAGAGTTGTTATTGGTTATGGCCCATAGAGAGGGTTGGGTTGGGTTATAGACCATTATGATGGGTGTGAAAGGTTATGGACCATTATGAAGGTTTGTATGTGTTATGGACCATTATGAAGGGTTGTATGGGTTATGTACGTTTATGAAGGTTGTGATGGGTTATGAACCATTTTGAAGGATTATGATGGGTTATTGACCATTATGAAGGGTTATGATAGGTTATGGTCAATTATGAAGGGTTGTTATGGGTTATGGACCATAGAAACGGTTGTGATGGGTTATGGACCATTATAAAGGGTTGTGATGGCTTATGGACCATTATGAAGGTTGTGATGGGTTATGGACCATTATAAAGGGTTGTGATGGGTTATGGACCATTATGAAAGTTGTGATGGGTTATGGACCACTATTAAGGGTTATGATAGGATATTGTCTATTATGAGGGGTTTTGATAAGTTATGGTCAATTATGAAGAGTTGTGATGGGTTATGGACCATAGAAAGGGTTATGCTGGGTTATGGACCATTACGAAGGGTTTTGATGGGTTATGGACCATTATGAAGGTTTGCAAGGGTTATGGACCACTATGAAGGGTTGTTATGCTTATAGATCATTATGGAGGGTTACGATGGGTTATGGTCCATAGAAAAGGTTGTGATGGGTTATGGACCATTAGAAGGGGTTGTGATGGATTATGGACCGTTATGAAGGGTTGTATGGGTTATGTACTATTATGAAAGTTGTGATGGGTTATAAACCATTATCAAGGACTATGATGGTTATTGACCATTTTGAAGAGTTGTGATAGGTTATGGTCAATTATGAAGGGTTGTTATGGGTTATGGACCATAGAAAGGGTTGTGTTGGGTTATGGACCATTATGAAGGGTTGTGATGGGTTATGCTCTATTATGAAGGCTTGTTAGGGGTTATGGACCATTATAAAGTGTTGTGATGGGCTATGGACCATAAAGAAGGTTGTGAAGGGTTATGGACCATTATAAAGGGTTGTGACGGGTTATGGATCATTATGAAGGTTGTGATGGGTTATGGACCATGATGAAGGTTTGTATGGGTTATGGATAATTATGAAGTGTTGTTATGGTTATGGACCATTATGAAGGGTTGCGATATGTTATGGACCATTATGAAGTGTTGTGCTGGGTTATAGTTAATTATGAAGGGTTGTGATGGGTTATGGACCATAGAAAGGGTTATGCTGGGTTATGGACCATAGGAAGGGTTTTGATGGGTTATGATCAATTATGAAGGATTGTGATGGGTTATGGTCAATTATGAAGGGTTGTGATGGGTTATGAACCATTATCAAGGATTATGATGGGTTATTGACCATTATGAGGGGTTGTGATAGGTTATGGTCAATTATGAAGGGTTGTTATAAGTTATGGATCATAGAAAGGGTTGTATTAGGTTATGGACCATTATAAAGGATTGTGATGGGTTATGCTCAATTATGAAGGGTTATGGACCATTATGAAGGTTGTGATTAATTATGGACCATTATGAAGGTTGTGATGGGTTATGAACCATTATAAAGGGTTGTGATGGGTTATGGACCATTATGATGGTTGTGATGGGTTTTCGACCACTATGAAGGGTTATGATGGGTTATGGACCATTATGAGGGGTATTCATAGGTTATGGTCAATTATGAAAGAGTTGTGATGGATTATAGACCATGATGAAGGTTTGTATGGGTTATGGACAATTATGAAGGGTTGTTATGGTTATGGACCATTATGCATGTTTGCATGGGATATGGACCATGATGAAGGTTTGTATGGGTTATGGACAATTATGAAGGGTTGTTATGGTTATGGACCATTATGTAGGGTTGCATGGGTTATGAACCATATAAAGGGTTGTGCTGTGTTATGGACCATAAGAAGGATTGTGATGGATTATGGTCGGAAGGGTTGTGATGGGTTAAGGTTAATTATGAAGGGTTGTGATGGGTTATGGACTGTTATGAAGGTTTGTATGGGTTATGGACTATTATGAAGGGTTGTTATGGTTATGGACCATTATGTAGGGTTGCGATTGGTTTGTACCAAAGAAAGGGTTGTGATGGGCTATGGACCATTGGGAAGGGTTATATGGGTTATGTACTATTTTGAAGGTTGTGATGGGTTATGAACCATAACCATTATGAAGGATATTGATGGGTTATTGACCATTATCAAGGGTTCTGATAGGTTATGGTCAATTATGAAGGCTTGTTATAAGTTATGGACCATAGAAAACGTTGTGTTGGGTTATGGACCCTTATGAATGATTGTGATGGGTTATGCTCAATTATGAAGGGTTGTGATGGGTTATGGACCATTATAAAGGGTTTTGATGGGTTATGGACCATTTTGAAGTTTGTGACGGGTTATGGACCATTATAAAGGGTTGTGATGGGTTATGGACCATTATGAAGGTTATCGACCACTATGAAGGGTTATGATGGGTTATGGACCATTATGAGGGGTTGTGATAGGTTATGGTCAATTATGAAGACTTGTGATTGGTTATGGACCATAGAAAGGGTTGTGTTGGGTTATGGACCATTATGATGGGTGTGAAAGGTTATGGACCATTATGAAGGTTTGTATGGGTTATGAACCATTATGAAGGGTTGTATGGGTTATGTACTTTTTGAAGGTTGTGATGGGTTATGAACCATTTTGAAGGATTATGATGGGTTATTGACCATTATGAAGGGTTATGATAGGTTATGGTCAATTATGAAGCGTTGTTATGGGTTATGGACCATAGAAATGGTTGTGATGGGTTATGGACCATTATAAAGGGTTGTGATGGCTTATGGACCATTATGAAGGTTGTGATGGGTTATGGACCATTATAAAGGGTTGTGATGGGTTATGATAGGATATTGTCTATTATTAGGGGTTTTGATAAGTTATGGTCAATTATGAAGAGTTGTGATGGGTTATGGACCACAGAAAGGGTTATGCTGGGTTATGGACCATTACGAAGGGTTTTGATGGGTTATGGACCATTATGAAGGTTTGCAAGGTTTTTTTTTTTTTATTTATTTTTTGGTAACCGAGGACCCCACCCGACCCATCCTTTGGATGACCCTGATGAAGCAACCTCGGGGCCCACGCACACCTGGCAGCAGGGTGGTCCGGGTCAATCACCTACGGGGGTAGAGAGGTGGCCAGTAGCCATCCCCTGATTGAAACCTAACACTCCCTATGGGGAAAGGGAGGGAGTGGGATTAGAACTTGGAACCTCTTTATGGGGGAAGAGAAAGAGTCCTAAGCCTTATCCACTAGGCCATCAGGGTGATGGTTGGTTTGCAAGGGTTATGGACCACTATGAAGGGTTGTTATGGTTATAGACCATTATGGAGGGTTACGATGGGTTATGGTCAATAGAAAAGGTTGTGATGGGTTATGGACCATTAGAAGGGGTTGTGATGGATTATGCACCGTTATGAAGGGTTGTATGGGTTATGTACTATTATGAAAGTTGTGATGGGTTATAAACCATTATCAAGGACTATGATGGGTGATTGACCATTATGAAGAGTTGTGATAGGTTATGGTCAATTATGAAGGGTTGTTATGGGTTATGGACCATAGAAAGGGTTGTGTGGTTATGGACCATTATGAAGGGTTGTGATGGGTTATGCTCTATTATGAAGGCTTGTTATGGGTTATGGACCATTATAAAGTGTTGTGATTGGTTATGGACCATAAAGAAGGTTGTGAAGGGTTATGGACCATTATAAAGGGTTGTGACGGGTTATGGATCATTATGAAGGTTGTGATGGGTTATGGACAACTATGAAGGGTTATGATGGGTTATGGACCATTATGAGGGGTTTTGATAGGTTATGGTCAATTATGAAGAGTTGTGATGGATTATGGACCATAGAAGGGGTTGTGTTGGGTTATCGACCATCATGAAGGGTTGTGATGGGTTATGGACCATTATGAAGGGTTGTGATGGGTTATGGACCATGATGAAGGTTTGTATGGGTTATGGACAATTATGAAGTGTTGTTATGGTTATGGACCATTATGAAGGGTTGCGATAGGTTATGGACCATTATGAAGTGTTGTGCTGGGTTATAGTTAATTATGAAGGGTTGTGATGGGTTATGGACCATAGAAAGGGTTATGCTGGGTTATGGACCATAGGAAGGGTTTTGATGGGTTATGATCAATTATGAAGGATTGTGATGGGTTATGGTCAATTATGAAGGGTTGCGATGGGTTATGGACTATTATGAAGGTTTGTATGGGTTATGGACCATTATGAAGGGTTGTTATGGTTATGGACCATTATACAGGTTTGCGATGGGTTATGGAACGTAGAAAGGGTTGTGATAGGTTATGGACTATTAGAAAGGGTTGTGAACGGTTATGGACCATTATGAAGGGTTGTATGGGTTATGTACTATTATGAAGGTTGTGATGGGTCATGAACCATTATGAAGGATTATGAAGGGTTATTGACCACTATGATGGGTTGTGATAGGTTATGGTTAATTATGAAGGTTTATTATGGGTTATGGACCAGAGAAATCGTTGTGTTGGGTTATGGACCATTATGAAGGGTTGTGATGGGTTATGCTCAATTATGAAGGATTGTGGTGGGTTATGGACCATTATAAAGGGTTGTGATATGTTATTGACCATAATGAAGGTGGTGATGGGTAATAGACAATTATGAGGGGATGTGAAAGGTTATGGTCAAATATGAAGAGTTGTGATGGGTTATGTACCATAGAAGGGGTTGCGTTGGGTTATGGACCATTATGAAGGGTTGTCATGGGTTATAGACCATTATGAAGGTTTCTATGGGTTATGGACCATTATGAAGTGTTGTTATATGCAGGGTTGCGATGTGTTATGGACCATTATGAAGTGTTGTGATGGGTTATGGTTAAATATGAAGGGTTGTGATGGGTTATGGTCAATTATGAAGGGTTGTTATGGGTTATGGACCATAGAAATGTTTGTGTTGGGTTATGGACCATTATGAAGGGTTGTGATGGTTTATGCTCAATTATAAAGGGTGGTGATGGGTTATGGACCATTATAAAGGGTTGTGATGAGTTATCGACAATTATGAAGGTTGTGATGGGTTATGGACCATTATAAAGGGTTGTGATGGGTTACAGACCATTATGAAGGTTGCGATAGGTTATGAACCACTATGAAGGGTTATGGACCATTATGAGGGATTTTGATAGGTTATGTTCAATTATGAAGAGTTGTGATGGGTTATGGACCATATAAAGGGTTGAGTTGGGTTATAGACCATTATGAAGGGTTGTGATGGGTATGGACCATTCTGAAGGTTGTGATGGGTTATGGACCATGATGAAGGTTTGTATAAGTAATGGACAATTATGAAGGGTTGTTATGGTTATGGACCATTATAAAGTGTTGTGATGGGTTATGGTTAATTATGAAGGGTTGTGATGGGTTATGGACCATAGAAATGGTTATGATGGGTTATGGACTATTAGAAGTGGTTGTGATGGGTTATGGACCATAGGAAAGGTTGTGATGGGTTATGGTCAATTATGAAGGGCTGTGATGGGTTATGGTCAATTTTGAAGGGTTGTGATGGGTTATGGACTGTTATGAAGGTTTGTATGGGTTATGGACCATTATGAAGGGTTGTTATGGTTATGGAACATTATGCAGGGTTGTGATGGGTTATGGACCATAGAAAGGACTGTGACGGGTTATGGACCATTAGAAAGGGTTGTGATGGGTTATGGATTGTTATGAAGGGTTGTATGGGTTAGGTACTATTATGAAGGTTGTGATGGGTTATGAACCATTATCTAGGATTATGATGGGTTATTGACCATTATGAAGGGTTCTGGTAGGTTATGGTCAATTATGAAGGGTTGTTATGGGTTATGGACCATAGAAAGGGTTGTGTTGTGTTATGGACCATTATGAAGGGATGTGATGGGTTATGCTCAATTATGAAGAGTTGTGATGGGTTATGCACCATTATAAAGGTTTGTGATGGGCTATAGACCATTATGAAGGGTTTTATAGGTTATGGACCATAAAGGGTTGTGATGGGTTATGGACCATTATGAAGGTTGTGAAGGGTTATGGACCACTATGAAGGGTTATGATGGGTTATGGACCATTATAAGGGGTATTGATAGGTTATGGTCAATTATGAAGAGTTGTGATGGATTTTGGACAATAGAAAGGGTTGTGTTGGGTTATGGACCATTATGAAAGGTTGTGATGGGTTATGGACCATTATGAAGCAGTGTTAAGGTTATGGACCATTATGGGTTGCGATGGGTTATGGACCATTATGAAGTGTTGTGATGGGTTATGGTTAATTATGAAGTGTTGTGATGGGTTATGAACCATAGAAAGGGTTGTGCTGGGTTATTGTCTATTATAAAGGGTTGTGATGGGTTATCGTCAATAATGAAGGGTTGTAATTGGTTATGGACTGTTATGAAGGTTTGTATGGGTTATGGTTATGGACCATTATGTTGGGTTGCGATGGGTTATGGACCATAGAAAGGGATGTGATGGGTTATGGACCATTATAAAGGGTTGTGATGGGTTATTGACCATTATGAAGGTGGTGATGGGTGATGGACCACTATAAAGGGTTATGATGGGTTATGGACCATTATAAGACGTTGTGAAAGGTTATGGTCAATTATGAAGAGTTGTGATGGGTTATGGATCATAGAAAGGGTTGTGTTGGGTTATGGACCATTATGAAGGGTTGCGATGTGTTATGGACCATTTTTTTTGGGTAAAGAGGGCGGCACCTCTGGCAAATTTTATTAATAAAAAGAATAAATACAATATAAGGCTGGGGACTCCCCACCAAAAAACAGAAAATCCATCGGGACAGGCCCCAACGGACAACAAGCTAAACTAGGAACCAAAACAAGAGAAGGAACCATAAGCAAACAAGAACATAAAGGAGAGCAACCTGCAAAACAAACAAACCATACAAGCCAAAACAAGCAGAGAAAAAAGAAAGCGCAGAGGAAGAAAATTAAGGGAGGGTCCAAAGAGTTTTAGCCAAATCAACATTAGTGCAAGTTTTCAAAGAAAGACTCAGCAGTCTACAGCGGATATCATCCTTAACAATATTAACGACAGCATGATGAGATCTTTTTATTTTTGTAAAAATACGAAAATTTCTTTCCCGCCAGATGTGGTAGACCGCTCCAGCAAAAACAAGTCTTCTAATGATGGACCAAATGGTCTTGTTCTTATTAATGGGGTTGAGTTGACTAATGATATCAGACCAGCTATCAGTGGAGAATGAGAGATTCATGACATGATGGAGGTCATGCCAAACCAAAGAAGTGAAAGAGCATTCAAAAAAGAGATGGGAAAGGGAATCCGGACAGTCCCCGCAGAACGCACAAATGAGATTGGAATTAGTGTCCCAAAATTTGATTTTATCATGAGTCTTAAGACGATCTTTAAGGGCAACCCAAAGAATGAAAGCATGTCTGGGGATGTTCTGGGAGAACCAAACAAGATGAAACCAAAAGACCGGTTGGTGATAGGGGCGAATAGACTGCCACACAGATCGAACAGAGAAAGGAGAGAGTTGACCGTCTCTAGATCTCCAAAGGAGTTTATCAGGGAAGGACGTGGAAATAGTAGGAGGGTTATGAGAAAGAAGAGCACCATGGGAATCTCTCCAACAATGAGGCCGAACCCAAGATCCGTTAAGAACCAGGTCAGCAACCTTAGTATCAGGAGTGAAACCCGCATCATGGATGTCACGGACAGACAAGAATTTAGAAAGAGGGCCCGCAGGGTGCCAGTTGTCGAACCAAGCAGAAGTAGAGCATCCATTACCTATCTGGGAAACTATATACTCCCTTATCTTATCCCGCATATCCAGGATGTTACACCAGGCAAATCCAGAACCGTATTTTTTGGGGGCATCCCAAAAGTTACGGCCACATAAACGGTATGAGTGGATCCACTTAACCCATAGGGACTCTTTCTTGGAAAGGAGTCTCCAAACATGGGAAGCCATAAGGGCAACATTCCAGATAGCAAGGTTACGTATGCCAAGACCACCATGTTCCTTAGGAAGGCATACAGTTTTCCAGGAGACTTTAGCTTTACCACGCTTTAACTCACCATGGCACCAGAGGAAACCTCTCATGAGCTTCTCAATATCGTTAGAGATAGATTTAGGAAGAATAAAAACAGAAGCCCAATATATTTGAGTAGATGAAAGGACAGAGAGGATGAGCTGGAGACGACCAGCAAAGGAAAGAGACTTGTTTTTCCAGTCATTAATCCTGCATTTGACTTTATCAACAAGGCCTTTACAATGTTTGTGGGCAAGACGCGTGGTGATGAGAGGAACGCCAAGGTATCGGACAGGGAAAGCACACCTCGGAGGACCACCATGACGATGATAATCACGCATGAGTTCATGAACAAGAAGGACGTTGTCGGTGATCAAACGACCAGGGATGAAAGCAGACTGGTTTTCATCAACCAGAGAAGAAAGATGGTTTTTGATACGATCCGCAATAATCTTGCTGATACATTTGTAAACAACGTTACAACAAGCTATAGGGCGGAAATCAGTGACTTTGGAACGGGAATCAACTTTAGGGATGAGCGCAAGGATGGTGCTGTTGAAAGACTTAAGAAGTTTGCCTGAATAGAAGAATTCCTTAACAGCCATACAGAAATCAGGACCCACAATATCCCAAGCCGACTTGAAGAACTTAGCATTGAAACCATCAGAACCAGGAGCTTTATCATCACCCATCTGGAACAGGACACACGTAACCTCCGCGTCAGTAACAGGAGTAAGCATGGCGGCAGACTGGAGGGGGGAGAGCTTATTAGAGAAGAGGGAAGAAGGATCACGAATAGCAGTGGAAGGCTTGGCAGAACCCAATAAGGCTTGAAAGTGAGAAACAAACAGATTAGGAAGATCATTCCCCGAGATCTAGTTACCTTGAGCATCCTGGATAGAATTAATACGATTGCGAGATTTACGGCTTTTAACCGCTTTGTGGAAAAAAGCCGAATTTTTATCACCCTCACGCAGCCAGTTAACCTTAGCCTTTTGTTTTAGGAACCTCTCTTCATCGAGGCTAGCCTCGTTATAAGCGAGGAGATACCTGCATTGTTCTTCATGAAGATCCTTATTGAAAGGATCCCGATCCAAAGCAATCTGAACTCTATCAAGCTCATTGCAAAGAGAGATAACCTTAGAAAAGAGGTTTCCCTGGTTGCGAAGCATCTTACGTATAGGCACTTTCAGATTTTTAAGGTTTTTGAATACCTTATACATCTGATATCCAGTGATATTGGGGTTCCAAGAAGAGGCAACAATCTGCTTGAAATCGTTTTTATAAGTCAGGAAATTAGGGAACTTGAAAGGTTTAGGTTGGAAAGGTGCACGATGGGGGAGAGAAAGCACAGCAGGAGTATGATCGGACGAACGGTAAGGGAGAAAATTGACAGTAGAGGAGGGGAAAGAAGCAACGAAGTGAGTAGGAAGGTTGTGATGGGTTATGGTCAATTATTAAGGGTTGTGATGGGTTATGGTCAATTATGAAGGGTTGTGATGGGTTATTGACAATTTTGAAGGCTTGTATGGGTTATGACCATTATGTAGGGTTGTTAGTGTTATGGACCATTATGCACGGTTGCGATGGGTTATAGACCTTAGAAAGAGTTGTGATGGGTTATGGATAATTAGAAAGGGTTGTGATAGGTTATGGACCGTTATGAAGGGTTGTATGGGTTATATACTATTATGAAGGTTGTGATGGGTTATGAACCATTATCAAGGATTATGATGGGTTAGTGACCATTATGAAGGGTTGTGATAGGTTATGGTCAATTATGAAGGGTTGTTATGGGTTATGGACCATAGAAAGGTTTGTGTTGGGTTATGGACCATTATGAAGGGTTGTGATGGGTTTTGCTCAATTATGAAGGGTTATGATGGGTTATGGACCATTATAAAGGGTTGTGACGGGTTATGGATCATTATGAAGGTTGTGATGGGTTATGGACAACTATGAAGGGTTATGATGGGTTATGGACCATTATGACGGGTTTTGATAGGTTATGGTCAATTATGAAGAGTTGTTATGGGTTATGGACCATAGAAAGGTTTGTGTTGGGTTATGGACCATTATGAAGGGTTGTGATGGGTTATGCTCAATTATGAAGGGTTGTAACGGGTTATGGACCATTATAAAGGGTTGTGATGGGTTATGGACCATTATGAAGGTTGTGATGGGTTATGGACCATTATAAAAGGTTGTAATGGGTTACAGACCATTATGAAGGTTGTGATGGGTTATGGACCACTATGAAGGGATATGGACCATTATGAGGGGTATTGATAGGTTATTGTCAAATATGAAGAGTTGTGATAGGTTATGGACCACATAAAGGGTTGTGTTAGGTTATAGACCATTATGATGAAGGTTTGTATAGGTTATGGAAAATTATGAAGGGTTGTTATGGTTATGGACCATTATGCCGGGTTGCGATGGGTTATGGACCATTATGAAGTGTTGTGATGGGTTATGGTTAATTATGAAGGGTTGTGATGGGTTATGGACCATAGATATGGTTGTGCTGGGTTATGGACCATAGGAAGGGTTGTGATGGGTTATGGTCCATTATGAAGGGTTGTGATGGGTTATGGTCAATTATGAAGGGTTGTGATGGGTTATGGACTTTTATGAAGGTTTGTATGGGTTATGGACCATTATGAAGGCTTGTTATGGTTATGGACCATTATGTAGGGTTGCGATGGGTTATGGACCATAGAAAGGACTGTGATGGGTTATGGACCATTAGAAAGGGTTGTGATGGGTTATGGACTGTTATGAAGGGTTGTATGGGTTATGTACTATTATGAAGGTTGTGATGGGTTATGAACCATTATCAAGGATTATGATGGGTTATTGACCATTATGAAGGGTTCTGATAGGTTATGGTCAATCATGAAGGGTTGTTATGGGTTATGGACCATAGAAAGGGTTGTGTTGGGTTATGGACCATTATGAAGGGCTTTGATGGGTTATGCTCAATTATGAGGAGTTGTGATGGGTTATGGACCATTATAAAGGTTTGTGATGGGTTATGGACCATTATGAAGGGTTTTATAGGTTATGGACAATTATAAAGGGTTGTGATGGGTTATGGACCATTATGAAGGTTGTGAAGGGTTATGGACCACCATTAAGGGTTATGATGGGTTATGGACCATTATGAGGGGTTTTGATAGGTTATGGTCAATTATGAAGAGTTGTGATGGGTTATGGACTATAAAAAGGGTTGTTGATACGAGTATGGAGAGAGTTGTTTTGAGTTTTTGGCGATTTAGTAAGAATAGGGAAGAAATGGAACTATTTTTGGTATTTTTATAAGAGAATAAACGAACAAACGAAGTAACAATGGATAGTGTGAAAATCAGGTTAGACCTATAACCTAATAATTGATGAAAACAAATCAAGACCTATTGATTTGAATTCGTATCAAGATTAGAATCACGTCCTAAAATTGACAAGGTTTGAATTATGCTCGACAATTCAGAGAATGAACAAAGTGTTCTTGGATTAAACTTCAATAATATGCTTATTACAAAGAGCAAAAACGTTTTTATAAGGCCTTAACTACTAAATGGCCATTACAAAAACAACAATAAAGGGAAATAAACAGCAATAAAGGAAACGGCTACACTAATGTCATTAATCGACTTATTCAATGGAAATAAATGCTTCGTAACAGCTCCATGCACCATCAATTCTGCTGCCACGTCACCATACACACAAATTTGGCCATGTCACCAGCCACGTCACCCATCTTCCAAGTCATCAAAAAATTATCATCATTTGAAGAGCTCGAATCATCCATGCATGCATCATCTCCTCCCCCTTTGAAAGGAATTGACCTCAATTCAGCGAGGCCATCATTATCAAGGTAAGGTGAAAGATCTCCCATGTTAAATGTTGCATGCACCCCATAACCTCCCGGTAACTCCACCTTCTATGCATTGTCATTCACCCGTGCAATGATCTTGTAAGGGCCTTCTGCTCTTGGCATCAACTTGTTCTTCCTCTTGCTAGGAAAACGTTCTTTCCTCATGTGCACCCAAACCAAATCACCTTCATCAAACACCCTTTCCTTCTTGTTCTTGTTGGAGTTTTGCTTGTAAGCTGCATTGGCAGCTTCAATCTTGTCGCGAACTTGTTGATGCAACTTCATCATGGACTTGAGGTTATCATTGGCATCTTTATGACCCAACTCCACCTTTGGCAATGGGATCAGATCCAAAGGCATGTAAGGATTCACCCCATAAACAACTTCCAAAGGTGAACGACCTGTAGCATGAGTAGGAGAACGATTATAAGCAAATTCAGCATGTGCAAGTTTGACATCCCAATCCTTTTGAGTCTTGCTAACCAACCCCCTCAATAATGTACCCAAAGTTCTGTTTGTCACTTCAGTTTGACCATCCGTTTGAGGAAGATGCGACGTGCTAAACAGCAACTTGGTACCAACTTTTCTCCATAATGTATTCCAAAAGTAGCTCAAGAACTTGGAATCCCGATCAGAAACAATGGTCTTTGGTATCCCATGCAAACGAACGATTTCTTTGTAGTACAAATCCGCCACATTGATAGCATCATCCGTCTTGTGGCATGCAACAAAATGAGCCATCTTTGAGAACCTGTCAACCACCACCATGATAGCATCCTTACCTCTTTGAGTTCGAGGCAAAGCAACTATAAAGTCCATAGACACATCTTCCCATAGACGAACAGGCATGGGTAACGGAGTATACAAACCAGGCTTGAAAGAACTCTTAGCCATATGACATGTCACACACTTACCCACAATGTTGGTTACATCCCCTAACATTTTAGGCCAAAAGAAATGTTCTTTTAACACCTCCAACGTCTTAGTCACACCAAAATGACCTGCCAAGCCTCCACCATGAGCCTCACGAACTAGTAATTCACGAATTGCATGTTTTGGAACACAAAGGCGATTGCCTTTAAAGAGGAATCCATTTTGCACCACATATTCACCATGGGGACCACCTGCACATTTTCCAAACACATCCCCAAAATCAACATCAGTTTCATAGTAGTCTTTCAAAGTCTCAAACCCCAAGAAACGAACATCCAAAGTAGCAAGCAAAGTGTAACGCCTTGAAAGTGCATCGGCCACCACATTGCTTTTACCATCCTTATACTTTGCTGAAAAGTGAAATGATTGTAAAAACTCCACCCATTTGGCATGTCTTGTGCTCAACTTCTACTGCCCATTAATGTATTTCAAAGATTCATGATCTGAATGCAAAATGAAATGATTTGCACGCAAATAATGACTCCAATGATCCAATGCACGAACAATAGCATAAAACTCCTTATCATAAGTACAATAATTCAATCGTGCACCTCCCAACTTTTCAGAAAAATAAGCTATAGGACGTTTGGCTTGAATCAAAATAGCACCAATACCTATACCACTTGCATCACATTCAACCTCAAAAGGTTGAGAGAAATCTGGTAATGCCAAGATAGGAGCAACACACAAACACTCCTTGATTTTTTTAAATGCCTTTTGATCATCTTCTCCCGATATGAAAGCACCTTTCTTCAAACAATTAGTAATGGGACTAGTAAGAGTGCTGAAATCATGAATGAAACGCCTATAGAATGAGGCCAAGCCATGAAACGAACGCACTTCACTTATGTTTTTAGGACAAGACCAGGACTTGATCGCTTCAATCTTGGACTGATCCACGGACACGCCATCCTTGGAAACCACATATCCCAAGAATTTTACTTCCTCCACCAAGAATGAACACTTCTCCAGTTTTCCATAGAGCTTTTGAGCTCTAAGAGTTTCAAAGACCTGTTTCAAGTGTACCAAATGCTCCTCTCTGCTTTTACTATACACCAAAATATCATCAAGGTAGACAACAACAAACCTGCCCAAAAAAGATTTAAGCACTTCATTCATTAGTCTCATGAAAGTACTTGGTGCATTAGTAAGGCCAAAAGGCATCACGGTCCATTCATACAGCCCATGCTTGGTTTTAAAGGCTGTCTTCCATTCATCACTCTCACGCATAAGAATCTGGTGATAACCACTTCTCAAATCAATTTTTGAGAACACAATAGATCCATGGAGTTCATCCAACATGTCATCAAGCCTTGGAATAGGAAAATGGTACTTGATGGTGATGTTGTTCACCGCCCTACTATCAACACACATCCTCCATGATCCATCCTTCTTTGGCACAAGTAACATGGGAACATCACAAGGACTTAAACTCTCAAGGACATAACCCTTGCTCATGAGTTCATCAATCTGTTTTTGCAACTCCTTTGTCTCCTCCGGATTGCAACGATAAGCGGCCTTATTAGGCAAAGGAGCTCCTGGAATAAGGTCAATTTGATGTTCAATACCACGGATTGGAGGCAAACCTGGTGGCAAATCAGTAGGAAACACATCCTTGTACTCCACAAGCAATTCAGCAATTGGTTCGTCTTCTGTCACAATCTACCCCTCCTTCGGATGTCATCTTCTACTTCTTTGAACTCAAACATACGTTCAATCTTCCTTTCCCAATCCAAATATCTTTCCGGATCAGTACCACCACCAAATTCAGGAAATTCCGTCACTTTGAATTCATCCACACCTTGTAATTCACGTATTGGCTGCCTTCTATTTGCACCTTCAGGTAAGTTTCTCAATGCTTCACAGAGTTTTTGAAGGAAATCAGGGTCTTCCCAATCCATCTGAACCGTGCTCTGATACCACAAATGATACGAGTATGGAGAGAGTTGTTTTGAGTGTTTGGCGATTTAGTAAGAATAAGGCAGAAATGGAACTATTTTTGGTATTTTTATAAGAGAATAAACGAACAAACGAAGTAACAATGGAGAGTGTGAAAATCAGGTTAGACATATAACCTAATAATCGATGAAAACAAACCAAGACCTATTGATTTGAATTCGTATCGAGATTAGAATCACGTCCTAAAATTGACAAGGTTTGAATTATGCTCGACAATTCAGAGAATGAACAAAGTGTTCTTGGATTAAACTTCAATAATATGCTTATTACAAAGAGAAAAAACGTTTTTATAAGGCCTTAACTACTAAATGGCCGTTACAAAAACAACAATAAAGGGAAATAAACAGCAATAAAGGAAACGGTTACACTAATGCCATTAATTGACTTATTCAATGGAAATAAATGCTTCGTCACCATCAATTCTGCTGCCACGTCACCATACACACAAATTTGGCCATGTCAACAGCCACGTCACCCATCTTCCAAGTCATCAACAAATTATCATCATTTGAAGAGATCGAATCATCCATGCATGCATCAGTTGTGCTGGGTTATGGACTATTATGAAGGGTTATGATGGGTTATGGACCATTATGAAGGGTTGTTATGGTTATGGACCACTATGCAGGGTTGAGATGGGTTATGGACCATTATGAAGTGTTGTGATGGGTTTGGTTAATTATGAAGCGTTGTGATGGGTTATGAACCATAGAAAGGGTTGTGCTGGGTTATGGACCATAGGAAGGATTGTGATGGGTTATGGTCAATCATGAAGGGCTGTGATGGGTTATGGGCTGTTATGAAGCTTTGTATGGGTTATGGACCATTATGAAAGATTGTTATTGTTATGGACCATTATGTAGGGTTGCGATGGGTTATGGACATAGAAAGGGTTGTGATGGGATATGGACCATTAGAAAGGGTTATGATGGGTTATGGATCGTTATGAAGGGTTGTATGGGTTATGTACTATTATGAAGGTTGTGATGGGTTATGAACCATTATGAAGGATTATGATGGATTATTGACCATTATGAAGGGTTGTGATAGGTTATGGTCAATTATGAAGGGTTCTTATGGGTTATGGACCATAGAAAAGGTTGTGTTGGGTTATGGACCATTATTAAGGGTTGTGATGGGTTATGGACCATTATGAAGGTTGTGATGGGTTATGGACCACTATGAAGGGTTATGATTGGTTATGGACCATTATGAGGGGTTGTGATAGGTTATTGTTAATTATGAAGAGTTGTGATGGGTGATGGACCATAGAAAGGTTTGTGTTGGGTTATGTACCATTATGAAGGGTTGTGATGGGTTATGGACCACATTATGAAGGTTTGTATGGGTTATGGACCATTATGAAGGGTTGTTATGGTTATGGATCATTAAGCATGGTTGCGATGTGTTATGGACCATTTTGAAGTGTTGTGATGGGTTATGGTTAATTATGAAGGGTGTGATGGGTTATTGACTATTATGAAGGTTTGTATAGCTTATGGACCTTCATGAAGGGTTGTTATGGTTATGGACCATTATGCAGGGTTGCGATGGGTTCTGGACCATCGAAAGGGTTGTGATGGGTTCTAGACCATCGAAAGGGTTGTTGTGGGTTATGAACCATTATCAAGTATTATGATGGGTTATTGACCATTATGAAGGGTTGTGATAGGTTATGGTCAATTATGAAGGGTTGTTATGAGTTATTGACCATAGAAATGGTTGTGTTGGGTTATGGACCATTATAAAGGGTTGTGACGGGTTATGCTCAATTATGAAGGGTTGTGATGGGTTATAGACCATGATAAAGGGTTGTGATGTGTTATGGACCATTATGAAGGTTGTGATGGGTTATGGACCATTATAAAGGGTTGTGATGGGTTACAAACCATTATGAAGGTTATGATGGGTTATGGACCACTATGAAGGGTTATGGACCATTATGAGGGGTTTTGATAGGTTATGGTCAATTATGAAGAGTTGTGATGGGTTATGGACCATAGAAAGGGTTGTGTTGGGTTATAGACCATTATGAAGGGTTGTGATGGGTTATCGACATTATGAAGGGTTGTGATGGGTTATGGACCAAGATGAAGGTTTGTATGGGTTATGGATAATTATGAAGGGTTTTTATGGTTATTGACCATTATGTAGGGTTTCGATGGGTTGTGGACCATTATGAAGTGTTGTGATGGGTTATGAACCATAGAAAGGGTTGTGCTGGGTTATGGACCATAGGAAGGATTGTGATGGGTTATGGTCAATCATGAAGGGTTGTGATGGGTTATGGGCTGTTATGAAGCTTTGTATGGGTTATGGACCATTATGAAAGGTTGTTATTGTTATGGACCATTATGTAGGGTTGCGATGGGTTATGGACATAGAAAGGGTTGTGATGGGATATCCCATTAGAAAGGGTTATGATGGGTTATGGATCGTTATGAAGGGTTGTATGGGTTATGTACTATTATGAAGGTTGTGATGGGTTATGAACCATTATGAAGGATTATGATGGATTATTGACCATTATGAAGGGTTGTGGACCATTATGAGGGGTTTTGATAGGTTATGGTCAATTATGAAGAGTTGTGATGGGTTATGGACCATAGAAAAGGTTGTGTTGGGTTATGGACCATTATTAAGGGTTGTGATGGGTTATGGACCATTATGAAGGTTGTGATGGGTTATGGACCACTATGAAGGGTTATGATTGGTTATGGACCATTATGAGGGGTTGTGATAGGTTATTGTTAATTATGAAGAGTTGTGATGGGTAATGGACCATAGAAAGGTTTGTGTTGGGTTATGTACCATTATGAAGGGTTGTGATGGGTTATGGACCACATTATGAAGGTTTGTATGGGTTATGGACCATTATGAAGGGTTGTTATGGTTATGGATCATTAAGCATGGTTGCGATGTGTTATGGACCATTTTGAAGTGTTGTGATGGGTTATGGTTAATTATGAAGGGTGTGATGGGTTATTGACTATTATGAAGGTTTGTATAGCTTATGGACCATCATGAAGGGTTGTTATGGTTATGGACCATTATGCAGGGTTGCGATGGGTTCTGGACCATCGAAAGGGTTGTGATGGGTTCTAAACCATCGAAAGGGTTGTTATGGGTTATGAACCATTATCAAGTATTATGATGGGTTATTGACCATTATGAAGGGTTGTGATAGGTTATGGTCAATTATGAAGGGTTGTTATGAGTTATTGACCATAGAAATGGTTGTGTTGGGTTATGGACCATTATAAAGGGTTGTGACGGGTTATGCTCAATTATGAAGGGTTGTGATGGGTTATAGACCATTATAAAGGGTTGTGATGTGTTATGGACCATTATGAAGGTTGTGATGGGTTATGGACCATTATAAAGGGTTGTGATGGGTTACAAACCATTATGAAGGTTATGATGGGTTATGGACCACTATGAAGGGTTATGGACCATTATGAGGGGTTTTGATAGGTTATGGTCAATTATGAAGAGTTGTGATGGGTTATGGACCATAGAAAGGGTTGTGTTGGGTTATAGACCATTATGAAGGGTTGTGATGGGTTATCGACATTATGAAGGGTTGTGATGGGTTATGGACCAAGATGAAGGTTTGTATGGGTTATGGATAATTATGAAGGGTTTTTATGGTTATTGACCATTATGTAGGGTTTCGATGGGTTGTGGACCATTATGAAGTGTTGTGATGGGTTATGAACCATAGAAAGGGTTGTGCTGGGTTATGGACCATAGGAAGGATTGTGATGGGTTATGGTCAATCATGAAGGGTTGTGATGGGTTATGGGCTGTTATGAAGCTTTGTATGGGTTATGGACCATTATGAAAGGTTGTTATTGTTATGGACCATTATGTAGGGTTGCGATGGGTTATGGACATAGAAAGGGTTGTGATGGGATATCCCATTAGAAAGGGTTATGATGGGTTATGGATCGTTATGAAGGGTTGTATGGGTTATGTACTATTATCAAGGTTGTGATGGGTTATGAACCATTATGAAGGATTATGATGGATTATTGACCATTATGAAGGGTTGTGATAGGTTATGGTCAATTATGAAGGGCTCTTATGGGTTATGGACCATAGAAAGGTTTGTGTTAGGTTATGTACCATTATGAAGGGTTATGATGGGTTATGGACCACATTATGAAGGTTTGTATGTGTTATGGACCATTATGAAGTGTTGTGATGGGTTATGGTTAATTATGAAGGGTTGTGATGGGTTATGGACCATAGAAAGGGTTGTGCTGGGTTATGGACTGTTATGAAGGTTTGTATGGGTTATAGACCATTATGAAGGGTTGTTAGGGTTATGGACCATTATGCAGGGTTGCGATGGGTTATGGACCATAGAAACAGTTGTGATAGGTTATGGACTGTTATGAAGGGTTGTATGGGTTATGTACTATTATGAAGGTTGTGATGGGCTATGAACCATTATCAAGGATTATGATGGGTTATTGACCATTATGAAGGGTTGTGATAGGTTATGGACAATTAGGAAAGGTTGTTATGGGTTATGGACCATAGAAAGGGTTGTGTTGGGTTATGGACCATTATAAAGGGCTGTGATGGGTTATGCTCAATTATGAAGGGTTGTGATGGGTTATGGACCATTATAAAGGGTTGTGATGGGTTATGGACCATTATGAAGGGTTTTATGGGTTATAGACCATTATAAAGGGTTGTGATGGGTTATGGACCATTATGAAGGTTGTGATGGGTTATAGACGACTATGTACGGTTATGATGGGTTATGGACCATTATGAGGGGTTTTGATGGGTTATGGTTAATTATGAAGGGTTGTGATGGGTTATAGACCATAGAAAGGGTTGTGCTGGGTTATGGACCATAGGAAGGATTGTGATGGGTTATGGTCAATAATGAAGGGTTGTGATGGGTTATGGACTGTTATGAAGGTTTGTATGGTTATGGACCATTATGAAGGGTAGTTATGGTTATGCACCATTATGTAGGGTTGCGATGGGTTATGGACCATAAAAACGGTTGTGATGGGTTATGGACCATTAGAAAGGGTTGTGATGGGTTATAGACCGTTATGAAGGGTTGTGTGGGTTATGTACTATTATGAAGGTTGTGATGGGTTATGAACCATTATGAAGGATTATGATGGGTTATTGACGATTATGAAGGGTTGTGATAGGTTATGGTCAATTATGAAGGGTTGTTATGGGTTATGGACCATAGAAGAGGTTGTGCTGGGTTATGGACCATTATGAAGGGTTGTGATGGGTTATGCTCAATTATGACGGGTTATGATCTGTTATGGACCATTATAAATGGTTGTGGTGGGTTATGGACCATTATGAAGGTTGTGATGGGTTATGGACAATAATAAAGGGTTGTGACGGGTTATGGACCATTATGAAGGTTGTGATGGGTTATGGAGCATTATGAACGATCATGATAGGTTATGGACCATTATGAGAGGTTGTGATAGGTTATGGTCAATTATGAAGAGTTGTGATGGGTTATAGACTATAGAAAGGGTTGTGTTAGGTTATGGACCATTATGAAGGGTTGTGATGGGTTATGGACCATTATGAAGGTTTTATAGGTTATGAACCATTATGAAGGGTTGTAATGGTTATGGATCATTACGCAGGGTTGCGATGTGTTATGGACCATTATGAAGTGTTGTGATGGGTTATGGTTAATTATGAAGGGTTATGATGGGTTATTGACTAGTATGAAGGTTTGTATGGCTTATGGACCATTATGAAGGGTTGTAATGGTTATCGACCATTATGCAGGGTTGCGATGGGTTATGGACCATAGAAAGTGTTGTGATGGGTTATGGACCATTAGAAAGGGTTGTGATGGGTTATGGACCATTATGAAGGGTTGTTTAGGTTATGTACTATTATGAGGGTTGCGATGGGTTATGAACCATTTTGAAGAATTATGACTGGTTATAGACCATTATGAAGTTTGTGGTGGGTTATAGACCATTATAAAGGGTTGTGATGGGTTATGGACCATTTATGAAGGTTATGACAGGTATTGGACCACTATGAAGGGTTTTGATGGGTTATGGACCATTATTATGGGTTGTGATAGGTTATGGTCAATTATGAAGAGTTGTGAATGGTTATGGACCATAGAAAAGGTTGTGTTGTGTTATGGAACATTATGAAGGGTGTGAAAGGTTTTGGACTATTATGAAGGTTTGTATGGGTTATGGACCATTATCAAGGTTTGCATGGGTTATGGACCATTATGAAGGGTTGTAATGGTTATGGACTATTATGTAGGGTTGCGATTTGTTTTGAACTATTATGAAGTGTTGTGATGGGTTATGGTTAATAACGAAGGGTTGTGATGGGTTATTGACTACTATGAAGGTTTGTATGGGTTATGGACCATTATGAATGGATGTTACGGTTATGGACCATTATGAAGTGTTGCGATGGGTTTTGGACCATAGAAAGGGTTATGAAGGGTTATGGACCATTAGAAAGGGTTGTGATGGTTTATGGACCATTATGAAGGGTTGTATGGGTTATGTACTATTATGAAGGTTGTGATGGGTTATGAAACATTATGAAGGATTATGATGGGTTATTATGAAGGGTTGTGATAGGTTATGGTCAATTATGAAGGGTTGTTATAGGTTATGGACCATAGAAACGGTTGTGATGGGTTATGGACTATTATAAAGGGTTGTGATAGCTTATGGACCATTATGAAGGTTGTGATGGGTTATGGACCATTATAAAGGGTTGTAATGGATTATGGACCATTATGAAGGTTGTGATGGGTTATGGACCACTATTAAGGGTTATGATGGGATATGGACTATTATGAGGGGTTTTGATAGGTTATGGTCAATTATAAAGAGTTGTGATGGGTTATGGACCATAGAAAGGGTTATGTTGGGTTATGGACCATTACGAATGGTTGTGATGGGTTATGGACCATCATGAAAATTTGCATGGGTTATGGACCATTATGAAGGGTTGTTATGGTTATAGACCATTATGCAGGGTTACGATGGGTTATGGACCATAGAAAGGGTTGTGATGGGTTATGGACCATTAGAAAGGGTTGTGATGGGTTATGGACCGTTATGAAGGGTTGTATGGGTTATGTACTATTAGGAAGGTTGTGATGGGTTATGCTTAATTATGAAGGGTTGTGATGGGTTATAAACCATTATAAAGGTTTTAATGAGTTATAGACCATTATGAAGGTTGTGATGGGTTATGGACCACTATGAAGGGTGATGGACCATTATGAGGGATTTTGATAGGTTATGGTCAATTATGAAGAGTTGTGACGGGTTATGGACCATATAAAGGGTTGTGTTGGGTTATAAACCATTATGAATGGTTGTGATGGGTTATGAACCATTATAAAGGGTTGTGATGGGTTATTGACCATAATGAAGGTTTGTATAGGTTATGGATAATTATGAAGGGTTGTTATGGTTATGGACCATTATGCAGGGTTGCGATGGGTTATGGATCATTATGTGTTGGAGATCATTGTTCAAGTTATGAGTTTCAAAAACTAGAATTTGCAACGGAAGCAAAAAAAAAACATGAACACAAATTTCACTTCAAAAGGATCATGCTATATGCATGTAGAGATAAGATGAAGAACAAGCATAGATTAAGTTCAAGATTATAACCTTTGTTCTTGGATTGATATGGACGAAATTGATGAGGCTAGGAATCAAGTTAGAATCCCTCTATAGCTTAGTCCACCACAAGCTTGAACACCTTTGATGCTAGTCTTGTTAACTTGCAAAATGAAGCTCTTATTTCCTTGAAACAAAAACGATTTTTGCTTGAGCTCAAGAGAGACTTTTGAGAGAGTTTTGGCTGATTGTTACCAAGTGTGAAAAGCCCTTACAAAGCCTTCAAAATGGCCGGATCTATCATCAAGGAAAGAAGAGAGAAAGTGGCTAATATAATAAGCAAAAGCATGCAAGTTTCTTTGGTCAACTCTTGAAAGATGAAAGAATAATTCATGCTTTTCCAACTTTCCATATATTCCTTCCTATGCATGCATGTCACGGCCATATGATGGGTTTTTCAAAAGGATTATTTACAAATTGTATTATTTATAAACTTATATCACAAAGTTTATAAATAATAAAACTTCACACTTAATCAAGCATCATGAATGATATAAATATAGACATATATGTCTATATATATATATATATATATATATATATATATATATATATATATATATATATATATATATATATATATATATATATATATATATATATATATATATATATATATATATATTACATCATGCACATTTTATTTAATTTACCAATTAAATTAAATAAAAGGTTTACTTATAATTCAATTAAAATCATTTAACAATTTAAACAATTTAATTATTATACTTGATTAATTCATCACATATGAATTAGTAATCAACCTTTATTTTGGAGTTATTATTATTTACCTCAAATAATAATAACTTACAAAATTAAATTGCAAGTTTAGTATCATTTGGTATTAAATCAAATTTAACATTCCAAATGATCAATTTGGTGTCAAACTTGTTGTTGGTGTGACCCTATAGGATCATGTATTATTAGTAATATCATTTTTATGAGCATCCTTGGGCATACTTAACTAACAATCTCCCACTTGCACAAGGTTGCATCATAGAATGATACAGACAGTGATAAACGTCTAGCAACATTTCACTGCCCCCAATAACACATGACATAATGCCATTCAACAACATCCAATTCTTCATAAGCACGAGGCTCTAATTGATGTACAAGATTATCTATCAATTATCCCTTTGTCACAGACATCATGTTGAACATGAGACATGGATCTTAATCATTCTCATTTTATGTTCAACTTTCAATCAGGCGCCTTAGATGTCTAACTCTTAACACATAAGAGGAACAAATCCCGTCTTGACTACATACGCCCCTCATATAGTTAGTACTATACTTGAGTATGGTCTGTATGGTTGTCTATATCTCAAGAACAACGTTGAACCATATCAAAGCACATCACTCTCTACACTTGAGTTCCAAATATGTATCTCAGGTCTAAGGATACAATGATAATACCTTTGTTCAAGAATCACTTATGATAATGATCCATGAAGTGATCTTGAAACGGGTCAAGTCCAATACTTGTTCACTGACAAGTACCTATGAATTTGGTTGCAACCTTTTGCTACTTTTACCCATAAAAGTCAAACAATCCAATTCATATTAGTCTTACTTCATAACTGCTCCCACAACTATGATCGACTATGGACATTTAGAATAATTAGATTATTCAAGGATTAAACATGCTAATAAAACACAAAATTATGAATGAAACATCACGTCACACATATTACATAATTATTGTTGTTTACATAGTTTCATATTCATAAAACACTAAACACAAATCAAATCCATTCATTAAAAAAACGAAGTCATATACCCTTAGCGTGACTTTCATGCTTAGCTTGGGGTAAAGGCTTTGTGAATGGGTCTGTCAAATTCTGATCTGTATGAACCTTGTGAATACTTATTTCACCATTCTTAACTTCATGTCTTATGTAGTTATACCTTCGGTGAATGTGTTTGGTCTTTTGATGCGATCTAGGTTCCTTTGCTTGAGCTATAGCACCTAGATTATCACAGAAGATTTCTATAGGGTCCCGAATGGAAGGAACAACCCCTAGATCTTCAATGAACTTTCTCATCCAGACAGCTTCTTGAGCAGCTTCCGAAGCAGCAACATATTCTGATTCTATAGTGGATTGTGCAATCACTTCTTGTTTGGAACTCTTCCAAGATACGGCTCCTCCATTCAATAGAAAGACATACCGAGATTGAGATCTTAAATCGTCCCTATCTGTTTGGAAGCTTGCGTCAGTGTAACGCTTTACCTTCAAGCTTTCTTCCAAACCACCGTAAACTAAAAACATGTCTTTAGTTCTTCTTAAGTACTTAAGAATGTTCTTTACAGCAGTCCAGTGGGCTTCACCTGGGTTCTGTTGATACCTACTAGTCATGCTTAAGGCACATGAGACGTCGGGCCTAGTGCATAACATGGCATACATGATAGACCCAATTGCTGAAACATATGGGACATGTTTCATCCTTTCAAGTTCAGTCCTAGTGCTTGGGCACTGAGACTTGCTTAGGATGGTGCCATGCGGTATTGGCAGGAATCCTCTTTTGAAGTCTTGCATCTTGAACCTTTTCAAGATTTTATCAATATATACACTTTGGCTTAGACCAATAAGTCTCTTAGATCTATCTCTATAGATCTTTATGCCTAATACATAAGCAGCTTCTCCTAAGTCCTTCATTGAGAAACAGTTCTCAAGGAATGTTTTGACACCTTTCAAGGTTGGGATGTCATTTCCAAATAGAAGTATGTCATCAACATACAATACTAGGAATATGACTATGCTCCCACTAGCTTTCTTGTAAACACAGGAGTCATCCTCATTTTTGATGAATCCAAAATTTGTAATCTTTTCATCAAAACGGATGTTCCATGTTCGAGACGCTTGCTTCAATCCATAAATAGATCTTTTAAGCTTGCACACTTTGTTTGGATGATTGGGATCGACAAAACCTTCAGGTTGATCCATATAGACATCTTCCAATAAGTGTCCATTGAGGAAAGCGGTCTTGACATCCATTTGCCATATCTCATAATCATAGTATGCGGCTATGGAAAAAAGTATCCCAATCGACTTGATCATTGCCACTGGTGAAAAAGTCTCATCATAGTCAATACCATGAGTTTGTGAGTATCCTTTAGCGACAAGTCTAGCCTTAAAAGTGTGAACATTTCCATCCACGTCGGTTTTCTTCTTGAAAACCCATTTGTTCCCAACGGTCTTACAATTGGTGGGAAGATTAACCAAGTCCCAAACTTGGTTATCGTGCATGGATTGCATCTCTGTGTTCATGGCTTCAAGCCATTTATCAGATTCAGGATCTGACATTGCACTTTGGTAGTTGACGGGTTCATCAGAATCTATCGTATAACATTCCTCTTCCATCATAAGGTAACCATACCTTTCAGGTTCAAATCGAACCCTACCAGATCTGCGAACACCTTGTGTTACAATTTGTTCCTGATCAACTGTTTGTTCAGGTTCAACAATTTCTTGTTGAATGCTAGATCCAATTTCTTGTGTATCAGGCTGTGGTTCCTGAAGTTCTTCAAGTTCCACAAACCTCTCACTAGCCTCTTCCGTCAGAAACTTGCTTTCTATGAATTCAGCTTTTCGAGAAATAAATATCTTATTCTCGATGGGATTGTAGAAGTAGTATCCAAGACAATCTTTCAGATACCCTACAAAGATACATTTAGTTGAACGGGGTTCTAGTTTGTTTGAAGCTTCTTGTCTAACATAAGCTTCACAACCCCACACCTTGAGATAGGATAAAGATGGAACCCTTCCATGCCATATCTCATAAGGCGTTTTATCAACCTTCTTAGTAGGTGCCATGTTTAGGAGACGAGCAGCTGTTTGTAAAGCATAACCCCAAAATGATAAAGGCAGAGTACTTCTACTCATCATGGATCGAACCATATCCAATAGTGTTCGGTTCCGCCTCTCAGATACACTGTTATGTTGCGGTGTTCCAGGTGGAGTAAGTTGTGAAACAATTCCACAAGTCTTAAGATGATCCATAAAGTTTGTAGTTAAGTACTCACCTCCTCTATCAGAACGTAGAACTTTAATTGTTTTGTTGAGTTGATTTTCCACTTCACTTTGAAACGTTTTGAACATTTCAAACACCTCATGTTTATGTTTAATCAAATAAACATATCCAAAACGACTAAAGTCGTCAGTGAAAGTGATGAAATATCTTTCACCACATCTAGTCATTGGCTTGAAAGGACCACATACATCCGTATGTATGATTCCTAACAAGTCCTTTGCCCTCTCATTGGTTCCCGAGAAAGGAGCTTTAGTCATATTGTCATGTAAACAAGATTCACATATATCAAATGAGTCATTCTCATTTGCCTTCAAAAGTCGACAATGCCATAGATAAATTTGACTCAAATCACATTTGGGTCTCTTGGTGAAAGTGTGGTATAAAGAGCCATGGTTAGTCTTTTCATCAAGGTTTACTTCATAAATTCCATTTAAAGGCCTAGCCTCAAAATAGAACACATTGTTTTTGTAAACACAAATATCATCATTCATAAAGGAAAGATCAAATCCACATTGTCTCAACTTAGCAACCGAAATAATATTCCTAGTCAAGCTAGGAACATAATAAACATTCAACAATGTCAAATACAAGCCACTAGGTAGTAATAAATCAAAACTTCCAATTGAATCCACCGCAACCCTTGCACTGTTTCCAACCCGGAGTACTACCTCGTTTGCCTTCAGTCGCCTACTCCTTTTGAACCCCTGCAACATATTACAAATGTGAGTTCCACAACCAGTATCAAATACCTATGTGTTAGGAGATAAATTATAAAGTTCTAGGTCTATCACATAGATACCTGAAGTGCCCTCACCGGCCTTCTTCTTCTTCAACTCCGCAAGATAGGTAGGGCAATTTCTCTTCCAATGCCCAACTTTGCCACATTCGAAGCACGCGTCTTCTTTGGCAATCTTTGCCTTCTTTTTGGGCGGATGGGATGGTTAGACAACTTTCTTGCCCTTTCCTTTGACAACCTTTGCCTTTCCCTTGCCCTTGGAGTTGTCGGGGTGTTCGGGTCTAGTCCTCTTTGTACCACCTTCCTTGATCATGAGAACTTGAGTGGTTTTCTTAGGCAGATTCTTTTCCGCGGTAATTAGCATCCCATGCAATTCTGGGATTGTCTTGTTCAAACCATTCATGTTATAATTCATGACGAAGGGATCAAAAGACTTTGTCAAGGAGTTAAGGATCATATCCGTTGCTAGCTCTTCGGGCATCACAACTCTAAGACGTGCCAAATGGTCAATGTGACTCTTCATTTTGAGCACATAAGAGCTAACCGACTGCCCATCCTCCATCTTGCAAGCATGGAAAGCCCAAACAGTTTCGAACCTTTCCGTTCTTGCAAGTTGTTGGAACATTTCCTTCAATTGATTAATCATGTCATAGGCAGAATGATTCTCTAAATCCTTCTGAAGGTCAGGAATCATAGTTGCCAACATTAGACATGATGCATCAATGGAATCATCCATCTTTTTAAGCCATGCATCGTGTGCAGGCTTAGGGATGGCAGGGGGCTCTTAAGGAAGTGGTTCATTGAGAATATATTCTTTCTTTTCTTGTTTGAGAACTATTCTCACACTACGGTACCAATCCAAGAAGTTGGTGTGGTTGAGTTTTTCTCCCTCAAGGAGAGACCGTAGTGAAGTTTTGTTTGGAGCCGGGTTTGTTGTGTTTGGTGCCATCTACAAAATTTTAACAATGTTCAATTTAGTAAATTATGATATTAAGTCCTTAATGATTAAAACCCTTTCTTGTTTCATAAACTTTAATTGATTAAGGTCTAGAATCCAAGTTGCAATACAAACAAGTGGTTAGGTATCCTTTATCCGACCTATTTGAATCAACAAGGTAGGTAACAGTTTACCAATTATATCCAAATATAATTTCTAGAGTTATAAGATCCCATTATAACATTTATAAGTTTGGCATGTTTGATCCCATCTATGCCTTGGATTTCTAATGCTTAGGTGACCTTTATCACAAAAGATTTCCAAACAAATCATCCCACTTAAACGGACGTGTAGTTTTGACAATTATTAATGGTTAGGTGTCCTTTATCCCATCAATATTGCAAAACTGCCTCTTGTATCATAAGAAGACTCCAAGTGGTTAGGTAACCTTTATCGCACAAGGATATACAATTGATACATGAGTTTCTTTAAGAGGGATGGCATTGATTTGTATTTCGAAAGGGATTTGTATGTTTTACAATTCTAATTTTGAAAAACATATGGTATCATGTAGATTGCATGCATCCAATGAACATGGTACCATTAAATCTTATTTTGTTAATTGGTTCTTTAATCATAAAATCTCCATTTTATTAATTCTTTGTTTGTGGTCAAGATTACATTTAATATCCAATATTAAGTTTGAGTTTGATCACATACATAAGAACCAATTTTAATCCTAAATAATTACCATTATTATTTAGGGTTGGAGTTTGTAAGAATTCATAAAATCTCCATTTTGTTTCATTCATTTTCAAAACTTGACTTTATAGGTTTTATAACAAAACCCATTTTTAATAAAACCAATTTTATTATATCTTATGTTTTATATGTCAATTTGAAAATTACAAACTCCTTGATGATTAAGTTTAATTATCTAGGTTGTCTAGCATGCAAAATCTTATTTTCATCCACAACATAAAATAATAAAACATTCAATCATCACATGCATGCATGGGTGCATTAACACAAGCAAACTAGTTTGATATTTCATGTGAGCCATACATGAAATATCAAGTCCAAACCTAGGGACAAAAAGGTGACAAAAACTCAACCAAATGATCTTCGATTTGGCTACAATTTTGCCAAGCTTCTTATATCATCAAATGATACTTGAACCACCATTTCTTGACACCATGGAATGAGTTATGATTTTTCTTTCTTCTCTCCAAAAGTTGCGACAGGAAGGGGGCAGCAGGAAGAAATTTTGGTGATTTTGTTGCTTTCTTCACTTCATTCTTGGTCATAATGATGCTTATACTTGTCAAAACTGAATGTATATACTATATATTAAAGTTACTAACAAGTATATCATCAAAACACCAAGAAATGAATTTTTAAACCCTTCCTTAACAGATTCGAAATCTGGACAGCAGCTATGCAGAAAGTGTTGCTGTTGGGTGCAATCTTCTTTTGGCTTTTACTTCCTTCTCTTGTTACATTTTGTGAAAAATATGAAATACAACTATTCTAATAATTACAAAATGAATAAAAGAAGGAAATAACTAATTATTATTACAAACCATTTGAATAAAAGAATATATTACAACCATATCGAATTTAAACACAAAACATGCATCATATGGTCCTTGGCTTGTTTATGCACCATTTTATCACATAAAATCATAAGAAAATCAACACTTTGTTTTTCTAAGGCAACAATTATGTAACCAAATGCATGCAAACATAAAATATAGTTGGTTACATAAAATCATAGATTAAACACTTGCATGTTGCCAAAGAAGCCATGCATGAACATTGCATTCAAGAAGATGAACATTCATGGCTTCCAAAAACCAAGTTTATCCAAATAAACTTATTATCTAAACATGCAATATAGCCATGGCTCTGATACCAATTGTTGGAGATCATTGTTCAAGTTATGAGTTTCAAAAACTAGAATTTGCAACGGAAGCAAAAAAAAAACATGAACACAAATTTCACTTCAAAAGGATCATGCTATATGCATGTAGAGATAAGATGAAGAACAAGCATAGATTAAGTTCAAGATTATAACCTTTGTTCTTGGATTGATATGGACGAAATTGATGAGGCTAGGAATCAAGTTAGAATCCCTCTATAGCTTAGTCCACCACAAGCTTGAACACCTTTGATGCTAGTCTTGTTAACTTGCAAAATGAAGCTCTTATTTCCTTGAAACAAAAACAATTTTTGCTTGAGCTCAAGAGAGAGTTTTGAGAGAGTTTTGGCTGATTGTTACCAAGTGTGAAAAGCCCTTACAAAGCCTTCAAAATGGCCGGATCTATCATCAAGGAAAGAAGAGAGAAAGTGGCTAATATAATAAGCAAAAGCATGCAAGTTTCTTTGGTCAACTCTTGAAAGATGAATGAATAATTCATGCTTTTCCAACTTTCCATATATTCCTTCCTAGGCATGCATGTCACGGCTATATGATGGGTTTTTCAAAAGGATTATTTACAAATTGTATTATTTATAAACTTATATCACAAAGTTTATAAATAATAAAACTTCACACTTGTATTTAATGGAATAACATTTAAACCATTAATTATTTATTTAACCACTTAATCAAGCATCATGAATGATATAAATATACACATATATGTCTATATATATATATATATATATATATTACATCATGCACATTTTATTTAATTTACCAATTAAATTAAATAAAAGGTTTACATATAATTCAATTAAAATCATTTAACAATTCAAACAATTTAATTGTTATACTTGATTAATTCATCACATATGAATTAGTAATCAACCTTTATTTTGGAGTTATTATTATTTACCTCAAATAATAATAACTTACAAAATTAAATTGCAAGTTTAGTATCATTTGGTATTAAATCAAATTTAACATTCCAAATGATCAATTTGGTGTCAAACTTGTTGTTGGTGTGACCCTAAAGGATCATGTATTATTAGTAATATCATTTTTATGATCATCCTTGGGCATACTTAACTAACATTATGAAGTGTTGTGATGGGATATGGACCATAGAAATGGTTGTACTGGGATATGGACCATAGGAAGGGTTGTGATGGGTTATGGTCAATTATGAAGGGTTGTGATGGGTTAAGGTTAATTATGAAGGGTTGTGATGGGTTATGGACTGTTATGAAGGTTTGTATGGGTTATGGACTATTATGAAGGGTTGTTATGGTTATGGACCATTATGTAGGGTTGCGATTGGTTTGTACCAAAGAAAGAGTTGTGATGGGTTATCGACGATTAGAAAGGGTTGTGATGGGTTATGGATCGTTATGAAGGGTTATATGGGTTATGTACTATTATGAAGGTTGTGATGGGTTATGAACCATTATCAAGGATTATGATGGGTTATTGACCATTATTAAGGGTTCTGATAGGTTATGGTCAATTATGAAGGGTTGTTATGGGTTATGGACCATAGAAAGGGTTGTGTTGGGTTATGGACCATTATGAAGGATTGTGATGGGTTATGCTCAATTATGAAGAGTTGTGATGGGTTATGGACCATTATAAAGGTTTGTGATGGGTTATGGACTATTATGAAGGGTTTTATAGGTTATGGACCATTATAAAGGGTTGTGATGGGTTATGGACATTTATGAAGGTTGTGAAGGGTTATGGACCACTATGAGGGGTTATGATGGGTTATGGACCATTATGAGGGGTTTTGATAAGTTACGGTCAAATATGAAGAGTTGTGTTGGGTTATTGAGCATTATGAAGGCTTGTGATGGGTTATGGACCATTATGAAGCATTGTTATGGTTATGGACCATTATTCAGTGTTGCGATGGGTTATGGACCATTGTGAAGTGTTGTGATGGGTAATGGTTAATTATGAAGGGTTGTGATGGGTTATGGACCATAGAAAGGGTGGTGCTGAGTTATGGACCATAGGAAGGATTGTGATGGGTTATGGTCAATTATGAAGGGTTATGATGGGTTATCGTCAATTATGAAGGGTTGTAATGGGTTATGGACTGTTATGAAGGTTTGTATGGGTTATGGACCATTATAAGAGGTTGTTATGGTTATGGACCATTATGTAGGGTTGCGATGGGTTATGGACCATTATAAAGGGTTGTGATGGGTTATTGACAATTATGAAGGTGGTGATGGGTTATTGACAATTATGAAGGTGCTGATGGGTGATGGACCACTATAAAGGGTTATGGACCATTATAAGGGGTTGTGAAAGGTTATGGCCAATTATGAAGAGTTTGTGATGGGTTATGGATCATAGAAAGGGCTGTGTTGGGTTTTGGGCCATTATGATGGGTTGTGACGGGTTATGGACCATTATGAAGGATTATACGTGTTATGGACCATTATGAAGGGTTGTTATGGTTATCGACCATTATGCAGGGTTGCGATGTGTTATGGACCATTATGAAGTGTTGTGATGGGTTATGGTTAATTATGAAGGGTTGTGATGGGTTATGGAACATAAAAAGGGTTGTCCTGGGATATGGACCATAGGAAGGGTTGTGATGGGTTATGGTCAATTATGAAGGGTTGTGATGGGTTATGGTTAATTATGAAGGGTTGTGATGGGTTATTGACTATTTTGAAGGTTTGTATGGGTTATGACCATTATGAACGGTTGTTATTGTTATGGACCATTATGCACGGTTGCGATGGGTTATAGACCATAGAAAGGGTTATGATGGGTTATGGACCATTAGATAGGGTTGTGATAGGTTATGGACCGTTATGAAGGGTTGTATGGGTTATGTACTATTATGAAGGTTTTGATAGGTTATGAACCCTTATCAAGGATTATGATGGGTTATTGACCATTACGAAGGGTTGTGATAGGTTATGGTCAATTATGAAGGGTTGTTATGGGTTATGGACTATAGAAAGGTTTGTGTTGGGTTATGGACCATTATGAATGGACCGTTATGAAGGGTTGTATGGGTTATGTACTATTATGAAGGTTTTGATAGGTTATGAACCCTTATCAAGGATTATGATGGGTTATTGACCATTACGAAGGGTTGTGATAGGTTATGGTCAATTATGAAGGGTTGTTATGGGTTATGGACTATAGAAAGGTTTGTGTTGGGTTATGGACCATTATGAAGGGTTGTGATGGGTTATGCTTAATTATGAAGGGTTTTGATGGGTTATGGACCATTATAAAGCATTGTGATGAGTTATGGACCATTATGAAGGTTGTGTTCGGTATGGACCATTATAAAGGGTTGGGATGGGTTACAGACCATTATGAAGGTTGTGATGGGTTATGGACCATTATTTAAGGGTTATGGACAATTATGAGGGATTTTGATAGGTTATGGTCAATTATGAAGAGTTGTGATGGGTAATAGACCATATAAAGGGTTGTGTTGGCTTATAGACCATTATGAAGGGTTGTGATGGGTTATGGACCATTATGAAGGGTTGTGATGGGTTATAGACCATGATGACGGTTTGTATAGGTTATGGATAATTATGAAGGGTTGTTATGGTTATGGACCATTATGTATGGTTGCGACGGGTTATGGATCATTATGAAGTGTTGTGATGGGCTATGGTTAACTATGAAGGGTTGTGATGGGTTATGGAACATAGAAATGGTTGTGTTGGTTTATGGACCATAGGAAGGGTTGTGTTGGGTTATAGTCAACTATGAAGGTCGTGATGGGTTATGGTCAATTATGAAGGGCTGTGATGGGTTAAGGATTGTCATGAAGGTTTGTATGGGTTATGGACCATTATAAATGCTTGTTATGGTTATGGACCATTATGCAGGGTTGTGATGGGTTATGGACTGTTATGAAGGGTTGTATGGGTTATGTACTATTATGAAGGTTGTGATGGGTTATGAACCATTATCAAGGATTATGATGGGTTATTGACCATTTTGAAGGGTTCTGATAGGTTATGGTGAATTATGAAGGGTTGTTATGGGTTATGGACCATAGAAAGGGTTGTGCTGGGTTATGGACCATTATGAAGGGCTGTGATGGGTTATGCTCAATTATGAAGAGTTGTGATGGGTTATGGACCATTATAAAGGTTTGTGATGGGTTATGGACCATTATGAAGTGTTTTGTAGGTTATGGATCATTATAAAGGGTTGTGATGGGTTATGGACCATTATGAAGGTTGTGAAGGGTTAGGGACCAGTATGAAGTGTTATGATGGGTTATGGACCATTCTGAGGGGTTTTAATAGGTTATGGACAATTATGAAGAGTTGCGATGGGTTATGGAACCATAGAAAGGGTGGTGTTGGGTTATAGACCATTATGAAGGGTTGTGATGGGTTAGTGTCCATTATGAAGCGTTGTTATGGTTATGGACCATTATGGAGGGTTGCGACGGGTTATGGACCATTATGAAGTGTTGTGATGGTTTATGGTTAATTATGAAGGGTTGTGATGGGTTATGGACCATAGAAAGGGTTGTGCTGAGTTATGGACTATAGGAAGGATTGTGATGGGTTATGGTCAATTATGAAGGGTTGTGATGGGTTATCGTCAATTATGAAGGGTTGTAATGGGTTATGGACTGTTATGAAGGTTTGTATGGGTTATGGACCATTATGAGAGGTTGTTATGGTTATGGACCATTATGTAGGGTTGCGATGGGTTATGGACTATTATAAAGGGTTGTGATGGGTTATTGACAATTACGAAGGTGGTGATGGGTTATTGACAATTATGAAGGTGCTGATGGGTGATGGACCACTATAAAGGGTTATGATGGGTTATGGACCATTATGAGGGGTTGTGAAAGGTTATGGCCAATTATGAAGAGTTTGTAATGGGTTATGGATCATAGAAAGGGTTGTGTTGGGTTATGGACCATTATGATGGGTTGTGATGGGTTATAGACCATTATGAAGGTTTGTATGGGTTATGGACCATTATGAAGGGTTGTTATGGTTATGGACCATTATGTAGGGTTGCGATGTGTTATGGACCATTATGAAGTGTTGTGATGGATTATGGTTAATTATGAAGGGTTGTGATGGGTTATGGAACATAGAAAGGGTTGTCCTGGGATATGGACCATAGAAAGGGTTGTGATGGGTTATGGTCAATTTTGAAGGGTTGTGATGGGTTATGGTCAATTATGAAGGGTTGTGATGGGTTATTGACTATTTTGAAGGTTTGTATGGGTTATGACCATTATGAAGGGTTGTTATGGGTTATGACCATTAGAAAGGGTTGTGATAGGTTATGGACCGTTATGAAGGGTTGTATGAGTTATATACTATTATGAAGGTTGTGATGGGTTATGAACCATTGTCAAGGATTATGATGGGTTATTGACCATTATGAAGGGTTGTGATAGGTTATGGTCAATTATGAAGAGTTGTTATGGCTTATGGACCATAGAAAGGTTTGTGTTGGGTTATGGACCATTATGAAGGGTTGTGATGGGTTATGCTCAATTATGAAGGGATGTGATGGGTTATGCACCATTATGAAGGTTATGATGGGTTATGGACCATTATAAAGGGTTGTGATGGGTTACAGACTATTATGAATGTTGTGATGGGTTATGGAACACTATGAAGGGTTATGGACCATTATGAGGGGTTTTGATAGGTTATGGTGAATTATGAAGAGTTGTGATGGGTTATGGACCATATAAAGGGTTGTGTTGGGTTATAGACCATTATGAAGGGTTGTGATGTGTTATGGACCATTATGTAGGGTTGTGATCGGTTATGGACCATGATGAAGGTTTGTATAGGTTTTTTTGGGTAAAGAGGGCGGCACCTCTGTCAAATTTTATTAATAAAAAGCATAAATACAATAAAAGGTTGGGGACTCCCCACCAAAAAACAGAAAATCCATTGGGACAGGCCCCAACGGACAACAGGCTAAACTAGGAACCAAAACAAGAGAAGGAACCAGAAGCAAACAAGAACATAAAGGAAATCACCTGCAAAACAACCAATCATACAAGCCAAAACAAGCAGAGAAAAAGAAAGCGCAGAGGAAGAAAATTAGGGGAGGGTCCAAATAGTTTTAGCCAAATCAACATTAGTGCAAGTTTTCATAGAAAGACTCAGCAGTCTACAGCGGATATCATCCTTAACACTATTCACGACAGCATGATGAGATCTTTTTATTTTTTTAAAAATTCGTAAGTTTCTTTCCCGCCAAACGTTGTAGACAGCTCCAGCAAAAACAAGTCTTCTAATGATGGACCAAATGGTCTTGTTCTTATTAATGGGGTTGAGTTGACTAATGATATCAGACCAGCTATGAGTGGAGAAGGAGAGATTCATGACATGATGGAGGTCATGCCAAACCAAAGAAGTGAAAGAACAATCAAAGAAGAGATGGGAAATTATGAAGGGTTATTATGGTTTGTATAGGTTATGCACAATTATGAAGGGTTATTATGGTTATGGACCATTATGGAGGGTTGCGATGGCTTATGGACCATTATGAAGTGTTATGATTGGTTATGCTTAATTATGAAGGGTTGTGATGGGTTATATACCATAGAAATGGTTGTGCTAGGTTATGGACCATAGGAAGGGTTGTGATGGGTTATGGTCAATTATGAAGGGTTGTGATGGGTTATGGTCAATTATGAAGGGTTCTGATGGGTTATGGACTGTTATGAAGGTTTGTATTGGTTATGGACCATTATGAAGGGTTGTTATGGTTATGGACCATTATGCAGGGTTGCGATGGGTTATGGACCATTAGAAAAGGTTGTGAGAGGTTATGGACTGTTATGAAGGGTTGTATGGGTTATAGACTGTTATGAAGGGTTGTATGGGTTATGTACTATTATGAAGGTTGTGATGGATTATGAACCATTATCAAGGATTATGATGGGTTATTGACCATTATGAAGGGTTCTGATAGGTTATGGTCAATTATGAAGGGTTGTTATGGGTTATGGACAATAGAAAGGGTTGTGTTGGGTTATGGACTATTATCAAGGGTTGTGATGGGTTAAGCTCAATTATGAAGAGTTATGATGGGTTATGGACCATTATAAAGGTCTGTGATGGGTTATGGACCATTATGAAGGGTTTTATAGGTTTTGGACCATTATAATGGGTTGTGATGGGTTATGGACCATTATGAAGTTTGTGAAGGGTTATGGACCACTATGAAGGGTTATGATGGGTTACGGACCATTATGAGGGGTTTTGATAGGTTATGGTTAATTATGAAGAGGTTGGGTTATGGACCATTATGGAGGGTTGTGATGGGTTATGGACCATTATGAAGGGTTGTTATGGTTATGGACCATTATGCAGGGTTGTGATGGGTTATGGACCATAATTAAGTGTTGCGATGGGTTATGATTAATTGTGAAGGGTTGTGATGGGTTATGGACCATAGAAAGGGTTGTGCTGGGTTATGGACCATAGGAAGGATTGTGATGGGTTATGGTCAATTATGAAGGGTTGTGATGGGTTATCGTCAATTATGAAGGGTTGTGATAGGTTATGGACTGTTATGAAGGTTTGTATGTGTTATGGACCATTATGAAAGGTTGTCATGGTTATGGACCATATGTTGGACTGCGATGGGTTATGGACCATAGAAAGGGTTGTGATGGGTTATGGACCATTAGAAAGTGTTGTGATGGGTTATGGACCATAGAAAGGGTTGTGATGGGTTATGGACCATAGAAAGGGTTGTGTTGGGTTATGGACCATTATGAAGGATTGTGATGGGTTATGCTCAATTATGAAGAGTTGTGATGGGTTATGGACCATTATAAAGGTTTGTGATGGGTTATGGACTATTATGAAGGGTTTTATAGGTTATGGACCATTATAAAGGGTTGTGATGGGTTATGGACAGTTATGAAGGTTGTGAAGGGTTATGGACCACTATGAGGGGTTATGATGGGTTATGGACCATTATGAGGGGTTTTGATAAGTTACGGTCAAATATGAAGAGTTGTGTTGGGTTATGGAGCATTATGAAGGCTTGTGATGGGTTATGGACCATTATGAAGCATTGTTATGGTTATGGACCATTATTCAGTGTTGCGATGGGTTATGGACCATTGTGAAGTGTTGTGATAGGTAATGGTTAATTATGAAGGGTTGTGATGGGTTATGGACCATAGAAAGGGTGATGCTGAGTTATGGACCATAGGAAGGATTGTGATGGGTTATGGTCAATTATGAAGGGTTATGATGGGTTATCGTCAATTATGAAGGGTTGTAATGGGTTATGGACTGTTATGAAGGTTTGTATGGGTTATGGACCATTATAAGAGGTTGTTATGGTTATGGACCATTATGTAGGGTTGCGATGGGTTATGGACCATTATAAAGGGTTGTGATGGGTTATTGACAATTATGAAGGTGGTGATAGGTTATTGACAATTATGAAGGTGCTGATGGGTGATGGACCACTATAAAGGGTTATGGACCATTATAAGGGGTTGTGAAAGGTTATGGCCAATTATGAAGAGTATGTGATGGGTTATGGATCATAGAAAGGGTTGTGTTGGGTTTTGGGCCATTATGATGGGTTGTGATGGGTTATGGACCATTATGAAGGGTTATACGTGTTATGGACCATTATGAAGGGTTGTTATGGTTATCAACCATTATGCAGGGTTGCGATGTGTTATGGACCATTATGAAGTGTTGTGATGGGTTATGGTTAATTATGAAGGGTTGTGATGGGTTATGGAACATAAAAAGGGTTGTCCTGGGATATGGACCATAGGAAGGGTTGTGATGGGTTATGGTCAATTATGAAGGGTTGTGATGGGTTATGGTTAATTATGAAGGGTTGTGATGGGTTATTGACTATTTTGAAGGTTTGTATGGATTATGACCATTATGAACGGTTGTTATTGTTATGGACCATTATGCACGGTTGCGATGGGTTATAGACCATAGAAAGGGTTATGATGGGTTATGGACCATTAGATAGGGTTGTGATAGGTTATGGACCGTTATGAAGGGTTGTATGGGTTATGTACTATTATGAAGGTTTTGATAGGTTATGAACCCTTATCAAGGATTATGATGGGTTATTGACCATTACGAAGGGTTGTGATAGGTTATGGTCAATTATGAAGGGTTGTTATGGGTTATGGACTATAGAAAGGTTTGTGTTGGGTTATGGACCATTATGAAGGGTTGTGATGGGTTATGCTTAATTATGAAGGGTTTTGATGGGTTATGGACCATTATAAAGCGTTGTGATGAGTTATGGACCATTATGAAGGTTGTGATCGGTTATGGACCATTATAAAGGGTTGTGATGGGTTACAGACCATTATGAAGGTTGTGATGGGTTATGGACCATTATTTAAGGGTTATGGACAATTATGAGGGATTTTGATAGGTTATGGTCAATTATGAAGAGTTGTGATGGGTAATAGACCATATTAGGGGTTGTGTTGGCTTATAGACCATTATGAAGGGTTGTGATGGGTTATGGACCATTATGAAGGGTTGTGATGGGTTATAGACCATGATGACGGTTTGTATAGGTTATGGATAATTATGAAGGGTTGTTATGGTTATGGACCATTATGTATGGTTGCGACGGGTTATGGATCATTATGAAGTGTTGTGATGGGCTATGGTTAATTATGAAGGGTTGTGATGGGTTATGGAACATAGAAATGGTTGTGTTGGGTTATGGACCATAGGAAGGGTTGTGTTGGGTTATAGTCAACTATGAAGGTCGTGATGGGTTATGGTCAATTATGAAGGGCTGTGATGGGTTATGGATTGTCATGAAGGTTTGTATGGGTTATGGACCATTATAAATGCTTGTTATGGTTATGGACCATTATGCAGGGTTGTGATGGGTTATGGACTGTTATGAAGGGTTGTATGGGTTATGTACTATTATGAAGGTTGTGATGGGTTATGAACCATTATCAAGGATTATGATGGGTTATTGACCATTATGAAGGGTTCTGATAGGTTATGGTGAATTATGAAGGGTTGTTATGGGTTATGGACCATAGAAAGGGTTGTGCTGGGTTATGGACCATTATGAAGGGATGTGACGGGTTATGCTCAATTATGAAGAGTTGTGATGGGTTATGGACCATTATAAAGGTTTGTGATGGGTTATGGACCATTATGAAGTGTTTTGTAGGTTATGGATCATTATAAAGGGTTGTGATGGGTTATGGACCATTATGAAGGTTGTGAAGGGTTAGGGACCAGTATGAAGTGTTATGATGGGTTATGGACCATTCTGAGGGGTTTTAATAGGTTATGGACAATTATGAAGAGTTGCGATGGGTTATGGAACCATAGAAAGGGTGGTGTTGGGTTATAGACCATTATGAAGGGTTGTGATGGGTTATTGTCCATTATGAAGCATTGTTATGGTTATGGACCATTATGCAGGGTTGCGACGGGTTATGGACCATTATGAAGTGTTGTGATGGGTTATGGTTAATTATGAAGGGTTGTGATGGGTTATGGACCATAGAAAGGGTTCTGCTGAGTTATGGACTATAGGAAGGATTGTGATGGGTTATGGTCAATTATGAAGGGTTGTGATGGGTTATCGTCAATTATGAAGGGTTGTAATGGGTTATGGACTGTTATGAAGGTTTGTATGGGTTATGGACCATTATGAGAGGTTGTTATGGTTATGGACCCTTATGTAGGGTTGCGATGGGTTATGGACCATTATAAAGGGTTGTGATGGGTTATTGACAATTACGAAGGTGGTGATGGGTTATTGACAATTATGAAGGTGCTGATGGGTGATGGACCACTATAAAGGGTTATGATGGGTTATGGACCATTATGAGGGGTTGTGAAAGGTTATGGCCAATTATAAAGAGTTTGTAATGGGTTATGGATCATAGAAAGGGTTGTGTTGGGTTATGGACCATTATGAAGGGTTGTGATGGGTTATGGACCATTATGAAGGTTTGTATGGGTTATGGACCATTATGAAGGGTTGTTATGGTTATGGACCATTATGTAGGGTTGCGATGTGTTGTGGACCATTATGAAGTGTTGTGATGGATTATGGTTAATTATGAAGGGTTGTGATGGGTTATGGAACATAGAAAGGGTTGTCCTGAGATATGGACCATAGAAAGGGTTGTGATGGGTTATGGTCAATTTTGAAGGGTTGTGATGGGTTATGGTCAATTATGAAGGGTTGTGATGGGTTATTGATTATTTTGAAGGTTTGTATGGGTTATGACCATTATGAAGGGTTGTTATGGGTTATGACCATTATGAAGGGTTGTTATTGTTATGGACCATAGAAAGGGTTGTGATAGGTTATGGACCATTAGAAAGGGTTGTGATAGGTTAAGGACCGTTATGAAGGGTTGTATGAGTTATATACTATTATGAAGGTTGTGATGGGTTATGAACCATTGTCAAGGATTATGATGGGTTATTGACCATTATGAAGGGTTGTGATAGGTTATGGTCAATTATGAAGAGTTGTTATGGCTTATGGACCACAGAAAGGTTTGTGTTGGGTTATGGACCATTATGAAGGGTTGTGATGGGTTATGCTCAATTATGAAGGGTTGTGATGGGTTATGGACCATTATAAAGGTTGTGATGAGTTATGCACCATTATGAAGGTTATGATGGGTTATGGACCATTATAAAGGGTTGTGATGGGTTACAGACTATTATGAATGTTGTGATGGGTTATGGAACACTATGAAGGGTTATGGACCATTATGAGGGGTTTTGATAGGTTATGGTGAATTATGAAGAGTTGTGATGGGTTATGGACCATATAAAGGGTTGTGTTGGGTTATAGACCATTATAAAGGGTTGTGATGTGTTATGGACCATTATGTAGGGTTGTGATCGGTTATGGACCATGATGAAGGTTTGTATAGGTTTTTTTGGGTAAAGAGGGCGGCACCTCTGTCAAATTTTATTAATAAAAAGCATAAATACAATAAAAGGTTGGGGACTCCCCACCAAAAAACAGAAAATCCATTGGGACAGGCCCCAACGGACAACAGGGTAAACTAGGAACCAAAACAAGAGAAGAACCAGAAGCAAACAAGAACATAAAGGAAATCACCTGCAAAACAACCAATCATACAAGCCAAAACAAGCAGAGAAAAAGAAAGCACAGAGGAAGAAAATTAGGGGAGGGTCCAAATAGTTTTAGCCAAATCAACATTAGTGCAAGTTTTCATAGAAAGACTCAGCAGTCTACAGCGGATATCATCCTTAACACTATTCACGACAGCATGATGAGATCTTTTTATTTTTTTAAAAATTCGTAAATTTCTTTCCCGCCAAACGTTGTAGACAGCTCCAGCAAAAACAAGTCTTCTAATGATGGACCAAATGGTCTTGTTCTTATTAATGGGGTTGAGTTGACTAATGATATCAGACCAGCTATGAGTGGAGAAGGAGAGATTCATGACATGATGGAGGTCATGCCAAACCAAAGAAGTGAAAGAACAATCAAAGAAGAGATGGGAAATTATGAAGGGTTATTATGGTTTGTATAGGTTATGCACAATTATGAAGGGTTATTATGGTTATGGACCATTATGGAGGGTTGCGATGGCTTATGGACCATTATGAAGTGTTATGATTGGTTATGCTTAATTATGAAGGGTTGTGATGGGTTATATACCATAGAAATGGTTGTGCTAGGTTATGGACCATAGGAAGGGTTGTGATGGGTTATGGTCAATTATGAAGGGTTGTGATGGGTTATGGTCAATTATGAAGGGTTGTGATGGGTTATGGACTGTTATGAAGGTTTGTATTGGTTATGGACCATTATGAAGGGTTGTTATGGTTATGGACCATTATGCAGGGTTGCGATGGGTTATGGACCATTAGAAAAGGTTGTGAGAGGTTATGGACTGTTATGAAGGGTTGTATGGGTTATAGACTGTTATGAAGGGTTGTATGGGTTATGTACTATTATGAAGGTTGTGATGGATTATGAACCATTATCAAGGATTATGATGGGTTATTGACCATTATGAAGGGTTCTGATAGGTTATGGTCAATTATGAAGGGTTGTTATGGGTTATGGACAATAGAAAGGGTTGTGTTGGGTTATGGACTATTATCAAGGGCTGTGATGGGTTATGCTCAATTATGAAGAGTTATGATGGGTTATGGACCATTATAAAGGTCTGTGATGGGTTATAGACCATTATGTAGGGTTTTATAGGTTTTGGACCATTATAATGGGTTGTGATGGGTTATGGACCATTATGAAGTTTGTGGAGGGTTATGGACCACTATGAAGGGTTATGATGGGTTACGGACCATTATGAGGGGTTTTGATAGGTTATGGTCAATTATGAAGAGGTTGGGTTATGGACCATTATGGAGGGTTGTGATGGGTTATGGACCATTATGAATGGTTGTTATGGTTATGGGCCATTATGCAGGGTTGCGATGGGTTATGGACCATAATTAAGTGTTGCGATGGGTTATGATTAATTGTGAAGGGTTATGGACCATAGAAAGGGTTGTGCTGGGTTATGGACCATAGGAAGGATTGTGATGGGTTATGGTCAATTATGAAGGGTTGTGATGGGTTATCGTCAATTATGAAGGGTTGTGATAGGTTATGGACTGTTATGAAGGTTTGTATGTGTTATGGACCATTATGAAAGGTTTTCATGGTTATGGACCATATGTTGGACTGCGATGGGTTATGGACCATAGAAAGGGTTGTGATGGGTTATGGACCATTAGAAAGGGTTGTGATGGGTTATGGACCGTTATGAAGGGTTGTATGGGTTATGTACTATTATAAAGGTTGTGATGGGTTATAAACCATTATGAAGGATTATGATGGGTTATTGACCGTTATAAAGGGTTGTGATAGGTTATGGTCAATTATGAAGGGTTGTCATGGGTTATGGACCAGAGAAAAGGTTGTGTTGGGTTATGGACCATTATTAAGGGTTGTGATGGGTTTGCTCAATTATGAGGGGTTGTCATGGGTTATGGACCATTATAAAGGGTTGTGATGGGTTATGGACCATTATGAAGGTTGTGATGTGTTATGGACCACTATGAAGAGTTGTGAGTGGTTATTGACCATTATGAGGGGTTGTGATAGGTTATGGTCAATTATGAAGAGTTGTGATGGGTTATGGACCATAGAAAGGGTTGTATTGGATTATGTACCATTATGAAGGGTTGTGATGGGTTATGGACCATTATGAAGGTTTGTATTGGTTATGGACCATTATGAATGGTTGTTATGGTTATGGATCATTACGCATAGTTGCGATGTGTTATGGACCATTATGAAGTGTTGTGATGGGTTATGGTTAATTATGAAGGGTGTGATGGGTTATTGACTATTATGAATGTTTGTATAGGTTATGGACCATCATGAAGGGTTGTTATGGTTATGGACCATTATGCAGGGTTACGATCGGTTCTGCACCATCGAAAGAGTTGTGATGGGCTATGGACCATTAGAAAGGGTTGTTATGGGTTATGGACCGTTATCAAGGGTTGTATGGGTTATGTACTATTATAAAGGTTGTTATGGATTATGAACCATTATTGTCACATCCTGCTAAAGCGGAAACACGAGGAATGACAGCGAAACGGTTTCATAGCAAAGCAACACAGAATCATCATAAGACAAAAGTATTAGAGTTTTACAATCCACAAATTCAACATTGTTTAAACATGTTTTTCATCAAATCAAGTTTTTCAAAAGATCAAGTTTCAAACGACAACATTCCCAATGCAACATGCTTAATATGACCAACCGAGAGTGAGCTTACTGTTTGTTTCCTGAAAAAGCATGAAAAACGAGGGTCAACTATGAAAATAGTTGGTGAGTTCACAGGTTTGCAAAAACAGACAGTTTATAAGCAATATCAAATTTTTGGTAAAGTTTCCATGATTGGAAGTTTATTGCTAAATAAGAACAATTTGTGTATGTATGTAATCGAACAATGAGTCCACAACCAAACCTATGACTGAACATGCCCTATCAAGACTTATGCTTATCGCGACATAAGTAAATGGTAATATGCACTTCGCAGAACGGGCGAGTGAGGAATTGTCAGTCCCTAATAGCGCGCTATCCAAATGACCATCGGCTCAAAGAGTTAAATAGTTGTGTACAGGGACTTAGTACGATAAGTTCTCAAAGTTCATATGAACATTTACATACCTCAACACAAAAGAACATATTGAACGAACAATTTAGAACAATGAACATAAAATAGTACGATCATGCTTTTCCACCCCAAAATAATAAAACAGTAAAGAGGGGCTGTGAATACTCACGGCGATAAGAAATGGCACTATAGATGCTCGCGAACAGTCCACGTATGTCTTATCGGGAACCTATAATAAGGGAAATACGCTAGTGAGGTTCTAGATTAGCAATCTATCACTAATATGCTTAATTCTACATAGAAAATGCCATTATTTGTTTCAATGGTTAAATTCATATAAAAATGAATCTCATTCAGAAATATTAGTTTTTATATATATATTATTTTACTTATGAACAATTCAATTGACAAAATTTACAATTCGAGTCCTTTTATTCGCGTATTGTCATTAAAACGTGTCCGGAGATATAAAATATTTACAAGGAACATTATATATGAATATTAATAGTCACCAACTATATATTTCATTTATTATTATAATATAAGACTTATTTAGATTTTTCATGATTTTTACACTATATTCCATTAAATTCATTGAAAAATACTTCAAAATTCATGGATAATAGAAATTAATTTATAAATTTGTCCATTATATTTGAGCTTCTGTTATACAACTTAACTCATTTGTAAAATTCATCAAAGTGTGTTTTGGAAATTAAAATAGCCTAATTCTTGTGATTTTGCAATTTCCGGTTTTATACGTTTAATGTCTTAATTCAATTAAAAATCAAGAATAATTAGTAAAAGATTTAGTTAAGGGTTCCAAATTTTAATTCCAGAGGAATACATTTTATTAAATGTCCAGATCCATTTTTAGAATTTTTAGAACGTTTTTTCTCTGTTTTCTCTATTTGTATTCATTATTTGACCAAAAACATATAAATTCGTGAAAATAATATTAATTGGTTCTGAAAAAATTAAAGAAAAATTATACAGACCTATAACAATATATAGAAGGCTAGAAAATTTGTTTTGGTGACCTTTACAGAGAATTTTCTATTTTATTGATTTATTTGTGGGAAACAACAATAAATCCGAAAGGGTATCTAAAATACTCCAAAAACTCTGAAACGCTTTGGGACCTGTACACGAACCATATAGAACCTGCTGTAATTTTTGCAGATTTTATTCCTTGAGAAAAGTAATTTATTTGAATTATGGGCATGATTACTTGTCACAATTGTATTAAATCAATATATTCGAATTAGACCTTGAAAATCTCCAGTTAATTATTTCATGCTCATAGGTTCTCTCAATAAATCGGACCAGACTAAAAGGATTGTCTAAGTAATTTTTATAGATTTATGTTATTTTATGCCTTTTTGAAGATTTTTAGCATCAAACTTTGATTTTTATGACTTAATCTATTAAGATGAGCACATGCATGAAGGTTTAAGCACCATGCATGTGTCTTAAAGGTTTCAAAATAGATTCATACACGAATTATACCATGCATGTCACGATTTTTGAAAAGAACACTTGAAAACTTGAACATATCTTGGTTTTTGACATAGATTGGTCATGGAAATTCACATGCATGCAACATCTTTGATGTTTATGTGAATTTATACCATCATCATCATCAAAATTTTCGTGGGTTTAACATACCCCATGATATGTTCCAAAAGAAATGAGTAGAAGTTAAGATATGTGCTTGAAATTGTAAGATATATGCTAGAAATGAAGTGAGAACTAGTGTAATGAGTTATACCTTTGAAGAGTGCCTTGTGTAGTCCGATTTTTAGGCTCAAAAATGGGTTCTTGGCTGCTGAATTTTCGTGAGAAAGAGAGAGGAGAAGAGAGAGTTTTGAGAGAAAATGCTTGTGTGCTTGAGAGGAGATGTAAGAAAGAGGTGGAGTGTATCTTTGGCTAAAATAATAAAAAGAAACCACATGAAATGGAGAGAGGGGAGGATGGCCGGATCTTGCATGGATCTCTCTCTCCTTTTATTTATTTATTTTTACATTTTTATATTTTATAAAAACTCATCATTTTTATAAAAGTTTTGGGTAAAATGTGCATTATTTGACTTATTTGGACTATATAGAACTCATAATTATTAAATAAATTCTAGGAACCAAAATTTTGCATTCCTAATTATTTTTAATAATTTAATTTATCTAATTTGATAATATAAGTCTTATTATGAAATTTATAGGTTTTTAAAACCTCAAATTTTATAAAATTTGAGTTTTTAAGACTTTATAAGGTTTTTAGGACCAAATTAAAACCTTATAATTATTATAAAGTGAATTTTAATATTTTCACCTTATTTTAAATTGTTCATAATCGTTTTTAACTGTAAAAGATATTTTCAATTATTTTGAACAGTTTATTGGCATTTTCCGCAGAATTCGGACAATTCATTTGAATTGCACTAGTCAAGCATACTAGTTCTAGATTCTAATTGGATTTGTGCATCTATGTGTTTTTGGCCTATTTCTATAATAAATTCAAAATCAAAGTCTAAGTCAACCAAGTTAAGTCAAAGTTTGACCTGAATTTGACAGTTGTCATAGTATCCCCCAGTCAAAAAGAACTTCGTCCCGAAATTCAGTCATTGTCATCATCAAGGTATTGTAGGAAACAGATGTGGATATTTCCCTTTCATATAATCCTCACGCTCCCATGTGTACTCTGGTCCGCGCTTCGAGTTCCAACGAACTTTCACAATTGGAATCTTACTTCGCTTGAGTTGTTTAACCTCCCGATCAAGAATCTCCACTGGTTCCTCAAAGAAGTTCAGTTTCTCGTTGATCTGAATATCTTCCAGCGGCACAATCAATGATTCGTCGGCTAAACATTTCTTGAGGTTCGAGACGTGGAACGTATCGTGAATAGCACTCAACTCTTGAGGTAGCTAAAGTTTATAAGCCACCGGACCAATTCTTTCCATGATCTCAAATGGTCCGACGTATATAGGACTTAATTTTCCTTTCTTCCCAAAACGTATGAGTCCTTTTCCAAGGCGATACCTTTAGAAGCACTTTGTCCCCGACTTGGAACTCTAAAGGTTTCCTACGATTGTCTGCGTAGCTTTTCTGACGATCTCTGGCAATTTTGAGCTTGTCTCTAATAATGGCGATCTTATCAGTGGTTTCTTGTATAATGTCCACCCTAGTCAGCTGCCTGTCTCCAATTTCAACCCAGCACAATGGGGAACGACACTTACGGCCATACAATGCCTCATACGGAGCGCATTGGATACTTGTGTGATAACTATTATTGTAGGAGAACTCAATTAAAGGCAAATGAGTATCCCAATTTCCTTTAAATTCAATAGCACAAGCCCGAAGCATGTCTTCCAATGTCTGAATTGTTCTTTCCGTCTGTCCGTCTGTCTGAGGATGGTATGCAGTACTCAGGTTTAGTTGAGTACCTAGAGCCTTATGTAAAATTTTCCAAAATCTTGATGTGAAACGACTATCTCTATCAGAGATGATAGACAAGGGTACTCCATGAAGCGCCACAATTCTGTCGATATAAATCTGAGCCAGTCTTTCCGTCTTGTAGTCTTCACGGATAGGAAGAAAGTGTGCTGACTTGGTCAATCTATCCACTATAACCCAAATAGTGTCGTGGCCTTTAGAAGTTCTAGGGAGTTTGGTCACGAAGTCCATAGATACCTGCTCCCATTTCCATTCTGGAATTTCAGGTTGTTGTAGTAGTCCTGACGGTTTCTGATGTTCGGCCTTAACTTTCGAACATGTTAGGCACTTTCCAACATATAATGCGACATCCTTTTTCATTCCAGGCCACCAATAGTACTCCGTTAGATCCTTGTACATCTTATCCGCTCCAGGGTGAATTGAGTATCTCGAACGATGAGACTCACCTAGTATTAACTTTCTTAATTCATCCACCTTTGGAATCCAAATCCTGTTCTTAAAATAGCATACTCCATCAGGTTTGATCTCGAACCTTGCTTCTAGACCATGCAAACTTTCACCTTGCAGATTTTCTTTGGTCAAAGGCTTCTCTTGAGCATTAAGGATTTGAGACTTCAAGCTTGTATGTACCACCATTCCCAAAGCTCGCACTCGTGAAGGCTTTACCCTTTCCTTTCGGCTAAGTGCATCAGCTACTACATTAGCTTTGCCTGGGTGGTATCGAATTTCACAATCATAATTGCTAAACAATTCAACCCATCTTCTTTGGCGCATATTTAACATCTTCTGATCTAGAATATGCTGAAGACTCTTGTGATATGTGTAGATAGTGCATTTGGTACCGTACATGTAATGTCTCCAAATTTTGAGCGCAAACACTATTGCTCCTAACTCCAGATCATGGGTTGTATAATTCTTCTCATGCGGTTTGAGCTGTCGAGACGCATATGCAATGACCTTGTCCTTTTGCATTAACACACAGCCTAAGCCCTAGTGAGATGCGTCACAGAACACTACAAAGTTTTCCGATCCTTCTGGCAAGGCTAGAATTGGTGCATTGCACAGCTTGTTCTTTAGAATTTGAAAAGCCTCTTCTTGCTTCTCTTCCCAAAGAAACTTTCTATCTTTCTGAGTTAAAGCTGTTAACGGCTGAGCGATCTTCGAGAAGTCTTCTATGAAACGTCGGTAGTATCCTGCCAATCCTAAAAATTGTCGTATTTCTGTTGGAGTCCTCGGAGCTTCCCATTTCTTGATAGCTTCAATCTTGGCTGGGTCCACCTGAATTCCTTCCTTACCCACTACATGGCCAAGGAAATGTACTTCTCTAATCCAAAATTCACACTTAGTGAACTTTGCTTACAATTTCTACTCTTTCAACAGATCCAACATCAGCCTCAAGTGTTGTTCGTGATCTTCTTTACTATGCGAATAGACAAGTATATCATCTATGAACACAATCACGAACTTGTCCAGGTAGGGTCTGCAAACTCTGTTCATTAAATCCGTAAAGGCAGCTGGCGCATTTGTCAGTCTAAATGGCATGACCAAGAACTCATAGTGCCCATACCGAGTCCTAAACACCGTCTTATGGATGTCTTCTTCATGAACTCTCAGTTGATGGTATCCTGACCGAAGATCTATCTTTGAAAAGTATGACGCGCCTTGCAATTGGTCGAACAAATCGTCAATTCGAGGAAGGGGATAACGATTCTTGATTGTTAGCTTGTTTACCTCCCTATAATCGATGCATATCCAAAATGATCCATCTTTCTTTTTGACAAACAGCACCGGAGCTCCCCAAGGTGAAGAACTTGGGCGAATGAACCCTTTGTCCAAAAGTTCTTGCAGTTGCCCAGATAGCTCTTGCATCTCGGACGGTGCCAAACGATATGGAGTTTTTGCCACTGGAGCCGCTCCTGGAATCAAGTCAATTCTGAATTCGACTTGTCTATGTGGGGGTAAACCAGGCAATTCTTCTGGAAATACTTCAGGGTAATCCTGTACTACTGGGATATCTTGGATTTGCTTCACTTCAGATTCTCTCTCCACTATATGGGCCATAAAGGCAATGCAGTCTTCCTTTAAGTACTTTCGAATCTTCGTACATGATACAATGTTCAAACTCCTTCCTGGCTTCTCACCTTTTATGATAAGGGTTTCACCATTCGGGAGGGGTATTCTAACAACCTTCTCGTAGCATCCAATATCTGCCCTATTCTTTGCTAACCAGTCCATGCCGACTATAATGTCAAAACTGCCTATCTCGATGGGAATAAGGTCGATGCTAAAGAGTTTATCAGCTAGATTCAAAGTACAACTTGGAACTATGTCTTTTGCCCTAATTTCTCGTCCATCAACCAGTTCAATAGTAACAACACTTTTCATCACTCTTGAGGGCAAATTAATGAGTGGCCTAAAGTCTAAGGAAACAAAACTCCTATCTGCTCCCGCATCAAATATTACTTAAGCATAATGATTATTTAGGGTGTTGTCGAGCTTCTTCCGCACCAATCCCAAAAGCTACACCTCTAGCTTGTCCACCTGCATTCCCCTGGTTATTGTGTCTGGTCGGGTTCTGTCCACCAATATCGGGCCCTCTATTCAGCTTAGGACAAGCATTGCGAAGGTGATCGATACTCCCACACTGATATCATGCCTTGGCTCCTTCATTGCTCTGGTTACAATACCTCGCAAAATGACCTGGTTGGCTACACTTCCGACACACCGGGCAAGCTCCCACATGATGGAAGTTGCACCTACCACACTTGGGATGGGGTCCCGTATACTGTTTCCGCTCCTGCGTCATAGTCACTTCCGGCTCTTGAGTCTTTACCACGAAGTTCTTTGAGGTCTTAGGCTTTCTCCTCGACTTTCCTCCTAATCTTCCTTCCTCTTGTTGATCCGGCTTCCTCTTGCTTGAACCTTTAGTTGTCGTTGCTCTAGTTCGAATCAGGTTATTGGTCAGTCGATTAGCTAGGACCACCGCACTTTGAATCGTGGTTGGATTTGCTGAGGTAACCATCCCCCTGATTTCGGGTGCCAAACCCCAAATGAAACGGTCAATCCGTTTTTCTTCGGGTGTCACCAAGTGAGGTACCAGTCTTGCCAGCTCATGGAAGCGAACGATGTACTTTTCGATCTGTGTTCCTTCCATTGAGTGGTTCCACAGCTCAGACTCCAGTTTCTGCAGCTCATCTTTAGGACAGTACTCCTCAATGAGTAGCTTTTTCAGATCTTCCCAGGAAAGTTGATATGCGGCTTCCCTAGTACGGGTTTAAACCTCATTTTTCCACCAAGTCAAAGCCCGATCTTGAAGCATACACGTTGCAAATTCCACCTTATTGCCTTCCGTGCACTTGCTGATATGGAGGACTGATTCCATGCTGTCGATCCATTTTAATAACCCGATTGCACCTTCTTTCCCATGGAATTCTTTGGGCTTACAAGACATGAAGGACTTGTAGGTGCACTCTCGTTCAGCATTGTTTCGATTTCCTCCTTGACTTCCTTGAGCTGCATTAAGACCCGCTGTCACTTGCGTGACGATGTTTGGAATTGCCGCCATCAGTTGTTGAGTGACTAACTAAGCCACATCGGGCGTTTCATTCTGAGGGTTTCCTCGTGTAGTTGGTCTAGGAGGCATAGTTCTAAGACAAAAGGAAAAACACACGTAAATTTTGTTTTTAAGGAAAAAAATTATAAGATAAAATATTTGATTGACAACATTTAACAAATTTCTTGCATTACTACTATGCATATAGGTTTTGCAAATTCATCACAATCACTTTACTTCACAATCGAATATTAAAACAATGTAATAAATATTACCACATGAACAAAGATGATTTTTGATGTTAAACTAAGGTTTGCAACAACACAATTTATCCATGGTCATTCCAAAATGGTTTTTAATATCCCAAAATACATTGTCACAAAAATAAAGTTTTTCAGAGGACAACCCAACAAGTTTTAACACAAAAGATAGCCAACCATACAATCAAAACAAAACACGTGAAACAAGTCCGACAAGAAACACCACGAGGAGAATCAGGAGTAGTTTCCCAATAGCCTGACAAACAGTTACCAAGCCATTTGCTACATCTTCTGCATTCCTAGCGAGATAAACGGCCTCCTCGGTATAATCACGCAAGACCTCTACTCTCGTGATCACGTTGTCAAGGGCCTGCTGATGCCCCATCAACATCCTACTGCTATAGTAAATGTCGGCAGCCATCTGTCGTCCCTGCTGGGGGAAAAGCGATCCCGACATTCGGCTGTGGTTCTGGCGTGTGGGGTCTAGGTCTACTGGGACCTGGCTCACTCGGGCTGGCTCCTGCTAATGGTACCCTAGTAGGAATAGGAACCCTCTTTCTAGCGGTGTGACGTATGCATGGTCCGCAGCGCGACGGCTGTGGCAGCGCAGGCATGGGTGAGATCTCTCGACGCTGGCTAGTGGCGGTATCCTCGCAGGTCTCTCGAGAGTCAGCCGTGTGCTCCGACGGGTCTTCCTCCGTCGATGTGGACGGTGCACGGCGTGGGATAACAGTAACATACCCCGACTCATCAGCCGAAGGGGTGAAGTGGGATGATGACGACGACCCTGACATAGTGTACTGGAGCAATATTTATAAATAGACAAGTGAATACATGATAATAAAATTCTATCAGTATGCAATGTGACCCACACCAAAATGACCCGTTTTTTAGTTTTAAAAAGGGAATGCTTGTTGTCACAATTTTTCCAAGTCAAACATAATCCTATTACAATTAGTTCAAGTCTCGTATAACTTTTCCTTAATTAAACATAGGTGATCAGGCTATGCTTAATTAAAGTCCAGTAATACAATTCTCGACCTAGTTATATTAGTCACATGCTTGACCTATCAAAATATTTGTTTTAGTTATAGATTGGGTTTTTAAAATCCGATGTTCTCTATAACTTTGGCTCTGATACCACTTCTGTCACACCCCGCTAAAGCGGAAACACGAGGAATGACAGCGAAACGGTTTCATAGCAAAGCAACACAGAATCATCATAAGACAAAAGTATTAGAGTTTTACAATCCACAAATTCAACATTGTTTAAACATGTTTTTCATCAAATCAAGTTTTTCAAAAGATCAAGTTTCAAACGACAACATTCCCAATGCAACATGCTTAATATGACCAACCGAGAGTGAGCTTACTGTTTGTTTCCTGAAAAAGCATGAAAAACGAGGGTCAACTATGAAAATAGTTGGTGAGTTCACAGGTTTGCAAAAACAGACAGTTTATAAGCAATATCAAATTTTTGGTAAAGTTTCCATGATTGGAAGTTTATTGCTAAATAAGAACAATTTGTGTATGTATGTAATCGAACAATGAGTCCACAACCAAACCTATGACTGAACATGCCCTATCAAGACTTATGCTTATCACGACATAAGTAAATGGTAATATGCACTCTGCAGAACGGGCGAGTGAGGAATTGTCAGCCCCTAATAGCGCGCTATCCAAATGACCATCGGCTCAAAGAGTTAAATAGTTGTGTACAGGGACTTAGTACGATAAGTTCTCAAAGTTCATATGAACATTTACATACCTCAACACAAAAGAACATATTGAACGAACAATTTAGAACAATGAACATAAAATAGTACGATCATGTTTTTCCACCCCAAAATAATAAAACAGTAAAGAGGGGCTGTGAATACTCACGGCGATAAGAAATGGCACTATAGATGCTCGCGAACAGTCCACGTATGTCTTATCGGGAACCTATAATAAGGGAAATACGCTAGTGAGGTTCTAGATTAGCAATCTATCACTAATATGCTTAATTCTACATAGAAAATGCCATTATTTGTTCCAATGGTTAAATTCATATAAAAATGAATCTCATTCAGAAATATTAGTTTTTATATATATTATTTTACTTATGAATAATTCAATTGACAAAATTTATAATTCGAGTCCTTTTATTCGCGTATTGTCATTTAAACGTGTCCGGAGATATGAAATATTTACAAGGAACATTATATATGAATATTAATAGTCACCAACTATATATTTCATTTCTTATTATAATATAAGACTTATTTAGATTTTTAATGATTTTTACACATTTTAAATTTATTTATATTCCATTAAATTCATTGAAAAATACTTCAAAATTCATGGATAATAGAAAATAATTTATAAATTTGTCCGTTATATTTGAGCTTCTGTTATACAACTTATCTCATTTGTAAAATTCATCAAAGTGTGTTTTGGAAATTAAAATAGCCTAATTCTTGTGATTTTGCAATTTCCGGTTTTATACGTTTAATGTCTTAATTCAATTAAAAATCAAGAATAATTAGTAAACGATTTAGTTAAGGGTTCCAAATTTTAATTCCAGAGGAATACATTTTATTAAATGTCCAGATCCATTTTTAGAATTTTTAGAATGTTTTTCCTCTGTTTTCTATATTTTTATTCATTATTTGACCAAAAACATATAAATTCGTGACAATAATATTAATTGGTTCTGAAAAATTTAAAGAAATATTATACAGACCTATAACAATATATAGAAGGCTCGAAAATGTTTTTTGGTGACTTTTACAAAGAATTGTCTATTTTATTGATTTATTTGTGGGAAACAACAATAAATCAGAAAGGGTATCTAAAATACTCCAAAAGCTCTGAAACTCTTTGGGACCTGTACACGAACCATATATAACCTGCTGTAATTTTTGCAGATTTTATTCCTTGAGAAAAGTAATTTATGTGAATTATGGGCATGATTACTTGTCACATTTGTATTAAATCAATATATTCGAATTAGACCTTGAAAATCTCCAGTTAATTATTTCATGCTCATAGGTTCTCTCAATAAATCGGACCAGATTAAAAGGATTGTCTAAGTAATTTTTATAGATTTATGTTATTTTATGCCTTTTTGAAGATTTTTAGCATCAAACTTTGATTTTTATGACTTAATCTATTAAGATGAGCACATGCGTGAAGGTTTAAGCACCATGCATGTGTCTTAAAGGTTTCAAAATAGATTCATACACGAATTATACCATGCATGTCACGATTTTTGAAAAGAACACTTGAAAACTTGAACATATCTTGGTTTTTGACATAGATTGGTCATGGAAATTCACATGCATGCAACATCTTTGATGTTTATGTGAATTTCTACCATCATCATCATCAAAATTTTCGTGGGTTTAACATACCCCGTGATATGTTCCAAAAAAAATGAGTAGAAGTGAAGATATGTGCTTGAAATGGTAAGATATATGCTAGAAATGAAGTGAGAACTAGTGTAATGAGTTATACCTTTGAAGAGTGCCTTGTGTAGTCCGATTTTTAGGCTCAAAAATGGGTTCTTGGCTGCTGAATTTTCGTGAGAAAGAGAGAGGAGAAGAGAGAGTTTTGAGAGAAAATGCTTGTGTGCTTGAGAGGAGATGTAAGAAAGAGGTGGAGTGTATCTTTGGCTAAAATAATAAAAAGAAACCACATGAAATGGAGAGAGGGGAGGATGGCTGGATCTTGCATGGCTCTCTCTCTCCTTTTCTTTATTTTTTTTACATTTTTATATTTTATAAAAACTCATCATTTTTATAAAAGTTTTGGGTAAAATGTGCATTATTTGACTTATTTGGACTATATAGAACTCATAATTATTAAATAAATTCTAGGAACCAAAATTTTGCATTCCGAATTATTTTTAATAATTTAATTTATCTAATTTGATAATATAAGTCTTATTATGAAATTTATAGATTTTTAAAACGTCAAATTTTATAAAATTGGAGTTTTTAAGACTTAATAAGGTTTTTACGACCAAATTAAAACCTTATAATTATTATAAAGTGAATTTTAATATTTTCACCTTATTTTAAATTGTTCATAATCGTTTTTAACTCTAAAAGATATTTTTAGTTATTTTGAACAGTTTATTCGCATTTTCCGCAGAATTCGGACAATTCGTTTGAATTGCACTAGTCAAGCATACTAGTTCTAGATTCTAATTGGATTTGATCATCTATGTGTTTTTGGCCTATTTCTATAATAAATTCAAAATCAAAGTCTAAGTCAACCAAGTTAAGTCAAAGTTTGACCTGAATTTGACAGTTGTCACAATTATCAAGGATTATGATGGGTTATTGACCATTATGAAGGTTGTGATAGGTTATGGTCAATTATGAAGGGTTGTTATGGGTTATGGAGCATAGAAATGGTTGTGTTGGGTTATGGACCATTACGAAGGGTTGTGATCGGTTATGGACCATGATGAAGGTTTGTATAGGTTATGCACAATTATGAAGGGTTATTATGGTTATCGACCATTATGCAGGGTTGCGATGGGTTATGGACCATTATGAAGTGTTGTGATTGGTTATGGTTAATTATGAAGGGTTGTGATGGGTTATCGACCATAGAAATGGTTGTGCTGAGTTATGGACCATAGGAAGGGTTGTGATGGGTTATAGTCAATTATGAAGGGTTGTGATGGGTTATGGTCAATTATGAAGGGTTGTGATGGGTTATGGACTGTTATGAAGGTTTGTATGGGTTATGGACCATTATGAAGGGTAGTTATGGTTATGGACCATTATGCAGGGTTGTGATGCGTTATGGACCATTAGAAAGGGTTGTGATGAGTTATGGACTATTATGAAGGGTTGTATAGGTTATGTACTATTATGAAAGTTGTGATAAATTATGAACCATTATCAAGGATTATGATGGGTTATTGACCATTATGAAGGGTTCTGATAGGTTATGGTCAATTACGAAGGGTTGTTGTGGGTTATGGACAATAGAAAGGGTTGTGTTGGGTTATAGACTATTATAAAGGGCTGTGATGGGTTGTGCTCAATTATGAAGAGTTATGATGGGTTATGGACCATTATAATGGTCTGTGATGGGTTATGGACCATTATGAAGGGTTTTTATAGGTTTTGGACCATTATAAAGGGTTGTGATGGGTTATGGACCATTATGAAGGTTGTGAAGGGTTATGGACCACTATGAAGGTTTATGATGGGTTATGGACCATTATGAGGGGTTTTGATAGGTTATGGTCAATTATGAAGAGTTGTGATGGGTTATGGACCATAGAAAGGGTTGTGTTGGGTTATGGACGATTATGAAGGGTTGTGATGGATTATGGACCATTATCAAGGGTTGTTATGGTTATGGACCATTATGCAGGGTTGCGATGGGTTATGGACCATTATGAAGTGTTGTGATGGGTTATGGTTAATTATGAAGGGTTGTGATGGGTTATGGACCATAGAAAGGGTTGTGCTGGGTTATGGACCATAGGAAGGATTGTGATGGGTTATGGTCAATTACGAAGGGTTGTGACGGGTTATCGTCAATTATGAAGGGTTGTGATAGGTTATGGACTGTTATGAAGGTTTGTATGGGTTATGGACCATTATGAAAGGTTGTTATGGTTATGGACCATTATGTTGGGCTGCGATGGGTTATGGACCATAGAAAGGGTTGTGATGGGTTATGGACCATTAGAAAGGGTTGTGATAGGTTATGGTCAATTATGAAGGGTTGTTGTGGGTGATGGACCATAAAAAAGGTTATGTTGGGTTATGGAACATTTAAGGGTTGTGATGGGTTATGCTCAATTATGAGGAGTTTTTATGGGTTATGGACCATTATAAAGGGTTCTGATAGGTTATGGACCATTATGAAGGTTGTGATGGGTTATGGACCACTATAAAGGGTTATGATTGGTTATGGACCATTATGAGGGGTTGTGATTGGTTATGGTCAATTATTAAGAGTTGTGATGGGTTATGGACCATAGAAAGGGTTGTGTTGGGTTATGTACCATTATGAAGGGTTGTGATGGGTTATGGACCATTATGAAGGTTTGTATGGGTTATGGACCATTATGAATGGTTGTTATGGTTATGGATCATTACGCATAGTTACGATGTGTTATGGACCATTATGAAGTATTGTGATGGGTTATGGATAATTATGAAGGGTGTGATGGGTTATTGACTATTATGAAGGTTTGTATAGGTTATGGACCATCATGAAGGGTTGTTATGGTTATGGACCATTATGCAGGGTTGCGATGGGTTCTGCACCATCGAAAGGGGTGTGATGGGTTATGGACTATTAGAAAGGGTTGTTATGGGTTATGGACCGTTATCAAGGGTTGTATGGGTTATGTACTATTATGAAGGTTGTTATGGATTATGAACCATTATCAAGGATTTTGATGGGTTATTGACCATTATGAAGGGTTGTGATAGGTTATGGTCAATTATGAAGGGTTGTTATGGGGTATGGACCATAGAAATGGTTGTGTTGGTTTATGGACCATTATGAAGGGTTGCGATGGGTTATGCTCAATTATGAAGGGTTGTGATGGGTTCTGGACCATTATAAAGGGTTGTGATGCGTTATGCACCATTATGAAGGTTGTGATGGGTTACGGACCATTATAAAGGGTTGTGATGGGTTACAGACCTATATAAAGGTTGTGATGGGTTATGGACCACTATGAAGGGTTATGGACCATTATGAGGGGTTTTGATAGGTTATGGTCAATTATGAAGAGTTGTGATGGGTTATGGACCATAGAAAGGGTTGTATTGGGTTATAGACCACTCTGAAGGGTTGTGATGGGTTATGGATAACTATGAAGGATTTTTATGGTTGTTGACCATTATGCAGGGTTTCGATGGGTTGTGGACCATTATGAAGTGTTGTGATGGTTTATGGTTAATTATGAAGGGTTGTGATGGGTTATGATCCATAGGAAGGGTTGTGATGGGTTATGGTTAATTATGAAGGCTTCTGATAGGTTATGGAATGTTATGAAGGTTTGTATGGGTTATGGACCATTATGAAGGGTTGTTAGGATTATGGACCATTATGCAGGGTAGCGATGGGTTATGGACCATAGAAAGGGTTGTGATAGGTCATGGAACATTAGAAAGGGTTGTGATGGGTTATGGACTGTTATGAAGGGTTGTATGGGTTATGTACTATTATGAAGGTTGTGATGCGCTATGAACCATTATCAAGGATTTTGATGGGTTATTGATCATTATGAAGCGTTGTGATAGGTTATGTTCAATTATGAAGGGTTGTTATGGGTTATGGACCATAGAAAGGGTCGTGTTGGGTTATGGACCATTATGAAGGGTTTTATGTGTTATGGACCATTATAAAGGGTTGTGATGGGTTATGGACGATTATGAAGGTTGTGATGGGTTATGGACCACTATGAAGGGTTATGATGGGTTATGGACCATTATGAGGGATTTTTATATGTTATGGTCAATTATGAAGAGTTGTGATGGGTTATGGACCATACAAAGCGTTGTGTTGGGTTATGGACCATTATGAAGGGTTGTGATGGGTTATGGACCATTATGAAGGGTTGTGATGGGTTATGGACCATAATGATGGTTTGTATTCGTTATGGACAATTATGAAGGGTTGTTATGATTATGGATCATTATGCAGGGTTGCGATGGGTTATGGACCATTCTGAAGTGTTGTGATGGGTTATGGTTAATTATGAAGGGTTGTGATGGGTTATAGACCATAGGAAGGGTTGTTATGGTTATGGACAATTATGAAGGGTTGTTATGAAGGTTTGTATGGTTATGAACTATTATGAAGGGTTGTTATGGTTATGGACCATTATGTAGGGTTGTGATGGGTTATGGACCATAGAAACGGTTGTGATGGGTTATGGACCATTAGAAAGGGTTGTGATGGGTTATGGACCGTTATGAAGGGTTGTATGGGTTATGTACTATTATGAAGGTTGTGATGGGTTGTGAACCATTATGAAGGATTCTGATGGGTTATTGACCATTATGAAGGGTTGTGATTGGTTATGGTCAATTATGAAGGGTTGTTATGGGTTATGGACCATAGAAAATGTTGTGCTGGGTTATGGACCATTATGAAGGGTTGTGATGGGTTATGCTCAATTATGACAGGTTATGATGGGTTATGGACAATTATAAAGAGATGTGATAGGTTATGGACCATTATGAAGGTTGTGATGGGTTATGGACAATTATAAAGAGATGTGATAGGTTTTGGACCATTATGAAGGTTGTGATGGGTTATGGACAACTATAAACAGTTATGACAGGTTATGGACCATTATGAGGGGTTGTGATAGGTTATTGTCAATTAAGAAGAGTTGTGATAGGTTATGGACCATAGAAAGGGTTGTGTTGGGTTATGGACGATTATGAAGGGTTGTGATGCGTTATGGACCATTATGAAGGTTTGTATCGGTTATGAACCATTATAGAGGGTTGTAATGGTTATGGATCATTACGCAGGGTTGCGATGTGTTATGGACCATTATGAAGTGTTGTGATGGGTTATGGTTAATTATGAAGGGTGGTGATGGGTTATTGACTATTATGAAGGTTTGTATATGTTATGGACCGTTATGAAGGGTTGTTACGGTTATGGAGCATTATGTAGGGTTACGATGGGTTATGGACCATATATACTGTTGTGATGGGTTATGGACCATTAGAAAGGGTTGTTATGAGTTATCGACCATTATCAAGGGTTGTATGGGTTATGTATTATTATGAAGGTTGTGATGGGTTATCAACCATTATCAAGGTTTATGATGAGTTATGGTCAATTATGAAGGGTTGTTATGGGTTATGGACCATAGAAAGGTTTGTGTTGATTTATGGACCATTATGAAGGGTTGTGATGGGTTATGGACCATTATGAAGGGTTGTGATGAGTTATGGACCATTATGAAGGTTGTGATCGGTTATGGACCATTGTAAAGGGTTGTGATGGGTTACAGACCATTATGAAGGTTGTGATGGGGTATGGCCCATTATGAAGGGTTATGGACAATTATGAGGGATTTTGATAGGTTATGGTCAATTATGAAGAGTTGTGATGGGTATAGACCATATAAAGGGTTGTGTTGTATTATAGACCATTATGAAGGGTTGTGATGGGTTATGGACCATTATGAAGAGTTGTGATGGGTTATAGACCATGATGAAGGTTTGTATAGGTTATGGACAATTATGAAGGGTTGTTATGGTTATGGTCCATTATTTAGGGTTGCGATGGGTTATGGATCATTATGAAGTGTTGTGATGGGTTATGGTTAATTATGAAGGGTTGTGATGGGCTATGGACCATAGAAATGGTTGTGTTGGGTTATGGACCACAGGAAGGGTTGTGATGGGTTATGGTCAATTATGAAGGGTTGTGATGGGTTATGGTCATTATGAGGGGCTGTGATGGGTTATGGACTGTCATGAAGGTTTGTATGGGTTATGGATCATTATGAAGGCTTGTTATGGTTATGGACCATTATACAGGGTTACGATGGGTTATGGACCATAGAAAGGACTGTGATGGGTTATGGACCCTTAGAAACGGTTGTGATGGGTTATGGACTGTTATGAATGGTTGTATGGGTTATGTACTATTATTAAGGTTGTGATGGGTTATGAACCATTATCAATGATTATGATGGGTTATTGACCATTATGAACGGTTCTGATAGGTTATGGACCATAGAAAGGGTTATGTTGGGTTATAGACCATTATGAAGGGTTGTGATGGGTTATTCTCATTTATGAAGAGTTGTGATGGGTTATGGACCATTATAAAGGTTTGTGATGGGTTATGGACCATTAAGAAGGGTTTTGTAGGTTATGGACCATTATAAAGGGTTGTGATGGGTTATGGACCATTATGAAGGTTGTGAAGGGTTAGGGACCACTATGAAGTGTTATGATGGGTTATGGACCATTCTGAGAGATTTTGATAGGTTATGGTCAATTATGAAGAGTTGTGATGGGTTATGGACCATACAAAGGGTTGGGTTGGGTTATGGACCATTATAAAGGGTTGTGATGGGTTATAGACCATGATTATGGTTTGTATTCGTTATGGACAATTATGAAGGGTTGTGATGGGTTATAGACCATGATTATGGTTTGTATTCGTTATGGACAATTATGAAGGGTTGTCATGATTATGGACCATTGTGTAGGGTTGTTATTGTTATGAACCATTATGCACGGTTGCGATGGGTTATAGACCATAGAAAGGGTTGTGATGGGTTATGGACCATTAGATAGGGTTGTGATCGGTTATGGACCGTTATGAAGGGTTGTATGGGTTATGTAATATTATGAAGGTTGTGATGGGTTATGAACCATTATCAAGGATTATGATGGGTTATTGACCATTATGAAGGGTTGTGATAGGTTATGGTCAATTATGAAGGGTTGTTATGGGTTATGGACCATAGAAAGGTTTGTGTTGGGTTATGGACCATTATGAAGGGTTGTGATGGGTTATCCTTAATTATGAAGGATTGTGATGGGTTATGGACCATTATGAAAGGTTGTGATGAGTTATGGACCATTATGAAGGTTTGTATCGGTTATGAGCCATTATAGAGGGTTGTAATGGTTATGGATCACTACGCAGGGTTGCGATGTGTTATGGACCATTATGAAGTGTTGTGATGGGTTATGGTTAATTATGAAGGGTTGTGATAGGTTATTGACTATTATGAAGGTTTGTATATGTTATGGACCGTTATGAAGGGTTGTTATGGTTATGGAGAATTATGCAGGGTCACGATGGGTTATGGACCATAGAGACTGTTGTGATGGGTTATGGACCATTAGAAAGGGTTGTTATGAGTTATGGACCATTATCAAGGGTTGTATAGGTTATGTACTATTATCATGGTTGTGATGGGTTATCGACCATTATCAAGGTTTATGATGGGTTATTGACCATTATGAAGGGTTGTGATAGGTTATGGTCAATTATGAAGGGTTGTTATGGGTTATGGACCATGGAAAGGTTTGTGTTGGGTTATGGACCATTATGAAGGGTTATGATGGGTTATGCTTAATTATTAAGGGTTGTGATGGGTTATGGACCATTATGAAGGGTTGTGCTGAGTTATGGACCATTATGAAGGTTGTGATCGGTTATGGAGCATTATAAAGGGTTGTGATGGGTTACAGACCATTATGAAGGTTGTGATGGGTTATGGACCATTATGAAGGGTTATGGACAATTATGAGGGATTTTGATAGTTTATGGTCTATTATGAAGAGTTGTGATGGGTTATAGACCATATAAAGGGTTGTGTTGGGTTATAGACCATTATGAAGGGTTGTAATGGGTTATGGACCATTATGAAGGGTTGTGATGGGTTATAGACCATGATGAAGGTTTGTATAGGTTATGGACAATTATGAAGGGTTGTTATGGTTATGGACCATTATGTAGGGTTGCGATGGGTTATGGATCATTACGAAGTGTTGTGATGGGTTATGGTTAATTATGAAGGGTTGTGATGGGTTATGGTCAATTATGAAGGGCTGTGATGGGTTATGGACTGTCATGAAGGTTTGTACGGGTTATGGACCATTATGAAGGCTTGTTATGGTTATGCACCATTATGCAGTGTTGCGATGGGTTATGGACCATAGAAAGGACTATGATGGGTTATTGACCATTATGAACGGTTCTGATAGGTTATGGTGAATTATGAAGAGTTGTTATGGGTTATGGACCATAGAAAGGGTTGTGTTGGGTTATGGACCATTATGAAGGGCTGTGATGGGTTATGCTCAATTATGAAGAGTTGTGATGGGTTATGGAGCATTATAAAGGTTTATCATGGGTTATGGACCATTAAGAAGGGTTTTGTAGGTTATGGACCATTATAAAGGGTTATGGTGGGTTATGGACCATTATGAAGGTTGTAAAGGGTTAGGGACCACTATGAAGTGTTATGATGGGTTATGGACCATTCTGAGGGGTTTTGATAGGTTATGTTCAATTATGAAGAGTTGTGATGGGTTATGGACCATACAAAGGGTTGGGTTGGGTTATGGACCATTATAAAGGGTTGTGATGGGTTATGGACCATGATGATGGTTTGTATTCGTTATGGACATTTATGAAGGGTTGTTATGATTATGGATCATTGTGTAGGGTTGCGATGGGTTATGGACCATTATGAAGTGTTGTGATGGGTTATGGTTAATTATGAAGGGTTGTGATGGGTTATAGACCATAGGAAGGATTGTGTTGGGTTATGGACCATAGGAAGGATTGTGATGGGTTATGGTCAATTCTGAAGTGTTGTTATAGGTTATGGTCAATTATGAAGGGTTGTAATGGGTTATGGACTGTTATGAAGGTTTGTATGGTTATGGACCATTTTGAAGACTTGTGATTGGTGATGGACCATTATGAAGCATTGTTATGGTTATGGACCATTATGCAGTGTTGCGATGGGTTATGGACCATTGTGATATGTTGTGATGGGTTATGGTTAATTATGAAGGGTTGTGATGGGTTATGGACCATAGAAAGGGTTGTGCTGAGTTATGGACCATAGGAAGGATTGTGATGGGTTATGGTCAATTATGAAGGGTTGTGATGGGTTATCGTCAATTATTGAGGGTTGTAATGGATTATGGACTGTTATGAAGGTTTGTATGGGTTATGGACCATTATGAAAGGTTGTTATGGTTATGGACCATTATGTAGGGTTGCGATGGGTTATGGACCATTAAAAAGGGTTGTGATTGGTTATTGACAATTATGAAGGTGGTGATGGGTCATTGACAATTATGCAGGTACTGATGGGTGATGGACCACTATAAAGGGTTATGATGGGTTATGGACCATTATGAGGGGTTTTGAAAGGTTATGGCCAATTATGAAGAGTTTGTGATGGGTTATGGATCATAGAAAGGGTTGTGTTGGGTTATGGGCCATTATGAAGGGTTGTGATGGGTTATGGACCATTATGAAGGTTTGTATGTGTTATGGACCATTATGAAGGGTTGTTATGGTTATCGACCATTATGCAGGGTTGCGATGTGTTATGGACCATTATGAAGTGTTGTGATGGGTTATGTTTAATTATGAAGGGTTGTGATGGGTTATGGAACATAGAAAGGGTTGTCCTGGGATATGGACCATAGTAAGAGTTGTGATGGGTTATGGTCAATTATGAAGGGTTGTGATGGGTTATTGACTATTTTGAAGGTTTGTATGGGTTATGACCATTATGAACTGTTGTTATTGTTATGGACCATTATGCACGGTTGGGATGGGTTATAGACCATAGAAAGGGTTGTGATGGGTTATGGACCATTAGATAGGGTTGTGATAGGTTATGGACCGTTATGAAGGGTTGTATGGGTTATGTAATATTATGAAGGTTGTGATGGGTTGTGAACCATTATAAAGAATTCTGATGGGTTATTGACAATTATGAAGGGTTTGTGATTGGTTATGGTCAATTATGAAGGGTTGTTATGGGTTATGGACCATAGAAAGGTTGTGTTGGGTTATGGACCATTATGAAGGGTTGTGATGGGTTATGCTTAATTATGAAGGGTTGTGATGGGTTATGGACCATTATGAAGGTTGTGATCGGTTATGGACCATTATAAAGAATTGTGATGGGTTACAGACCATTATGAAGGTTGTGATGGGTTATGGACCATTATGAAGGGTTATGGACAATTCTGAGGGATTTTGATAGGTTATGGTCAATTATGAAGAGTTGTGATGGGTTATAGACCATATAAAGGGTTGTGTTGGGTTATAGATCATTATGAAGGGTTGTGATGGGTTATGGACCATTATTAAGGGTTGTGATGGGTTATAGACCATGATGAAGGTTTGTATAAGTTATGGACAATTATGAAGGGTTGTTATGGTTATGGACCATTATGTAGGGTTGCGATGGGTTATGGATCATTATGAAGTGTTGTGATGGGTTATGGTTAATTATGAAGGGTTGTGATGGGTTATGGACCATAGAAATGGTTGTGTTGGGTTATGGACCATAGGAAGGGTTGTGATGGGTTATGGTCAATTATGAAGGGCCGTGATGGGTTATGGAATGTCATGAAGGTTCGTATGGGTTATGGACCATTATGAAGGCTTGTTATGGTTATGGACCATTATGCAGGGTTGCGATGGGTTATGGGCCATAGAAAGGACAGTGATTGGTTATAGACCCTTAGAAAAGGTTGTGATGGGTTATGGACTGTTATGAAGGGTTGTATGGGTTAGGTTATGTACTATTATTAAGGTTGTGATGTGTTATGAACTATTATCAAGGATTATGATGGGTTATTGACCATTATGAACGGTTCTGATTGGTTATGGTGAATTATGAAGGGTTGTTATGGGTTATGGATAATAGAAAGGGTTGTGTTGGGTTATGGACCATTATCAAGGGCTGTGATGGGTTATGCTCAATTATGAAGAGTTGTGATGGGGTTATGAACCATTATAAAGGTTTGTGATGGGTTATGGACCATTAAGAAGGGTTTTGTAGGTTATGGACCATTATAAAGGGTTGTGATGCGTTATGGACCATTATGAAGGTTGTGAAGGGTTAGGGACCACTATGAAGTGTTATGATGGGTTATGGACCATTCTGAGGGGTTTTGATAGGTTATGGACAATTATGATGAGTTATGATGGGTTATGGAACCATAGAAAGGGTTGTGTTGGGTTATAGACCATTATGAAGGGTTGTGATGGGTTATGGACCATTATGAAGCGTTGTTATGGTTATGGACCATTATGTAGGGTTGCGATGGGTTATGGACCATTATGAAGTGTTGTGATGAGTTTTGGTTAATTATGAAGGGTTGTGATGGGTTAGGGACCATAGAAAGGGTTGTGCTGAGTTATGGACCATAGGAAGGATTGTGATGGGTTATGGTCAATTATGAAGGGTTGTGATGGGTTATCGTTAATAATGAAGGGTTGTAATAGGTTATAGACTGTTATGAAGGTTTGTATGGGTTATGGACCATTATGAAGGGTTGTGATGGGTTATGGACCATTATGAAGGTTGCGAAGGGTTATGGACCATAGAAAGGGTTGTGATGGGTTTTGGACCATTATAAAGGGTTGTGATGGGTTATGGACCATTATGAAGGTGGTGATGGGTAATGAACCACTATAAAGGGTTATGATGGGTTATGGACGATTATGAGGGGTTGTGAAAGGTTATGGTCAATTATGAAGAGTTGTGATGGGTTATTGATCATAGAAAGGGTTGTGTTGGGTTATGGACCATTATGAAGGGTTGTGATGGGTTATGGACCATTATGACGGTTTGTATGGGTTATGGACCATTATGAAGGGTTGTTATGGTTATGGACCATTATGCAGGGTTGCGATGTGTTATGGACCATTATGAAGTGTTGTGATGGGTTATGGTTAATTATGAAGGGTTGTGATGGGTTATGGAACATAGAAAGGGTTGTTCTGGGATATGGACCATAGAAAGGGTTGTGACGGGTTATGGTCAATTTTGAAGGGTTGTGATGGGTTATGGTCAATTATGAAGGGTTGTGATGGGTTATTGACTATTTTGAAGGTTTGTATGGGTTATGACCATTATGAAGGGTTGTTATTGTTATGAACCATTATGCACGGTTGCGATGGGTTATAGACCATAGAAAGGGTTGTGATGGGTTATGGACCATTAGAAAGGGTTGTGATAGGTTATGGACCGTTATGAAGGGTTGTATAGGTTATATACAATTATGAAGGTTGTGATGGGTTATGAACCATTGTCAAGGATTATGATGGGTTATTGACCATTATGAAGGGTTGTGATAGGTTATGGTTAATTATGAAGAGTTGTTATGGCTTATGGACCATAGAAAGGTTTGTATTGGGTTATGGACCATTATGAAGGGTTGTGATGGGTTATGCTCAATTATGAAGGGTTGTGATGGGTTATGGACCATTATAAAGGGTTGTGATGAGTTATGGACATTATGAAGGTTATGATGGGTTATAGACCATTATAACGGTTTGTGATGGGTTACAGACCATTATGAATGTTGTGATGGGTTATGGATCACTATGAAGGGTTATGGACCATTATGAAGGGTTTTGATAGGTTATGGTGAATTATGAAGGTTGTGATGGGTTGTGAACCATTATAAAGAATTCTGATGGGTTATTGACAATTATGAAGGGTTGTGATTGGTTATGGTCAATTATGAAGGGTTGTTATGGGTTATGGACCATAGAAAGGTTGTGTTGGGTTATGGACCATTATGAAGGGTTGTGATGGGTTATGCTTAATTATGAAGGGTTGTGATGGGTTATGGACCATTATGAAGGTTGTGATCGGTTATGGACCATTATAAAGAATTGTGATGGGTTACAGACCATTATGAAGGTTGTGATGGGTTATGGACCATTATGAAGGGTTATGGACAATTCTGAGGGATTTTGATAGGTTATGGTCAATTATGAAGAGTTGTGATGGGTTATAGACCATATAAAGGGTTGTGTTGGGTTATAGATCATTATGAAGGGTTGTGATGGGTTATGGACCATTATTAAGGGTTGTGATGGGTTATAGACCATGATGAAGGTTTGTATAAGTTATGGACAATTATGAAGGGTTGTTATGGTTATGGACCATTATGTAGGGTTGCGATGGGTTATGGATCATTATGAAGTGTTGTGATGGGTTATGGTTAATTATGAAGGGTTGTGATGGGTTATGGACCATAGAAATGGTTGTGTTGGGTTATGGACCATAGGAAGGGTTGTGATGGGTTATGGTCAATTATGAAGGGCCGTGATGGGTTATGGAATGTCATGAAGGTTCGTATGGGTTATGGACCATTATGAAGGCTTGTTATGGTTATGGACCATTATGCAGGGTTGCGATGGGTTATGGGCCATAGAAAGGACAGTGATTGGTTATAGACCCTTAGAAAAGGTTGTGATGGGTTATGGACTGTTATGAAGGGTTGTATGGGTTAGGTTATGTACTATTATTAAGGTTGTGATGTGTTATGAACTATTATCAAGGATTATGATGGGTTATTGACCATTATGAACGGTTCTGATTGGTTATGGTGAATTATGAAGGGTTGTTATGGGTTATGGATAATAGAAAGGGTTGTGTTGGGTTATGGACCATTATCAAGGGCTGTGATGGGTTATGCTCAATTATGAAGAGTTGTGATGGGGTTATGAACCATTATAAAGGTTTGTGATGGGTTATGGACCATTAAGAAGGGTTTTGTAGGTTATGGACCATTATAAAGGGTTGTGATGCGTTATGGACCATTATGAAGGTTGTGAAGGGTTAGGGACCACTATGAAGTGTTATGATGGGTTATGGACCATTCTGAGGGGTTTTGATAGGTTATGGACAATTATGATGAGTTATGATGGGTTATGGAACCATAGAAAGGGTTGTGTTGGGTTATAGACCATTATGAAGGGTTGTGATGGGTTATGGACCATTATGAAGCGTTGTTATGGTTATGGACCATTATGTAGGGTTGCGATGGGTTATGGACCATTATGAAGTGTTGTGATGAGTTTTGGTTAATTATGAAGGGTTGTGATGGGTTAGGGACCATAGAAAGGGTTGTGCTAAGTTATGGACCATAGGAAGGATTGTGATGGGTTATGGTCAATTATGAAGGGTTGTGATGGGTTATCGTTAATAATGAAGGGTTGTAATAGGTTATAGACTGTTATGAAGGTTTGTATGGGTTATGGACCATTATGAAGGGTTGTGATGGGTTATGGACCATTATGAAGGTTGCGAAGGGTTATGGACCATAGAAAGGGTTGTGATGGGTTTTGGACCATTATAAAGGGTTGTGATGGGTTATGGACCATTATGAAGGTGGTGATGGGTAATGAACCACTATAAAGGGTTATGATGGGTTATGGACGATTATGAGGGGTTGTGAAAGGTTATGGTCAATTATGAAGAGTTGTGATGGGTTATTGATCATAGAAAGGGTTGTGTTGGGTTATGGACCATTATGAAGGGTTGTGATGGGTTATGGACCATTATGACGGTTTGTATGGGTTATGGACCATTATGAAGGGTTGTTATGGTTATGGACCATTATGCAGGGTTGCGATGTGTTATGGACCATTATGAAGTGTTGTGATGGGTTATGGTTAATTATGAAGGGTTGTGATGGGTTATGGAACATAGAAAGGGTTGTTCTGGGATATGGACCATAGAAAGGGTTGTGACGGGTTATGGTCAATTTTGAAGGGTTGTGATGGGTTATGGTCAATTATGAAGGGTTGTGATGGGTTATTGACTATTTTGAAGGTTTGTATGGGTTATGACCATTATGAAGGGTTGTTATTGTTATGAACCATTATGCACGGTTGCGATGGGTTATAGACCATAGAAAGGGTTGTGATGGGTTATGGACCATTAGAAAGGGTTGTGATAGGTTATGGACCGTTATGAAGGGTTGTATAGGTTATATACAATTATGAAGGTTGTGATGGGTTATGAACCATTGTCAAGGATTATGATGGGTTATTGACCATTATGAAGGGTTGTGATAGGTTATGGTTAATTATGAAGAGTTGTTATGGCTTATGGACCATAGAAAGGTTTGTATTGGGTTATGGACCATTATGAAGGGTTGTGATGGGTTATGCTCAATTATGAAGGGTTGTGATGGGTTATGGACCATTATAAAGGGTTGTGATGAGTTATGGACATTATGAAGGTTATGATGGGTTATAGACCATTATAACGGTTTGTGATGGGTTACAGACCATTATGAATGTTGTGATGGGTTATGGATCACTATGAAGGGTTATGGACCATTATGAAGGGTTTTGATAGGTTATGGTGAATTATGAAGGTTGTGATGGGTTGTGAACCATTATAAAGAATTCTGATGGGTTATTGACAATTATGAAGGGTTGTGATTGGTTATGGTCAATTATGAAGGGTTGTTATGGGTTATGGACCATAGAAAGGTTGTGTTGGGTTATGGACCATTATGAAGGGTTGTGATGGGTTATGCTTAATTATGAAGGGTTGTGATGGGTTATGGACCATTATGAAGGTTGTGATCGGTTATGGACCATTATAAAGAATTGTGATGGGTTACAGACCATTATGAAGGTTGTGATGGGTTATGGACCATTATGAAGGGTTATGGACAATTCTGAGGGATTTTGATAGGTTATGGTCAATTATGAAGAGTTGTGATGGGTTATAGACCATATAAAGGGTTGTGTTGGGTTATAGATCATTATGAAGGGTTGTGATGGGTTATGGACCATTATTAAGGGTTGTGATGGGTTATAGACCATGATGAAGGTTTGTATAAGTTATGGACAATTATGAAGGGTTGTTATGGTTATGGACCATTATGTAGGGTTGCGATGGGTTATGGATCATTATGAAGTGTTGTGATGGGTTATGGTTAATTATGAAGGGTTGTGATGGGTTATGGACCATAGAAATGGTTGTGTTGGGTTATGGACCATAGGAAGGGTTGTGATGGGTTATGGTCAATTATGAAGGGCCGTGATGGGTTATGGAATGTCATGAAGGTTCGTATGGGTTATGGACCATTATGAAGGCTTGTTATGGTTATGGACCATTATGCAGGGTTGCGATGGGTTATGGGCCATAGAAAGGACAGTGATTGGTTATAGACCCTTAGAAAAGGTTGTGATGGGTTATGGACTGTTATGAAGGGTTGTATGGGTTAGGTTATGTACTATTATTAAGGTTGTGATGTGTTATGAACTATTATCAAGGATTATGATGGGTTATTGACCATTATGAACGGTTCTGATTGGTTATGGTGAATTATGAAGGGTTGTTATGGGTTATGGATAATAGAAAGGGTTGTGTTGGGTTATGGACCATTATCAAGGGCTGTGATGGGTTATGCTCAATTATGAAGAGTTGTGATGGGGTTATGAACCATTATAAAGGTTTGTGATGGGTTATGGACCATTAAGAAGGGTTTTGTAGGTTATGGACCATTATAAAGGGTTGTGATGCGTTATGGACCATTATGAAGGTTGTGAAGAGTTAGGGACCACTATGAAGTGTTATGATGGGTTATGGACCATTCTGAGGGGTTTTGATAGGTTATGGACAATTATGATGAGTTATGATGGGTTATGGAACCATAGAAAGGGTTGTGTTGGGTTATAGACCATTATGAAGGGTTGTGATGGGTTATGGACCATTATGAAGCGTTGTTATGGTTATGGACCATTATGTAGGGTTGCGATGGGTTATGGACCATTATGAAGTGTTGTGATGAGTTTTGGTTAATTATGAAGGGTTGTGATGGGTTAGGGACCATAGAAAGGGTTGTGCTGAGTTATGGACCATAGGAAGGATTGTGATGGGTTATGGTCAATTATGAAGGGTTGTGATGGGTTATCGTTAATAATGAAGGGTTGTAATAGGTTATAGACTGTTATGAAGGTTTGTATGGGTTATGGACCATTATGAAGGGTTGTGATGGGTTATGGACCATTATGAAGGTTGCGAAGGGTTATGGACCATAGAAAGGGTTGTGATGGGTTTTGGACCATTATAAAGGGTTGTGATGGGTTATGGACCATTATGAAGGTGGTGATGGGTAATGAACCACTATAAAGGGTTATGATGGGTTATGGACGATTATGAGGGGTTGTGAAAGGTTATGGTCAATTATGAAGAGTTGTGATGGGTTATTGATCATAGAAAGGGTTGTGTTGGGTTATGGACCATTATGAAGGGTTGTGATGGGTTATGGACCATTATGACGGTTTGTATGGGTTATGGACCATTATGAAGGGTTGTTATGGTTATGGACCATTATGCAGGGTTGCGATGTGTTATGGACCATTATGAAGTGTTGTGATGGGTTATGGTTAATTATGAAGGGTTGTGATGGGTTATGGAACATAGAAAGGGTTGTTCTGGGATATGGACCATAGAAAGGGTTGTGACGGGTTATGGTCAATTTTGAAGGGTTGTGATGGGTTATGGTCAATTATGAAGGGTTGTGATGGGTTATTGACTATTTTGAAGGTTTGTATGGGTTATGACCATTATGAAGGGTTGTTATTGTTATGAACCATTATGCACGGTTGCGATGGGTTATAGACCATAGAAAGGGTTGTGATGGGTTATGGACCATTAGAAAGGGTTGTGATAGGTTATGGACCGTTATGAAGGGTTGTATAGGTTATATACAATTATGAAGGTTGTGATGGGTTATGAACCATTGTCAAGGATTATGATGGGTTATTGACCATTATGAAGGGTTGTGATAGGTTATGGTTAATTATGAAGAGTTGTTATGGCTTATGGACCATAGAAAGGTTTGTATTGGGTTATGGACCATTATGAAGGGTTGTGATGGGTTATGCTCAATTATGAAGGGTTGTGATGGGTTATGGACCATTATAAAGGGTTGTGATGAGTTATGGACATTATGAAGGTTATGATGGGTTATAGACCATTATAACGGTTTGTGATGGGTTACAGACCATTATGAATGTTGTGATGGGTTATGGATCACTATGAAGGGTTATGGACCATTATGAAGGGTTTTGATAGGTTATGGTGAATTATGAAGAGTTGTGATGGGTTATGGACCATATAAATGGTTGTTTTGGGTTATAGACCATTATGAAGGATTGTGATGGGTTATGGACCATTATGAAGGGTTGTGATCGGTTATGGACCATGATGAAGGTTTGTATAGGTTATGCATAATTATGAAGGGTTATTATGGTTATGGACCATTCTGCAGGGTTGCGATGGGTTATGGACCATTATGAAGTGTTGTGATTGGTTGTGGTTAATTATGAAGGGTTGTGATGGGTTATGGACCATAGAAATGGTTGTGCTGGGTTATGGACCATAGGAAGGGTTGTGATGGGTTATGGTCAATTATGAAGGGTTGTGATGGGTTATGGACTGGTATGAAGGTTTGTATTGGTTATGGACCATTATGAAGGGTTGTTATGGTTATAGACCATTATGCAGGGTTGCGATGGGTTATGGACCATTAGAAAGGGTTGTGATAGGTTATGGACTTTTATGAAGGGTTGTATAGGTTATGGACTGTTATGAAGGGTTGTATGGGTTATGTACTATTATGAAGGTTGTGATGGATTATGAACCATTATCAAGGATTATGATGGGTTATTGACCATTATGAACGGTTTTGATAGGTTATGGTCAATTATGAAGGGTTGTTATGGGTTATGGATAATAGAAAGGGTTGTGTTGGGTTATGGACAATTATGAAGGGCTGTGATGGGTTATGCGCAATTATGAAGAGTTATGATGGGTTATGGACCATTATAAAGGTCTGTGATGGGTTATGGTCCATTATGAAGGGTTTTATATGTTTTGGACCATTATAAAGGGTTGTAATGGGTTATGGACCATTATAAAGGTTGTGTAGGTTTACGGACCACTATGAAAGGTTATGATGGGTTATGGACCATTATGAGGGGTTTTGATAGGTTATGGTCAATTATGAAGAGTTGTGATGGGTTATGGACCGTTATGAAGGGTTGTGATGGGTTATGGACCATTATGAAGGGTTGTTATGGTTATGGACCATTATGCAGGGTTGTGATGGGTTATGGACCATTAGAAAGGGTTGTGATGGGTTATGGACTTTTATGAAGGGTTGTATGGGTTATGGACTGTTATGAAGGGTTGTATGGGTTATGTACTATTATGAAGGTTGTGATGGATTATGAACCATTATCAAGGATTATGATGGGTTATTGACCATTATGAAGGGTTCTGATAGGTTATGGTCAATTATGAAGGGTTGTTATGGGTTATGGACAATAGAAAGGGTTGTGTTGGGTTATGGACAATTATGAAGGGCTGTGATGGGTTATGCTCAATTATGAAGAGTTATGATGGGTTATGGACCATTATAAAGGTCTGTGATGGGTTATGGTCAATTATGAAGGGTTTTATAGGTTTTGGACCATTATAAAGGGTTGTAATGGGTTATGGACCATTATAAAGGTTCTGTAGGGTTACGGACCACTATGAAAGGTTATGATGGGTTATGGACCATTATGAGGGGTTTTGATAGGTTATGGTCAATTATGAAGAGTTGTGATGGGTTATGGACCATTATGAAGGGTTGTGATGGGTCATGGACCATTATGAAGGGTTGTTATGGTTATGGACCATTATGCAGGGTTGCGATGGGTTATGGACCATTAGAAAGGGTTGTGATGGGTTATGGACTTTTATGAAGGGTTGTATGGGTTATGGACTGTTATGAAGGGTTGTATGGGTTATGTACTATTATGAAGGTTGTGATGGATTATGAACCATTATCAAGGATTATGATGGGTTATTGACCATTATGAAGGGTTCTGATAGGTTATGGTCAATTATGAAGGGTTGTTATGGGTTATGGACAATAGAAAGGGTTGTGTTGGGTTATGGACAATTATGAAGGGCTGTGATGGGTTATGCTCAATTATGAAGAGTTATGATGGGTTATGGACCATTATAAAGGTCTGTGATGGGTTATGGTCCATTATGAAGGGTTTTATAGGTTTTGGACCATTATAAAGGGTTGTAATGGGTTATGGACCATTATAAAGGTTCTGTAGGGTTACGGACCATTATGAATGGTTATGATGGGTTATGGACCATTATGAGGGGTTTTGATAGGTTATGGTCAATTATGAAGAGTTGTGATGGGTTATGGACCATTATGAAGGGTTGTGATGGGTTATGGACCATTATGAAGGGTTGTTATGGTTATGGACCATTATGCAGGGTTGCGATGGGTTATGGACCATTATGAAGTGTTGTGATGGGTTATGGTTAATTATAAAGGGTTGTGCTGGGTTATGGACCATAGGAAGGATTGTGATGGGTTATGGTCAATTATGAAGGGTTGTGATGGGTTATCGTCAATTATGAAGGGTTGTAATGGGTTATGGACGGTTATGAAGGTTTGTAAGGGTTGTGGACCATTATGAAGGGTTGTGATGGGTTATGGACCATTATGAAGGTTGCGATGGGATATGGACCATAGAAAGGGTTGTGATGGGTTTTGGACCATTATAAAGGGTTGTGATGGGTTATTGACCATTATGATGGTGGTAATGGGTGATGGACCACTATAAAGGGTTATGATGGGTTATGGACCATTATAAGGGGTTGTGAAAGGATATGGTCAATTATGAAGAGTTGTGATGGGTTATGGATCATAGAAAGGGTTGTGTTGGGTTATGGACCATTATGAAGGGTTGTGATGGGTTATGGACCATTATGAAGGTTTGTATGGGTTATGGACCATTATGAAGGGTTGTTATGGTTATGGGCCATTATGCTGGGTTGCGATGTGTTATGGACCATTATGAAGTGTTGTGATGGGTTATGGTTAATTATGAAGGGTTGTGATGGGTTATGGAACATAGAAAGGGTTGTCCTGGGATATGGACCATAGAAAGGGTTGTGATGGGTTATGGTCAATTTTGAAGGGTTGTGATGGGTTATGGTCAATTATGAAGGGTTGTGATGGGTTATTGACTATTTTGAAGGTTTGTATGGGTTATGACCATTATGAAGGGTTGTTATTGTTATGAACCATTATGTACGGTTGCGATGGGTTAAAGACCATAGAAAGGGTTGTGATGGGTTATGGACCATTAGAAAGGGTTGTGATAGGTTATGGACCGTTATGAAGGGGTGTATAGGTTATATACTATTATGAAGGTTGTGATGGGTTATGAACCATTGTCAAGGATTATGATGGGTTATTGATCATTATGATGGGTTGTGAGAGGTTATGGTTAATTATGAAGAGTTGTTATGGCTTATGGACCATAGAAAGGTTTGTGTTGGGTTATGGACCCTTATGAAGGGTTGTGATGGGTTATGCTCAATTATGAAGGGTTGTGATGGGTTATGGACTATTATAAAGGGTTGTGATGAGTTATGGACCATTATGAAGGTTATAATGGGTTATGGACCATTATAACGGGTTGTGATGGGTTACAGACCATTATGAATGTCGTGATGGGTTATGGATCACTATGAAGGGTTATGGACCATTATGAGGGGTTTTGATAGGTTATGGTGAATTATGAAGAGTTGTGATGGGTTATGGACCATATAAAGGGTTGTGTTGGGTTATAGACCATTATGAAGGATTGTGATGGGTTATGGACCATTATGAAGGGTTGTGATCGGTTATGGACCATGATGAATGTTTTTATATGTTATGCACAATTATGAAGGTTTATTATGGTTATGGACCATTATGCAGGGTTGCGATGGGTTATGGACCATTATGAAGTGTTGTGATTGGTTATGGTTAATTATGAAGGGTTGTGATGGGTTATGGACCATAGATATGGTTGTGCTGGGTTATGGACCATAGGAAGGGTTGTGACGGGTTATGGTCAATTATGAAGGGTTGTGATGGGTTATGGTCAATTATGAAGGGTTGTGATGGGTTATGGACTGTTATGAAGGTTTGTATTGGTTATGGACCATTATGAAGGGTCGATATGGTTATGGACCATTATGCAGGGTTGCGATGGGTTATGGACCATTAGAAAGGGTTGTGATAGGTTATGGACTGTTATGAAGGGTTCTGATAGGTTATGGTCAATTATGAAGGGTTGTTATGGGTTATGGACAATAGAAAGGGTTGTGTTGGGTTATGGACTATTATGAAGGGCTGTGATGGGTTATGCTCAATTATGAAGAGTTATGATGGGTTCTGGACCATTATAAAGGTATGTGATGGGTTATGGACGATTATGAAGGGTTTTATAGGTTTTGGACCATTATAAAGGGTTGTAATGGGTTATGGACCATTATAAAGGTTGTGAAGGGTTACGGACCACTGAGAAGGGTTATGATGGGTTATGGACCATTATGAAGCGTTGTTATGGTTATGGACCATTACGCAGGGTTGCGATGGGTTATGGACCATTATGAAGTGTTGTGATGAGTTTTGGTTAATTATGAAGGGTTGTGATGGGTTAGGGACCATAGAAAGGGTTGTGCTGAGTTATGGACCATAGGAAGGATTGTGATGGGTTATGGTCAATTATGAAGGGTTGTGATGGGTTATCGTTAATAATGAAGGGTTGTAATGGGTTATAGACTGTTATGAAGGTTTGTATGGGTTATGGACCATTATGAAGGGTTGTGATGGGTTATGGACCATTATGAAGGTTGCGAAGGGTTATGGACCATAGAAAGGGTTGTGATGGGTTTTGGACCATTATAAAGGGTTGTGATGGGTTATGGACCATTATGAAGGTGGTGATGGGTAATGAACCACTATAAAGGGTTATGATGGGTTATGGACGATTATGAGGGGTTGTGAAAGGTTATGGTCAATTATGAAGAGTTGTGATGGGTTATTGATCATAGAAAGGGTTGTGTTGGGTTATGGACCATTATGAAGGGTTGTGATGGGTTATGGACCATTATGATGGTTTGTATGGGTTATGGACCATTATGAAGGGTTGTTATGGTTATGGACCATTATGCAGGGTTGCGATGTGTTATGGACCATTATGAAGTGTTGTGATGGGTTATGGTTAAGTATGAAGGGTTGTGATGGGTTATGGAACATAGAAAGGGTTGTCCTGGGATATGGACCATAGAAAGGGTTGTGACGGGTTATGGTCAATTTTGAAGGGTTGTGATGGGTTATGGTCAATTATGAAGGGTTGTGATGGGTTATTGACTATTTTGAAGGTTTGTATGGGTTATGACCATTATGAAGGGTTGTTATTGTTATGAACCATTATGCACGGTTGCGATGGGTTATAGACCATAGAAAGGGTTGTGATGGGTTATGGACCATTAGAAAGGGTTGTGATAGGTTATGGACTGTTATGAAGGGTTGTATAGGTTATATACAATTATGAAGGTTGTGATGGGTTATGAACCATTGTCAAGGATTATGATGGGTTATTGACCATTATGAAGGGTTGTGATAGGTTATGGTTAATTATGAAGAGTTGTTATGGCTTATGGACCATAGAAAGGTTTGTATTGGGTTATGGACCATTATGAAGGGTTGTGATGGGTTATGCTCAATTATGAAGGGTTGTGATGGGTTATGGACCATTATAAAGGGTTGTGATGAGTTATGGACCATTATGAAGGTTATGATGGGTTATAGACCATTATAACGGTTTGTGATGGGTTACAGACCATTATGAATGTTGTGATGGGTTATGGATCACTATGAAGGGTTATGGACCATTATGAGGGGTTTTGATAGGTTATGGTGAATTATGAAGAGTTGTGATGGGTTATGGACCATATAAATGGTTGTTTTGGGTTATAGACCATTATGAAGGATTGTGATGGGTTATGGACCATTATGAAGGGTTGTGATCGGTTATGGACCATGATGAAGGTTTGTATAGGTTATGCACAATTATGAAGGGTTATTATGGTTATGGACCATTCTGCAGGGTTGCGATGGGTTATGGACCATTATGAAGTGTTGTGATTGGTTGTGGTTAATTATGAAGGGTTGTGCTGGGTTATGGACCATAGGAAGGGTTGTGATGGGTTATGGTCAATTATGAAGGGTTGTGATGGGTTATGGACTGGTATGAAGGTTTGTATTGGTTATGGACCATTATGAAGGGTTGTTATGGTTATAGACCATTATGCAGGGTTGCGATGGGTTATGGACCATTAGAAAGGGTTGTGATAGGTTATGGACTTTTATGAAGGGTTGTACGGGTTATGGACTGTTATGAAGGGTTGTATGGGTTATGTACTATTATGAAGGTTGTGATGGATTATGAACCATTATCAAGGATTATGATGGGTTATTGACCATTATGAACGGTTTTGATAGGTTATGGTCAATTATGAAGGGTTGTTATGGGTTATGGACAATAGAAAGGGTTGTGTTGGGTTATGGACAATTATGAAGGGCTGTGATGGGTTACGCGCAATTATGAAGAGTTATGATGGGTTATGGACAATTATAAAGGTCTGTGATGGGTTATGGTCCATTATGAAGGGTTTTATATGTTTTGGACCATTATAAAGGGTTGTAATGGTTTATGGACCATTATAAAGGTTGTGTAGGGTTACGGACCACTATGAAAGGTTATGATGGGTTATGGACCATTATGAGGGGTTTTGATAGGTTATGGTCAATTATGAAGAGTTGTGATGGGTTATGGACCGTTATGAAGGGTTGTGATGGGTTATGGACCATTATGAAGGGTTGTTATGGTTATGGACCATTATGCAGGGTTGCGATGGGTTATGGACCATTAGAAAGGGTTGTGATGGGTTATGGACTTTTATGAAGGGTTGTATGGGTTATGGACTGTTATGAAGGGTTGTATGGGTTATGTACTATTATGAAGGTTGTGATGGATTATGAACCATTATCAAGGATTATGATGGGTTATTGACCATTATGAAGGGTTCTGATAGGTTATGGTCAATTATGAAGGGTTGTTATGGGTTATGGACAATAGAAAGGGTTGTGTTGGGTTATGGACAATTATGAAGGGCTGTGATGGGTTATGCTCAATTATGAAGAGTTATGATGGGTTATGGACCATTATAAAGGTCTGTGATGGGTTATGGTCCATTATGAAGGGTTTTATAGGTTTTGGACCATTATAAAGGGTTGTAATGGGTTATGGACCATTATAAAGGTTCTGTAGGGTTACGGACCACTATGAAAGGTTATGATGGGTTATGGACCATTATGAGGGGTTTCGATACGTTATGGTCAATTATGAAGAGTTGTGATGGGTTATGGACCATTATAAAGGTTTGTGATGGGTTATGGACCATTATGAAGGGTTGTTATGGTTATGGACCATTATGCAGGGTTGCGATGGGTTATGGACCATTATGAAGTGTTGTGATGGGTTATGGTTAATTATAAAGGGTTGTGATGGGTTATGGACCATAGAAAGGGTTGTGCTGGGTTATGGACCATAGGAAGGATTGTGATGGGTTATGGTCAATTATGAAGGGTTGTGATGGGTTATCGTTAATTATGAAGGGTTGTAATGGGTTATGGACGGTTATGAAGGTTTGTAAGGGTTGTGGACCATTATGAAGGGTTGTGATGGGTTATGGACCATTATGAAGGTTGCGATGGGATATGGACCATAGAAAGGGTTGTGATGGGTTTTGGACCATTATAAAGGGTTGTGATGGGTTATTGACCATTATGAAGGTGGTAATGGGTGATGGACCACTATAAAGGGTTATGATGGGTTATGGACCATTATAAGGGGTTGTGAAAGGATATGGTCAATTATGAAGAGTTGTGATGGGTTATGGATCATAGAAAGGGTTGTGTTGGGTTATGGACCATTATGAAGGGTTGTGATGGGTTATGGACCATTATGAAGGTTTGTATGGGTTATGGACCATTATGAAGGGTTGTTATGGTTATGGACCATTATGCTGGGTTGCGATGTGTTATGGACCATTATGAAGTGTTGTGATGGGTTATGGTTAATTATGAAGGGTTGTGATGGGTTATGGAACATAGAAAGGGTTGTCCTGGGATATGGACCATAGAAAGGGTTGTGATGGGTTATGGTCAATTTTAAAGGGTTGTGATGGGTTATGGTCAATTATGAAGGGTTGTGATGGGTTATTGACTATTTTGAAGGTTTGTATGGGTTATGACCATTATGAAGGGTTGTTATTGTTATGAACCATTATGTACGGTTGCGATGGGTTAAAGACCATAGAAAGGGTTGTGATGGGTTATGGACCATTAGAAAGGGTTGTGATAGGTTATGGACCGTTATGAAGGGGTGTATAGGTTATATACTATTATGAAGGTTGTGATGGGTTATGAACCATTGTCAAGGATTATGATGGGGTATTGATCATTATGAAGGGTTGTGATAGGTTATGGTTAATTATGAAGAGTTGTTATGGCTTATGGACCATAGAAAGGTTTGTGTTGGGTTATGGACCGTTATGAAGGGTTGTGATGGGTTATGCTCAATTATGAAGGGTTGTGATGGGTTATGGACCATTATAAAGGGTTGTGATGAGTTATTGACCATTATGAAGGTTATGATGGGTTATGGACCATTATAACGGGTTGTGATGGGTTACAGACCATTATGAATGTTGTGATGGGTTATGGATCACTATGAAGGGTTATAGACCATTATGAGGGGTTTTGATATGTTATGGTGAATTATGAAGAGTTGTGATGGGTTATGGACCATATAAAGGGTTGTGTTGGGTTATAGACCATTATGAAGGATTGTGATGGGTTACGGACCATTATGAAGGGTTGTGATCGGTTATGGACCATGATGAATGTTTTTATATGTTATGCACAATTATGAAGGGTTATTATGGTTATGGACCATTATGCAGGGTTGCGATGGGTTATGGACCATTATGAAGTGTTGTGATTGGTTATGGTTAATTATGAAGGGTTGTGATGGGTTATGGACCATAGATATGGTTGTGCTGGGTTATGGACCATAGGAAGGGTTGTGACGGGTTATGGTCAATTATGAAGGGTTGTGATGGGTTATGGTCAATTATGAATGTTGTGATGGGTTATGGATCACTATGAAGGGTTATGGACCATTATGAGGGGTTTTGATAGGTTATGGTGAATTATGAAGAGTTGTGATGGGTTATGGACCATATAAATGGTTGTTTTGGGTTATAGACCATTATGAAGGATTGTGATGGGTTATGGACCATTATGAAGGGTTGTGATCGGTTATGGACCATGATGAAGGTTTGTATAGGTTATGCACAATTATGAAGGGTTATTATGGTTATGGACCATTCTGCAGGGTTGCGATGGGTTATGGACCATTATGAAGTGTTGTGATTGGTTGTGGTTAATTATGAAGGGTTGTGCTGGGTTATGGACCATAGGAAGGGTTGTGATGGGTTATGGTCAATTATGAAGGGTTGTTATGGGTTATGGACTGGTATGAAGGTTTGTATTGGTTATGGACCATTATGAAGGGTTGTTATGGTTATAGACCATTATGCAGGGTTGCGATGGGTTATGGACCATTAGAAAGGGTTGTGATAGGTTATGGACTTTTATGAAGGGTTGTATGGGTTATGGACTGTTATGAAGGGTTGTATGGGTTATGTACTATTATGAAGGTTGTGATGGATTATGAACCATTATCAATGATTATGATGGGTTATTGACCATTATGAACGGTTTTGATAGGTTATGGTCAATTATGAAGGGTTGTTATGGGTTATGGACAATAGAAAGGGTTGTGTTGGGTTATGGACAATTATGAAGGGCTGTGATGGGTTACGCGCAATTATGAAGAGTTATGATGGGTTATGGACCATTATAAAGGTCTGTGATGGGTTATGGTCCATTATGAAGGGTTTTATATGTTTTGGACCATTATAAAGGGTTGTAATGGGTTATGGACCATTATAAAGGTTGTGTAGGGTTACGGACCACTATGAAAGGTTATGATGGGTTATGGACCATTATGAGGGGTTTTGATAGGTTATGGTCAATTATGAAGAGTTGTGATGGGTTATGGACCGTTATGAAGGGTTGTGATGGGTTATGGACAATTATGAAGGGTTGTTATGGTTATGGACCATTATGCAGGGTTGCGATGGGTTATGGACCATTAGAAAGGGTTGTGATGGGTTATGGACTTTCATGAAGGGTTGTATGGGTTATGGACTGTTATGAAGGGTTGTATGGGTTATGTACTATTATGAAGGTTGTGATGGATTATGAACCATTATCAAGGATTATGATGGGTTATTGACCATTATGAAGGGTTCTGATAGGTTATGGTCAATTATGAAGGGTTGTTATGGGTTATGGACAATAGAAAGGGTTGTGTTGGGTTATGGACAATTATGAAGGGCTGTGATGGGTTATGCTCAATTATGAAGAGTTATGATGGGTTATGGACCATTATAAAGGTTTGTGATGGGTTATGGTCCATTATGAAGGGTTTTATAGGTTTTGGACCATTATAAAGGGTTGTAATGGGTTATGGACCATTATAAAGGTTCTGTAGGGTTACGGACCACTATGAAAGGTTATGATGGGTTATGGACCATTATGAGGGGTTTTGATAGGTTATGGTCAATTATGAAGAGTTGTGATGGGTTATGGACCATTATGAAGGGTTGTGATGGGTTATGGACCATTATGAAGGGTTGTTATGGTTATGGACCATTATGCAGGGTTGCGATGGGTTATGGACCATTAGAAAGGGTTGTGATGGGTTATGGACTTTTATGAAGGGTTGTATGGGTTATGGACTGTTATGAAGGGTTGTATGGGTTATGTACTATTATGAAGGTTGTGATGGATTATGAACCATTATCAAGGATTATGATGGGTTATTGACCATTATGAAGGGTTCTGATAGGTTATGGTCAATTATGAAGGGTTGTTATGGGTTATGGACAATATAAAGGGTTGTGTTGGGTTATGGACAATTATGAAGGGCTGTGATGGGTTATGCTCAATTATGAAGAGTTATGATGGGTTATGGACCATTATAAAGGTCTGTGATGGGTTATGGTCCATTATGAAGGGTTTTATAGGTTTTGGACCATTATAAAGGGTTGTAATGGGTTATGGACCATTATAAAGGTTCTGTAGGGTTACGGACCACTATGAAAGGTTATGATGGGTTATGGACCATTATGAGGGGTTTCGATAGGTTATGGTCAATTATGAAGAGTTGTGATGGGTTATGGACCATTATGAAGGTTTGTGATGGGTTATGGACCATTATGAAGGGTTGTTATTGGTTATGGACCATTATGCAGGGTTGCGATGGGTTATGGACCATTATGAAGTGTTGTGATGGGTTATGGTTAATTATAAAGGGTTGTGATGGGTTATGGACCATAGAAAGGGTTGTGCTGGGTTATGGACCATAGGAAGGATTGTGATGGGTTATGGTCAATTATGAAGGGTTGTGATGGGTTATCGTTAATTATGAAGGGTTGTAATGGGTTATGGACGGTTATGAAGGTTTGTAAGGGTTGTGGACCATTATGAAGGGTTGTGATGGGTTATGGACCATTATGAAGGTTGCGATGGGATATGGACCATAGAAAGGGTTGTGATGGGTTTTGGACCATTATAAAGGGTTGTGATGGGTTATTGACCATTATGATGGTGGTAATGGGTGATGGACCACTATAAAGGGTTATGATGGGTTATGGACCATTATAAGGGGTTGTGAAAGGATATGGTCAATTATGAAGAGTTGTGATGGGTTATGGATCATAGAAAGGGTTGTGTTGGGTTATGGACCATTATGAAGGGTTGTGATGGGTTATGGACCATTATGAAGGTTTGTATGGGTTATGGACCATTATGAAGGGTTGTTATGGTTATGGACCATTATGCTGGGTTGCGATGTGTTATGGACCATTATGAAGTGTTGTGATGGGTTATGGTTAATTATGAAGGGTTGTGATGGGTTATGGAACATAGAAAGGGTTGTCCTGGGATATGGACCATAGAAAGGGTTGTGATGGGTTATGGTCAATTTTAAAGGGTTGTGATGGGTTATGGTCAATTATGAAGGGTTGTGATGGGTTATTGACTATTTTGAAGGTTTGTATGGGTTATGACCATTATGAAGGGTTGTTATTGTTATGAACCATTATGTACGGTTGCGATGGGTTAAAGACCATAGAAAGGGTTGTGATGGGTTATGGACCATTAGAAAGGGTTGTGATAGGTTATGGACCGTTATGAAGGGGTGTATAGGTTATATACTATTATGAAGGTTGTGATGGGTTATGAACCATTGTCAAGGATTATGATGGGGTATTGATCATTATGAATGGTTGTGATAGGTTATGGTTAATTATGAAGAGTTGTTATGGCTTATGGACCATAGAAAGGTTTGTGTTGGGTTATGGACCATTATGAAGGGTTGTGATGGGTTATGCTCAATTATGAAGGGTTGTGATGGGTTATGGACCATTATAAAGGGTTGTGATGAGTTATGAACCATTATGAAGGTTATGATGGGTTATGGACCATTATAACGGGTTGTGATGGGTTACAGACCATTATGAATGTTGTGATGGGTTATGGATCACTATGAAGGGTTATGGACCATTATGAGGGGTTTTGATAGGTTATGGTGAATTATGAAGAGTTGTGATGGGTTATGGACCATATAAAGGGTTGTGTTGGGTTATAGACCATTATGAAGGATTGTGATGGGTTACGGACCATTATGAAGGGTTGTGATCGGTTATGGACCATGATGAATGTTTTTATATGTTATGCACAATTATGAAGGGTTATTATGGTTATGGACCATTATGCAGGGTTGCGATGGGTTATGGACCATTATGAAGTGTTGTGATTGGTTATGGTTAATTATGAAGGGTTGTGATGGGTTATGGACCATAGATATGGTTGTGCTGGGTTATGGACCATAGGAAGGGTTGTGACGGGTTATGGTCAATTATGAAGGGTTGTGATGGGTTATGGTCAATTATGAAGGGTTGTGATGGGTTATGGACTGTTATGAAGGTTTGTATTGGTTATGGACCATTATGAAGGGTCGATATGGTTATGGACCATTATGCAGGGTTGCGATGGGTTATGGACCATTAGAAAGGGTTGTGATAGGTTATAGACTGTTATGAAGGGTTCTGATAGGTTATGGTCAATTATGAAGGGTTGTTATGGGTTATGGACAATAGAAAGGGTTGTGTTGGGTTATGGACTATTATGAAGGGCTGTGATGGGTTATGCTTAATTATGAAGAGTTATGATGGGTTATGGACCATTATAAAGGTATGTGATGGGTTATGGACCATTATGAAGGGTTTTATAGGTTTTGGACCATTATAAAGGGTTGTAATGGGTTATGGACAATTATAAAGGTTGTGAAGGGTTACGGACCACTGAGAAGGGTTATGATGGGTTATGGACCATTATGAGGGGTTTTGATAGGTTATGGTCAATTATGAAGAGTTGTGATGGGTTATGGACTATTATGAAGGGTTGTGATGGGTTATGGACCATTATGAATGGTTGTTATGGTTATGGACCATTATGCAGGGTTGCGATGGGTTATGGACCATTATGAAGTGTTGTGATGGGTTATGGTTAATTATAAAGGGTTGTGATGGGTTATGGACCATAGAAAGGGTTGTGCTGGGTTATGGACCATAGGAAGGATTGTGATGGGTTATGGACAATTATGAAGGGTTGTGATGGGTTATCGTCAATTATGAACGGTTGTGATAGGTTATGGACTGTTATGAAGGTTTGTATGGGTTATGGACCATTATGAAAGGTTGTTATGGTTATGGACCATTATGTTGGGCTGCGATGGGTTATGGACCATAGAAAGGGTTGTGATGGGTTATGCACCATTAGAAAGGGTTGTGATGGATTATGGACCGTTATGAAGGGTTGTATGGGTTTTTTTTTTGGGTAAAGAGGGCGGCACCTCTGGCAAATTTTATTAATAAAAAGAATAAATACAATATAAGGCTGGGGACTCCCCACCAAAAAACAGATAATCCATCGGGACAGGCCCCAACGGACAACAAGCTAAACTAGGAACCAAAACAAGAGAAGGAACCATAAGCAAACAATAACATAAAGGAGAGCAACCTGCAAAACAAGCAAACCATACAAGCCAAAACAAGCAGAGAAAAAAGAAAGCTTAGAGGAAGAAAATTAAGGGAGGGTCCAAATAGTTTTAGCCAAATCAACATTAGTGCAACTTTTCAAAGAAAGAGTCAGCAGTCTACAACGGATATCATCCTTAACAATATTCACGACAGCATGATGAGATCTTTTTATTTTTGTAAAAATGCGTAAATTTCTTTCCCGCCAGATGTGGTAGACCGATCCAGCAAAAACAAGTCTTCTAATGATGGACCAAATGGTCTTGTTCTTATTAATGGGGTTGAGTTGACTAATGATATCAGACCAGCTATCAGTGGAGAAGGAGAGATTCATGACATGATGGAGGTCATGCCAAACCAAAGAAGTGAAAGAGCATTCAAAGAAGAGATGGGAAAGGGAATCCGGACAGTCCCCGCATAACGCACAAATGAGATTGGAATTAGTGTCCCAAATTTTGATTTTATCATGAGTCTTAAGACGATCTTTAAGAGCAACCCAAAGAACGAAAGCATGTCTGGGGATGTTCTGAGAGAACCAAACAAGATGAAACCAAAAGACCGGTTGTTGATAGGGGCGAATAGACTGCCACACAGATCGAACAGAGAAAGGAGAGAGTTGACCGTCTCTAGATCTCCAAAGGATTTTATCAGGGACGGACGTGTAAATAGTAGGAGGGTTATGAGAAAGAAGAGCACCATGGGAATCCCTCCAACAATGAGGGCGAACCCAAGATCCGTTAAGAACCAGGTCAGCAACCTTAGTATCAGGAGTGAAACCCGCATCATGGATGTCACGGGTAGACAAGAAATTAGAAAGAGGTCCCGCAGGGTGCCAGTTGTCGAACCAAGCAGAAGTAGAGCATCCATCACCTATCTGGGAAACTATATACTCCCTTATCTTATCCCGCATATCCAGGATGTTACGCCAGGCAAATCCAGAACCGAATTTTTTGGGGGCATCCCAAAAGTTTCGACCACATAAACGGTATGAGTGGATCCACTTAACCCATAGGGACTCTTTCTTGGAAAGGAGTCTCCAAACATGGGAAGCCATAAGGGCAACATTCCAGATAGCAAGGTTACGTATGCCAAGACCACCATGTTCCTTAGGAAGGCAAACAGTTTTCCAGGAGACTTTAGCTTTACCACGCTTTAACTCACCATGGCACCAGAGGAAGCCTCTCATGAGCTTCTCGATATCGTTAGAGATAGATTTAGGCAGAATAAAAACAGAAGCCCAATAGATTTGAGTAGAAGAAAGGACAGACAGGATGAGCTGGAGACGACCAGCAAAGGAAAGGTTGTGTTGTGATGGGTTATGTACTATTATGAAGGTTGTGATGGGTTATGAACCATTATGAAGGATTATGATGGGTTATTGCCCGTTATGAAGGTTTGTGATAGGTTATGGTCAATTATGAAGGGTTGTTATGGGTTATGGACCATAGAAAAGGTTGTGTTGGGTTATGGACCATTATTAAGGGATGTGATGGGTTATGCTCAATTATGAGGGTTTGTCATGGGTTATGGACCATTATAAAGGGTTGTGATGGGTTATGGACCATTATGAAGGTTGTGAAGGATTATGGACCACTATGAAGGGTTATGATTGGTTATAGACCATTTATGAGGGGTTGTGATAGGTTATGGTCAATTATGAAGAGTTGTGATGGGTTATGGAGCATAGAAAGGGTTGTGTTGGATTATGTACCATTATGAAGGGTTGTAATGGGTTATAGACCATTATGAAGGTTTGTATGGGTTATGGACCATTATGAATGGTTGTTATGTTTATGGATCATTACGTATAGTTGCGATGTGTTATGGACCATTATGAAGTGTTGTGATGGATTATGGTTAATTATGAAGGGTGTGATGGCTTATTGACTATTATGAAGGTTTGTATAGGTTATGGACCATCATGAAGGTTGTTATGGTTATGGACCATTATGCAGGGTTGCGATGGGTTCTGCACCATCGAAAGGGTTGTGATGGGTCATGGACCATTAGAAAGGGTTGTTATGGGTTATGGACCATTATCAAGGGTTGTATGGGTTATGTACTATTATGAAGGTTTGTTATGGATTATGAACCATTATCAAGGATTATGATGGGTTATTGACCATTATGATGGGTTGTGATAGGTTATGGTCAATTATGAAGGGTTGTTATGGGTTATGGACCATAGAAATGGTTGTGTTGGGTTATGGACCATTATGAAGGGTTGTGATCGGTTATGGACCATGATGAAGGTTTGTATAGGTTATGCACAATTATGAAGGGTTATTATGGTTTAAGACCATTATGCAGGGTTGCGATGGGTTATGGACCATTATGAAGTGTTGTGTTTGGTTATGGTTAATTATGAAGGGTTGTGATGGGTTATGGACCATAGAAATGGTTGTGCTGGGTTATGGACCATAGGAAGGGTTGTGATGGGTTATGGTCAATTATGAAGGGTTGTGATGGGTTATGGATTGTTATGAAGGTTTGTATGGGTTATGGACCATTATGAAGGGTTGTTATGGTTATGGACCATTATGCACGGTTGCGATGGGTTATGGACCATTAGAAAGGGTTGTGATGGGTTATGGACTGTTATGAAGGGTTGTATGGGTTATGGACTGTTATGAAGGGTTGTATGGATTATATACTATTATGAAGGTTGTGATGGATTATTAACCATTATCAAGGATTATGATGGGTTATTGACCATTATGAAGGGTTCTGATAGGTTATGGTCTATTATGAAGGGTTGTTATGGGCTATGGACAATAGAAAGGGTTGTGTTGGGTTATGGACTATTATGAAGGGCTGTGATGGGTTATGCTCAACTATGAAGAGTTATGATGGGTTATGGACCATTATAAAGGTCTATGATGGGTTATGGACCATTATGAAGGGTTTTATAATTTTTGGACCATTATAAAGGGTTGTGATAGGTTATGGACCATTTTTTTGGGTAAAGAGGACGGTACCTCAGGCAAATTTTATTAATAAAAAGAATAAATACAATATGATGCTGGGGACTCCCCACCTAAGGAAAAACAAAAAAATCCATTGGGACAGGCCCCAAAGGACAACAAGTCAAAACAAGGAACCATAACATGAAATGGAACCAGAAAACATACAGGAAACATAAAGGACAACAACCTGCAAAAAACAAACCAACAAGCAAAGACATATAGAGAAGAAGAAAGGATAACAAAGAAATTATGTGAGGGTCCATATCGTTTTAGCCAAATTAACATTATTGCAAGGTTTCATAGATAGACTCAACAATCTACAACGGACATCATCCTTAACACAATTCACCACCGCATGATATGATCTTTTTTTATTTTTGAAAATCCGGAAATTTCTTTCTTGCCAAATGTGGTAAACAGCTCCAGCCAGCACAAGTCTTCGAATGATAGACCAAATAGTCTTACTCTTAGATATGGGGTTGAGGAGATTAATGATATCGTACCAGCTATCATTGGGGGATGAGAGATTCATGAAATGTTAAAGGTCATGCCAAACCATCGAAGGGAAAGAACACTCAAAGAAGAGATGGGTAAAGGAATCCGCACAATCCTCGCAAAAGGCACATTTTAGATTGGAGTTAGGGTCCCAGATTTTGATTTTTTCATGAGTCTTTAGACGATTTTTAAGAGCAACCCAGAGAATGAAAGCATGTCTAGGAATATTCTGTGAGAACCAAACAAGATGATACCAATAGACAGGCTGATCACATGGGCGTATAGATTTCCAAACCAAACGGACCGAAAAAGGAGAGAGGTTACCATCACTAGATCTCCAAAGGAGTTTATCAGGAACGGAGAGGGATAGAGAAGGAGGGTTATGAGAAAGAAGATTAGTATGGGAGTCCCTCCAGCATTGTGGGCGAATCCATGAATCATTGTGGATAAGGTCAGCCACCTTAGTTTTCGGAGTGAAACCCGCAGCATGGATGTCACGATTAGTCAAGAACTTAGAAAGGGGGCCAGCAGGATGCCAGTTATCGAACCAAGCTGATGTAGAGCATCCATCACCAATTTGGGAAACAATATACTCTCTTATCTTACCTCGCATATCAAGGATGTTTCGCCTTGCAAATCCAGAACCGCATCTTTTGGGGGCATCCCAAAAGTTACGGCCATATAGACGGTAAGAGTGGATCCATTTGACCCATAGGGAATCTTTTTTAGTGAGGAGTCTCCAAACGTGGGAAGCCATATGGGCAACATTCCAGACAGCAAGGCTACGAATACCAAGGCCTCCATGCTCCTTAGGGAGACACGCAGTCTTCCAGGAGACTTTGGCTTTACCACGTTTCAAATCACCATGGCACCATAGGAAACTTCTCATGAGCTTCTCAATATCTTTAGAGATAGATTTAGGAAGAATAAAAACAGAAGCCTAATATATTTGCATAGAAGAAAGAACAGAGAGGATGAGCTGTAGACGACCAGCAAAGGAGAGAGACTTGTTCTTCCAGTCATTAATCCTGCATTTGACTTTATCAACAAGGCCTTTACAGTCCTTGTGGGCAAGACGGGTGGTGATAAGAGGGACTCCAAGGTATCGTACAGGAAAAGATCCCTCAGGAAACCTAACAATACGGTCAATGGCAGCCCTAGTCCTCTCACCAACATTGCAGTAGAAGGCTTCGCTCTTCGCTACATTTGGATGGAGCCCAGAGACCCTAGAGAATTCGTCAAGAGAATCATAAATGATGCTAACCGAAGAGCTATCACCATGACAGAAGAGGAGAAGATCATCGGCAAAGCAGAGATGAGTGATACTTTGCTCATCGCATTGCCGGTGGAATTTAAAGGAATCGGACTCAGAAATTTTTCTCTTGATGATAAGGTTAAGAACCTCCATGACAAGAGTGAAGAGATAGGGAGAGAGGGGGTCACCCTGCCGAAGGCCTCTTTTACCGTCGAAAAATCCATGAGTATTACCATTGATACCAACAGAGTAAGCCGTAGTGGAAACACATGTCATGATCCAGTCAATCATACGGATGGGGAATTTAAATCCAAACAAGATGGTGCGAAGAAAAGACAGTCCACCGTGTCGTAAGATTTTTGAATATCAACTTTTAAAGCACACCTTGGTGGTCCACGATGCCGATGATAATCACGCATTAGCTCGTGGACAAGAAGAACGTTGTCGGAGTTCAAAAGACCAAGGATGAAAGCAGATTGGTTATCATCAACCAAACAAGAAAGATGGTTCTTGATACGGTCTGCAATAATCTTGCTGATACATTTGTAAACAACATTACAGCATGCGATCGGCCAAAAATCAGTGACTTTGGAAGGGGAGTCAACCTTAGGGATGAGAGCAAGCACGGTGTTGTTGAAAGACTTAAGGAGTTTTCCAGACGAAAAGAATTCCTTAACCGCCAAACAAACATCGGAACCGACAATATCCCAAGCAGACTTGAAGAACTTAGCCGAGAAACCATCAGGTCCAGGGGCTTTATCATCGCCCATCTGTAACATGACGCATCTAACCTCCTCATCCGTAACAGGAGTAAGCATAGCGGCAGACTGGATAGGGGAGAGCTTATTAGAGAAAAGGGAACAAGGGTCACGAATAGGAATGGAGGGGTAGGCAGATCCTAAGAAATTTTGAAAGTGGGAGACAAAAAGGTTGGGAAGGTCATTCCCCGATATCCAGTTTCCATGAGCATCCTGGATAGAATTGATACGATTACGAGATAAGCGGCTTCTAACCGATTTGTGGAAAAATCCAGAATTTTTATCTCCCTCGCACAGCCAGTCAACCTTAGCCTTTTGTTTCAGGAACCTCTCTTCATCAAGGGTAGCCTCGTTATAAACGAGGAGATACCTGCATTGTTCTTCACAGAGATCATTATTGAAAGGCTCCCGATCCAGAGCAATCTGAATTCTATCAAGTCAGTACGAAGGGATATCACATTGGAGAAGATGTTGCCCTGGCTACGAAGAAGATGACGCAAGGGTTTTTTTCAAGTTTTTAAGGTTTTGAAAAACCTTATACATCCTATAGCCGGGGATATTGGATTTCCAAGAATCAGCAACAACCTGCATGAAATCGTTCTTATAAGTCAGGAAATTAGGGAACTTGAACGGTTTCGGCCTTAACATAGATCTACTGGGAAGAGAAAGCACAGCAGGGTATGGTCAGAAGAACGATAGGGGAGAAAATTGACAAAAGCAGAGGGGAAAGAAGCAACGAAATAAGGATTTCTCATGACACGGTCAATTTTTTTGAGAATCCCACCAGTACCCTTAGGAGACTTGGTCCAGGTGTAAAAGAGACCTTTATAGTTAAGGTCCTCCATCTCCATGTGATTAACACAGTCCCTAAAATCCTCCATGGCACGAGAGATAACAGAAGTCCCGTAGGTGCTATCTTTCATGTCAAGAGCAACATTGAAATCACCCAAGAGGATCCAAGGGGCATCTTTAACCACTTTCTTATGGGCTGAAAGAGAATGCCAAAGGGAGCGACGCAGGATGTGATTATTATGAGCATAGACGAAAGAGCAAAAGAAAGATTTATTAGAGGCACGAATTTTAACGTAGAAATGCATAACCTGATCATTTAAGTCAAGAAGCATCATATCAACAGCAAGGGGGTCCCAGGCAACCACAATTCTAGTCCCCCGAGGGCTAAAAAGACCATTAGACAACCAAGACCAGGCTCCAAAAGCACGCGTACAGATAAGAGGAAGATTAGAGAAGGAAGCACGAGTCTCGACAGAAGCACAAATTTGGAGATTATGATCGCGAATAAGATCTCTCAAAGCTTTCTGATGAGAACGCTTACAGAGTCCGCGAGTATTCCATGCAGAGATGTGCGTCATATGGAAACTGGGAGGTCGGTGGAGTCCATCTGCTCGGACGCCGGAGCTATCATAGGGTGATCAATATGGGATCCAGTTTCATTAACAATGAACTGGGCAGTGTCACCATCATCAGAGTCGACCTCAAAACAATTATCCTCTTTGATTAGGTAATCGGCATCAGGATCAAAATCATCAGGACTAAAATGGGAATGACCACCAGTAGGGGGCAAGGGGAAAGATGTAGAGGGAATATCCGTGATGTCAGAGGAACAAGCCTCTAGAATGGAGAATGCGTTAAAAATAGGTGTGGAAGATTCAGACTGTTTTAGGGGTTTGGAGGAAGAAATTCGAATGATAGGGCTAGGGAAACCAACAAAAGCCTCCTTACCCTTGAAGGGTGGATTAGGAGAATTGGGGGACATAGGGGGTCGATTATTATAATGAACCGTGCTGTTCTCAGATCGATTTTTATTTCTAAAAGTTTTTAAATTGTAATTAATATTGGAAACAGAGTTATCTTTCGTCTTGTTTTTGTTTTTTCTAATCGTATTGCTTTTAGAAGATTCATTATTTTTCTTACCATTATTAGAAACATGTTTTGAAGAATTTTTCTTATTTGATACCATAGTAAAATCATCATTTTTATCTATAATTGGTTGTTCATGGTTTTCCTTATTAATGGTAGAAGTATCCATATGTTTAGCAATAGAAGTAGTATTAGGTTTAGCAATAACATGCATACATACATGTGTTTCATGACCAAACACCTTACAATTAGAGCACATGGGTGGTTTCCATTCATACTCGACTCTAAGCGTATGAGTAGAAAACTTTAGAGTTTCTGGATCAGGAATTCGGATAATCACTTTGTCAACCCAGGTGGGACGGGTGGGGACTTCTAGAAGGACACGTGCATAAACGGCTTTACCAGCCGCATAAGTGCACATATTAGCCGTATAAGAGTCCATGGCAAGCGGCTTTCCAATTTTAGAGGCAATGTGGCTTAATCCTTCCTCACTCCAAGTCTCATAAGGGATGTCATGGATTTTAATCCATAGCGGAGGTTTGTCATGTTTGTTTCTATGAATGCTAAGTCCGGGTCTCCATTTTTGCATGACAATGGGGGCACTCCTAAAAGTCCATGGGCCGTGGGTTATAACATGTTGTAGTCCTTGGTCGTTGTTAAATTTAAATACATAGATACCATTACCATTTAACAAAACGTCCTCCAGTCCATGTTGTAACCACATCTTAGTAGCGAGATAACGAACATCCGAATAATTCATTTTACATCCAACAAAATAACCACATATTGTGCGCGCATGAGTCTCACATATCTTATTAACTACCGTTACCGGTATGTCAACGGGAACTTCAATATCTTGACTTAAGTTAGGAATGAAGTGGAAATTGTTACTTGAGTGTTTGTGAGAACCACTCAAGATGTGCGCCTGAGAGTTAACGAGTAACGGAAGTTTACGGGACCAAGCATTATTATTTATATTTTTTAAATCCATATTATGATTAATATTTTTTTGTTTATTAGAATTAGTTAAAGTATCTAAACCGTTGGATAAAACAACATTGAGCTTAGGAATTAATCTGGGATTAAGGACATTTTTAGTATTAGCCGGCTTAGAGTTCAAACTATCATTGTTATTAAAATGCCTAATAGCCTTAGAAGATATAGAATTATTGGGCTTGGATGGATATTTGGACTTAATAGATATGATGGACTTAGGAAGGCCCAAAATTGAAGGAGTATTTTGATAGCCCAATTGAGTAGTAGTTTTATGAAGGCCCACAATGGGAGGAAGAGGGGGATGGGTCGGTTCCATCAAAGGGGAATTGGATTCAATAGGATCCATATGGAGCATAGGAATATAACTTCCGTAACTTTGCATCGGATTGGAGTCAATATGGGGTCTAGAAAAGTGGGTTTTTATGTCCCCCATATTAGAAAAGTGTGTTTCTATGTCCCCCATTGTTGTGTCACATTGGTCCAATCTATCATTATCATGAATATATTATTGTTGCTTTAATGTAAAAGGGATGTTATCACCACCTATAGACTTCCGATTCAAATGAAAAAGCATGGTATTTTCGGAGATACCTTCCTCCATGGTCGAGTTCATTTTGATGACCGTTGGAAAATTCAATTCGTTGACCGTTGGAGAGTAAGATGCAATCGCCGTACTTTTTTTGGCCAGAAGTTTGTTGCTTTGGTTCTTTATCTCCACCATCATACCCGTTCCTTTGAATCATGTCCTCATCTTCCTCGTTGTTCGGTTTTAAGATATTGACCGTGGGTGCTTCTTCTACATGACTTGTAGAAGAAATATCTTGTTTAGCAATCGTGAAGTTAGCCTCCATGCAGTGACTTTTGTTCATGGTAGTGTATACTTTAGGAGAATCATTAGTTTCATCTTCTTCACCATCACCTTCTTCCGAGGATGAGTAGTCGGTACTCATACCCTCTTCGTATCCATCAACCGTGAACATAGGTGTAGAAATGAGATTGGATTTCCCACAGATGTCATTTTCTTTGCAGCCATCTTTAGAGACATTTAAACCGTGGATCATCTCCAAAGCTTTGTCTCCATCTCCATGAGCTTGAATATCCGATTCACTAAGAACAGTAGAAGCAGCAACATGGACTTCATATTGTTTTTCTTTTTCGTGATAAATTTGAGAATGTATCTCTCTTTTTTTTTCAGCAAGTAATTTTGAAAATCGTCTATGGTTTGTAACAGATTTCCTTTTTTGTATGTTTCTGTCAAGTTGTTTAAAGATACATGGCTGTTTTGTTTTTATGTTTTTTAATCTTTTTTCAACCATATTAAACACATCTTCAAGAGCTATAATACCTTGTGCAGAACATAAATGATTTTGATTTCCTAGTACCTCATCGGTTTCCAAGGATGAATCTGGATCAAGAATTATGCCTGGTAATACACCAGCCATTATGAAAATAGTTTTCAAAATCCTAAAGATTTCAAGAGAGAGAGATTCTAGAGAGAGAGAAAGATGGTCAATTATGGGGTTATGGACCATTATGAAGGTTGTGAATGGTTATGGACCACTATGAAGGGTTATGATGGGTTATTGACCATTATGAGGGGTTTTGATAGGTTATGGTCAATTATGAAGAGTTGTGATGGGTTATGGACCATAGAAAGGGTTGTGTTGGGTTATGGACCATTATAAAGGGTTGTGATGGGTTATGGACCACTATGAAGGGTTGTTATGGTTATGGACCATTATGCAGGGTTGCGATGGGTTATGGACCATTATGAAGTGTTGTGATGGGTTATGGTTAACTATGAAGGGTTCTGATGGGTTATGGACCATAGAAAGGGTTGTGCTGGGATATGGACCATAGGAAGGATTGTGATGGGTTATGGTCAATTATGAAGGGTTGAGATGGGTTATCGTCAATTATGAAGGGTTATGATAGGTTATGCACTGTTATGAAGGTTTGTATGGGTTATGGACCATTATGAAAGGTTGTTATGGTTATGGACCATTATGTTTGACTGCGATGGGTTATGGACCATAGAAAGGGTTGTGATGGGTTATGGACCATTAGAAAGGGTTGTGATGGTTTATGGACCGTTATGAAGGGTTGTATGGGTTATGTACTATTATGAAGGTTGTGATGGGTTATGAACCATTATGAAGTATTATGATCGGTTATTGACCGTTATGAAGGGTTGTGATAGGTTATGGTCAATTATGAAGGGTTGTTATGGGTTATGGACCATAGAAAAGGTTGTGTTAGGTTATGGACCATTATTAAGGGTTGTGATGGGTTATGCTCAATTATGAGGGGTTATCATGGGTTATGGACCATTATAAAGGGTTGTGATGGGTTATGGACCATTATGAAGGTTGTGATGGGTTATGGACCACTATGAAGGGTTATGATTGGTTATGGACCATTATGAGTGGTTGTGATAGGTTATGGTTAATTAAGAGTTGTGATGGGTTATGGACCATAGAAAGGGTTGTGTTGGGTTATGTACCATTATGAAAGGTTGTGATGGGTTATGGACCATTATGAAAGTCTGTATGGGCTATGGACCTTTATGAATGGTTGTTATGGTTATGGATCATTATGCATAGTTGCGATGTGTTATGGACCATTATGAAGTGTTGTGATGGGTTATGGTTAATTATGAAGGGTGTGATGGGTTATTGACTATTATGAAGGTTTGTATAGGTTATGGACCATCATGAAGGGTTGTTATGGTTATGGACCATTATGCAGGGTTGCGATGGGGTCTGCACCATTGAAAGGGTTTTAATGGGTTATGGACCATTAGAAAAGGTTTTTATGGGTTATGGACCGTTATCAAGGATTGTATGGGTTATGTACTATTATAAAGGTTGTTATGGATTATGAACCATTATCAAGGATTATGATGGGTTGTGGACCATTATGAAGTGTTGTGATGGTTTATGGTTAATTATGATGGGTTGTGATGGGTTATGGACCATAGAAAGGATTGTGTTGGGTTATGGACCATTATGAATGGCTGTGATGGGCTGTGATGGGTTATGCTTAATTATGAAGGGTTATGATAGGTTATGGACCATGATGATGGTTTGTATTCATTATGGACAATTATGAAGGGTTGTTATGATTATGGACCATTATGTAGGGTTGCAGTGGGTTATGAACCATTATGAAGTGTTGTGATGGGTTATGGTTAATTATGAAGGGTTGTGATGGGTTACAGACCATAGGAAGGGTTGTGCTGGGTTATGGACCATAGGAAGGATTTTGATGGGTTATGGTCAATTATGAAGGGTTGTGATGGGTTATGGTCAATTATGAAGGGTTGTGATGGGTTATGGACTGTTATGAAGGTTTGTATAGTTATGGACCATTATGGAGGGTTGTTATGGTTATAGACCATTATGTAGGGTTGTGATGGGTTTTGGACCATAGAAACGGTTGTGAAGGGTTATGGACCATTAGAAAGGGTTGTGATGGGTTATGGACCGTTATGAAGGGTTGTATGGATTATGTACTATTGTGAAGGTTGTGATGGGTTATGAACCATTATGAAGAATTATGATGGGTTATTGACCATTATGAAGGGTTGTGATTGGTTATGGTCAATTATGAAGGGTTGTTATGGGTTATGGACCAAAGAAAAGGTTGTGCTGGGTTATGGACCATTATGAAGCGTTGTGATGGATTATGCTCAATTAGTTGTGATGGGTTATGGACCATTATGAAGGTTGTGATGCGTTATGGACTATTATAAAGGGTTGTGATGGGTTATTGACCATTATGAAGGTTATGATGGGTTATAGACTTCTATGAAGGGTTATGATGGGTTATGGACCATAGAAAGGGTTGTGTTGGGTTATGGACCATTATGAAGGGTTGTGATGAGTTATGCTTAATTATGAAGGGTTGTAATGGGTTATAGACCATGATGAAGGTTGTGATGCGTTATGGACCATTATAAAGGGTTGTGATGGGTTATTGACCATTATGAAGGTTATGATGGGTTATAGACTACTATGAAGGGTTATGATGGGTTATGGACCATAGAAAGGGTTGTGTTGGGTTATGGACCATTATGAAGGGTTGTGATGGGTTATGGACCATTATGAAGGTTTGTATGGTTTATGAACCATTATGAAGGGTTGTTATGGTTATGGACCATTATGAAGGGTTGCGATGTGTTATGGACCATTATGAAGTGTTGAGATGGGTTATGGTTAATTATGAAGGGTTGTGATGGGTTATTTGTTGGGAATCCATGATCATTTCATAGGTTTCAAAAACTAGAAGTTGCAACGGAAGCTTAAAAAGGATGAACACGAATTTCATTCCAAGAGGATCATGCTACATGCATGTAGAGATAAATGAAAAACAAAGATAGTAAATGTTCAAGATATTACAACCTTGTTTTCTTGACCACGAAATTTAGGATGAACTAGATAATGTTGATGATGACTAGGAACCAAAATAGATTCCCTCTATAGCTAATCCACCACCAAGTGTTCCAACACCAAAAGATGCTAGTTTTCAACTTGCAAATTCAAACCCTTATGGCTCTTCTTGTGAAATCAGATTTTAGCAAGTGAGAGGGGAGTGTTTGAGAGTGTTTTGCATTCAAAAATGCAGCAATAATAGAGAGAGAATAGACTTCAAATCGTCCATCATCTAGGCAAAGCATCAAATGCCTTTCTAGTGTCCTTTAAGCATGCATACTTCACTTTTCCATGGTCAAAAGTTGGGGAAAAGGAAGGAATCTTCTCATGAAATGTTGGGCATGCCCACACACCATCCTTGGTGTGTGGTGGACGTGGTTTGTGCCTAGAAAAAGAAAGATTCTCTTATTTTTATTATTTATAAAGTTTGTCAAAAGTTTTATAAATAATAAACTTCCATTTCCAAATTTAACTCCTTTATTTATTCACACATATATAAACATATATATAATTATAATTAACATATATACTCATGTATATGTTTATATAAATATATGTTCATATTATGTATTTATATATGTACATATATATATATATATATATATATATATATATATATATATATATATATATATATATATATATATATATATATATATATATATATATATATATATATATATATATATATATTTCATAAATTATATATACACATATACATTTATACATGCATGTGAAATTTATTTTAACACTTCAAATAATAAAAGATGTAAATATTTATCATTTAAATCATCTAACAATTAAATGATATAAATAATCATATACACTCTCAAATTAATTCATCTCATATGAATTATTACTTAGAACAATTATTATTTTCCATAAAATAATAATTCTCAAAACAAATTGCAAGTATTATATCATTTGATAATAAATCAATTTCATTGTATCAAATGATCAATTGGTGTCCAACTTGTTATTGGTGTGACCCTATAGGATCGTGTGTTATTAGTAATATTATTTTATGATCATCCTTGGGCATACAGAACTAACAATCTCCCACTTGCACAAGGTTGCATCATAGAATGACATCGAGAGTGATAGACGTCTAGCAACACTTCACTGTCCCCAATAACACATGACTTAATGCCATTCAACAACATCCAATTCTTCAGAAAGCTCGAGGCTCTAATTGATGTACGAGGTTATTTATCAAATATCTCTTAGTCACAGACATCATGTTGAACATGAGACATGGATCTTAATCATTCTCATTTTATATTCAACTTTTAATCAGGCGCCTTAGATGTCTAACTCTCAACACATAAGAGGAACAAATCCAGTCTTGACTACATACGCCCCTTATATAGTTAGTACTATACATGAGTATGGTCTGTATGGTTGTCTATATTTCAAGAACAACGGTGAACCATATCAAAGCACAGCACTCCCTACACTTGAGTCCCAAATATGTATCTCAGGTCTAAGGATACAGTGATAATACCTTTGTTCAAGAATCACTTATGATAATGATCCATGAAGTGATCTTGAAACGGGTCAAGTCCAATACATGTTCACTGACAAGTACCTATGAATTTGGTTGCAACATTTTGCTACTTTTACCCATAAAAGTCAACCAATCGAATTCATATTAGTCTTACTTCATAATTGCTCCCACAACTATGATCAACTATGGACATTTAGAATAATTAAATTATACAAGGATTGAACATGCTAATAAAGCACAAAATTATGAATAAAACACCACGTCACATATATCACATAATTATTGTTGTTTACATAGTTTCATATTCATAAAACACTAAACACAAATCAAATCCATTCATTAGAAAAACGAAGTCCTATACCCTTAGCGTGACTTTCATGCTTAGCTTGGGGTAAAGGCTTCGTGAATGGGTCTGCCAAGTTTTGATCTGTATGAACCTTGTGAATACTTATTTCACCACTCTTAACTTCATGTCGTATGTAGTTATACCTTCGGTGAATGTGTTTGGTCTTTTGATGCGATCCAGGCTCATTTGCTTGAGCTATAGCACCTAGATTATCACAGAATATTTCTATAGGGTCCCGAATGGAAGGAACAACCCCAAGATCTTCAATGAACTTTCACATCCAGACAGCTTCTTGAGCAGCTTCCGAAGCAGCAACATATTCTAATTCTGTAGTGGATTGTGCAATCACTTCCTGTTTGGAACTCTTCCAAGACACGGCTCCTCCATTTAAAATAAAGACATACCCTGATTGCGATCTTGAATCGTCCTTATCTGTTTGGAAGCTTGCGTCATTGTAACCCTTTACCTTTAAGCTTTCTTCCAAACCACCGTAAACTAAGAACATGTCTTTAGTTCTTCTCAAGTACTTAAGAATGTTCTTTACAGCAGTCTAGTGGGCTTCACCTCGGTTCTGTTGAGACCTACTAGTCATGCTTAAGGCACATGAGAAGTCGGGTCTAGTGCATAACATGGCATACATGATAGACCCAATTGCCGAAGCATATGGGACATGTTTCATCCTTTCAAGTTCAGTCTTAGTGCTTGGGCACTGAGACTTACTTAGGATGGTGCCATGTGGTATTGGCAAGAATCCTCTTTTGGAGTCTTGCATCTTGAATCTTTTCAAGATTTTATCAATATATACACCTTGGCTTAGACCAATAAGTCTCTTAGATCTATCTCTATAGATCCTTATACCTAATACATAAGCAGCTTCTCCTAAGTCCTTCATTGAGAAACAGTTCTCAATAAACGTTTTGACACCTTTAAGGTTGGGATGTCATTTCCAAATAGTAGTATGTCATCTACATACAATACTAGGAATATGACTATGCTCCCACTAGCTTTCTTGTAAACACAGGAGTCATCCTCATTTTTAATGAATCCAAAATTTGTAATCTTTTCATCAAAGCGGATGTTCCATGTTCGAGACGCTTGCTTTAATCCATAGATAGATCTCTTAAGCTTGCACACTTTGCTTGGATGCTTAGGATCGACAAAACCTTCAGGTTGATCCATATAGACATCTTCCAATAAGTGTCCATTAAGGAAAGCGGTCTTGACATCCATTTGCCATATCTCATAATCATAGTATGCTGCTATGGCAAAAAGTATCCTAATCGACTTGATCATTGCCACTGGTGAAAAGGTCTCATCATAGTCAATACCATGAGTTTGTGAGTATCCTTTAGCGACAAGTCTTGCCTTAAAAGTGTGAACATTTCCATCCACGTCGGTTTTCTTCTTGAAAACCCACTTGTTCCCAACGGTCTTACAATTGGTGGGAAGATTAACCAACTCCCATACTTGGTTATCGTGCATGGATTGCATCTCTATGTTCATGGCTTCTAGCCATTTGTCAGACTCAGGATCTAACATCGCAATCTGGTAGTTGACGGGTTCATCAGAATCTATCGTATAACATTCCTTTTCCATCATTAGGTAACCATACCTTTCAGGTTCAAATCGAACCCTACCAGATCTGCGAACATCTTGTGTTACAATTTGTTCCTGATCAACTGTTTGTTCAGGTTCAACAATTTCTTGTTGAATGCTAGATTCAATTTCTTGTGTATCAGGCTGTGGTTCCTGAAGTTCCTCAAGTTCCATAAACCTCCCACTAGCCTCTTCCGTCAGAAACTTGTTTTCTAGGAATTCAGCTTTTCGAGAAATAAATATATTATTCTCTATGGGATTGTAGAAGTAGTATCCAAGACAATCTTTCGGATACCCTACAAAGATACACTTAGTTAAACGGGGTTCTAGTTTGTTTGAAGCTTCTGGTCTAACATAAGCTTCACAACCCCATACCTTGAGATAGGATAAAGATGGAACCCTTCCATGCCATATCTCATAAAGAGTTTTATCTACTTTCTTAGTAGGTGCCATTTTTAGGAGACGGGCGGCTGTTTGTAAAGCATAACCCCAACATGATAAAGGTAGAGTACTTCTACTCATCATGGATCGAACCATATCCAATAGTGTTCGGTTCCGCCTTTCAGATACACCATTATGTTGTGGTGTTCCAGGTGGAGTAAGTTGTGAAACAATTCCACAAGTCTTAAGATGATCCATAAAATTTGTGCTTAATTACTCACCTCCTCTATCAGAACGAAGAACTTTAATTGTTTTGTTGAGTTGATTTTCCACTTCACTTTGAAATGTTTTGAACATCTCAAACGCTTCATGTTTATGTTTAATCAAATAAACATATCCAAAACGACTAAAGTCATCAGTGAAGGTGATGAAATATCTTTCACCATATCTAGTCATTGGCTTGAAAGGACCACATACAACCGTATGTATGATTCCTAACAAGTCCTTTGCCCTCTCATTGGTTCCTGAGAAAGGAGCTTTAGTCATCTTGCCATGTAAACAAGATTCACATATATCAAATGAGTCATTCTCATTTGCCTTCAAAAGTCCACTCTTTTGAAGTTGGGATATGCGTTTCTTGTTTATATGCCCAAGGCGACAATGCCATAGATAAGTTTGACTCAAATCACATTTGGGTCTCTTGGTGAAAGTGTGGTATAAAGAGTCATGGTTAGTCTTTTCATCAAGGTTTACTTCATAAATTCCATTTAAAGGCCTAGCCTCGAAATAAAATACATTGTTTTTAGAAACACAAATGTCATCATTCATAAAGCAAAGATTAAAACCACATTGTCTCAACTTAGCAACCGAAATAATATTCCTAGTCAAGCTAGGAACATAATAAACATTCAACAATGTCAAATACAAGCCACTTGGTAGTAATAAATCAAAACTTCCAATTGAATCCACTGCAACCCTTGCACTGTTTCCAACCCGAAGTACTACCTCGTTTGCCTTCAGTCGCCTACTCCTTTTGAACCCCTGCAACATATTATAAATGTGAGTTCCACAACCAGTATCAAATACCCAGGTGTTAGGAGATAAATTATAAAGCTCTAGGTCTATCCCATAGATACCTGAAGTGCCCTCACCGGCCTTCTTCTTCTTCAACTCCGCAAGATAGGTAGGACAATTTCTCTTCCAATGCCCAACTTTGTCATATTCGAAGCACGCGTCTTCTTTGGCAACCTTTGCCTTCTTCTTGGGCAGACGGGGGATGGTTGGACAACTTTCTTGCCCTTTCTTTTGACAACCTTTGCCTTCCCTTTACCCTTGGAGTTTGTGGGGTGATCGGGTCTAGTCCTCTTTGTACCACCTTCCTTGATCATGAGAACTTGAGTGGTTTTCTTGGGCAGATTCTTTTCCACGGTAATTAGCATCCCATGCAATTCCGGGATAGTCTTGTTCAAACCATTCATGTTATAATTCATGACAAAGGGATCAAAAGACTTTGTCAAGGAGTTAAGGATCATATCCGTTGCTAGCTCTTCAGGCATCACAACTCCAAGACGTGCCAAATGATCAATGTGACTCTTCATTTTAAGCACATAAGAGCTGACCGTCTGTCCATCCTCTATCTTGCAAGCATGGAAAGCCCGAACAGTTTCGAACCTTTCCGTTCTTGCAAGTTGTTGGAACATTTCCTTCAATTGATTGATCATGTCATAGGCTGAATGATTCTCTAAGTCCTTCTGAAGGTCAGGAATCATGGTGGCCAACATAAGACATGATGCATAAATGGAATCATCCATCTTTTTAAGCTATGCATCATGTGCAGTCTTAGGAGTGACAGGGGGCTCTTCAGGAAGTGGTTCATTGAGAACATATTCTTTCTTTTCCTGTTTGAGAACTATTCTCACACTACGGTACCAATCCAAGAAGTTGATGTGGTTTAGTTTTTCTCCCTCAAGGAGGGACCGTAGTGAAGTTTTGTTTGGAGCCGGGTTTGTTGTGTTTGGTGCCATCTACAAAATTTTAACAAGGTTCAATTTAGAAATTTATGATATTAAGTCCTTAATAATTAATACACTTTCTTGTTTCACAAACTTTAATTGATTAAGGTCTAGAATCCAAGTTGCAATACGAACAAGTGGTTAGGTATCCTTTATCCCGCCTATTCGAATCAACAAGGTAGGTAACGGTTTACCAATTATATCCAAATATAATTTCTAGAGGTATGGGATCCCATTATAACATTTATAAATTTGGCATGTTTGATCCCATCTATGCCATGGATTTCTAATGCTTAGGTGACCTTTATCACAAAAGATTTCCAAACAAATCATCCCACTTAAACGGACGTGTAGTTTTGACAACTATTAATGGTTAGGTGTCCTTTATCCCATCAATATTGCAAAGCTACCTCTTGTATCACAAGAAAACTCCAAATGGTTAGGCAACCTTTATCCCACAAGGATATACAAGTGATACATGAGTGTCTTTAAGAGGGACGGCATAGATTCGTATTTCGAAAGGGATTTGAATGTTTTACAATTCTAATTTTGAAAAACATATGGTATCATGTAGATTGCATGCATCCAATGAACATGGTACCATTAAAATCTTATTTTGTTAATTGGTTCCTTTAATTATAAAATCTCCATTTTATTAATTCTTTGTTTGTGGTCAAGTTTAATTAATATCCAATATTAAGTTTGAGTTTGATCACATACATAAGAACCAATTTTAATCCTAAATAATTACCATTATTACTTAGGGTTGGAGTTTGTAAGAATTCATAAAATCTCCATTTTATTTGTTTCATTAATTTTCAAATATTGACTTTTATAGGTTTTTATAACAAAACCCATTTAATAAAAACAATTGTATCACATCTTATGTTTTAAATGTCAATTTGAAAATTACAAACTCCTTTTGATGATTATGTTTAATTATCTAGGTTGTCTAGCATGCAAAATCTTATTTTCATCCACAACATAAAATAATAAAACATTCAATCATCACATGCATGCATGGGTGCATAAACACAAGCCAACTAATTTGATATTTCATGTGAGCCATACATGAAATATCAAGTCCATTCCCAGGGACAAAAGGTGACCAAAAATTCATCCAAATGATCTTCAATTGAGCTACAACTTAGCCAATTTTCTTGTATCATGAAAGGACACTTATGCCACCCTTTCTAGGCACCTTGGCATGAGCTATGAATTTTTTTTAAAGCCTCCAGACAGGTCCGAACAGCAACAGCCAAAACAGGAGGTTTTGGAGCTTTCTTGACTTCATTCTTGATGATAACGATGCACATACTTGCCAAAACTACTTGTATATACTAGATATTATAGTTAGTAACAAGTATAGCATCAAAACATCGAGATATGAATTTATTTTGGGCCCCAAACCAGATTCGAAAATGGACAGCAGGAGGGCAGGAAATTCGTTGCAAGTTCTTGGTGTTGCTTCTCATGGTTTTCTCTCTTGCTTCTTCTTTTGTTACATTTTGTAAAGAAATAAAATACAACTATTCTAATACTTACAAAATGAATAAAAAAAGTAAATAACTAATTATTATTACAAACCATTTTAATAAAAGAAAAGATTACAACCATATTGAATTTAAACACAAAACATGCAACACATGGTCCTTGGCTTGTTTATGCACCATTTTATCACATAAAATCATAAGAAAATCAACACTTTGTTTTTCTAAGGCAACAATTATGTAACCAAATGCATGCAAACATTAAATTTAGTTGGTTACATAAAATCATAGAATATATATTTGCATGTTGCCAAAGAAGCCATGCATAAACATTGCATTCAAGAAGATGAACATTCATGGCTTCCAAAAACCAAGTTTATCCAAATAAACTTATTATCTAAACATGCAATATAGCTATGGCTCTGATACCACTTGTTGGGAATCCATGTTCATTTCATAGGTTTCAAAAACTAGAAGTTGCAATGGAAGCTTAAAAAGCATGAACACGAATTTCATTCCAAGAGGATCATGCTACATGCATGTAGAGATAAATGAAAAACAAAGATAGTAAATGTTCAAGATATTACAACCTTCTTTTCTTGACCACTAAATTTAGGATGAACTAGATGATGTTGATGATGACTAGGAACCAAAATAGATTCCCTCTATAGCTAATCCACCACCAAGTGTTCCAACACCAAAAGATGCTAGTTTTCAACTTGCAAATTCAAACCCTTATGGCTCTTCTTGTGAAATCAGATTTTAGCAAGTGAGAGGGGAGTGTTTTAGAGTGTTTTGCATTCAAAAATACAGCAAGAATAGAGAGAGAATAGACTTCAAATCGTCCATCATCTAGGCAAAGCATCAAATGCCTTTCTAGTGTCCTTTAAGCATGCATACTTCACTTTTCCATGGTCAAAAGTTGGGAAAAAGGAAGGAATCTACTCATGAAATGTTGGGCATGCCCACACACCATCCTTGGTGTGTGGTGGACGTGGTTTGTGCCTAGAAAAAGAAAGATTCTCTAATTTTTATTATTTATAAAGTTTGCCAAAAGTTTTATAAATAATAAACTTCCATTTCCGAATTTAACTCCTTTATTTATTCACACATATATAAACATATATATAATTATAATTAACATATATACTCATGTATATGTTTATATAAATATATGTTCATATTATGTATTTATATACATATATATATATATATATATATATATATATATATATATATATATATATATATATATATATATATATATATATATATATATATATATATATATATATATATATATTTCATAATTTATATATACACATATACATTTATACATACATGTGAATTTTATTTTAACACTTAAAATAATAAAAGAGGTAAATATTTATCATTTAAATCATCTAACAATTAAATGATATAAATAATCATATACACTCTCAAATTAATTCATCTCATATGAATTATTACTTAGAACAATTATTATTTTCCATAAAATAATAATTCTCAAAACAAATTGCAAGTATTATATCATTTGATAATAAATCAATTTCATTGTATCAAATGATCAATTGGTGTCTAACTTGTTATTGGTGTGACCCTATAGGATCATGTGTTATTAGTAATATTATTTTAAGATCATCCTTGGGCATACAGAACTAACATTATGGACCATAAAAAGGGTTATCTTGGGATATGGACCATAGGAAGGGTTGTGATGGGTTATGGTTAATTATGAAGGTTTATGATGGGTTATGGTGAATTATGAAGGGTTGTGATGGGTTATTAACTATTTTGAAGTTTTGTATGGGTTATGGATCATTATGAAGGGTTGTTATTGTTATGGACCATTATGCAGGGTTGTGATGGGTTATGGATCAGTATGGGTTATGGTCAATTATGAAGGGTTGTGATGGGTTATGGTCAATTATAAAAGGTTGTGATGGGTTACAGACCATTATGAAGGTTGTCATGGGTTATGGACCACTATGAAGGGTTATGGACCATTATGAGGGGTTTTGATAGGTTATGGTCAATTATGAAGAGTTGTGATGGGTTATGAACCATAGAAAGGGTATTGTTGGGTTATAGACCATTATGAAGGGTTGTGATAGGTTATGGACCATTATGAAGGGATGTGATGGGGGTTATGGACCATGATGAAGATTTGTATGGGTTATGGACAATTATGAAGGGTTGTTATGGTTATGGACCATTATGTAGGGTTGCGATGGGTTATGGACCATTATTAAGTGTTGTGATGGGTTATGGTTAATTATGAAGGGTTGTGATGGGTTATGGACCATAGAAAGGGTGGTGCTAGGTTATGGACCATATGAAGGATTGTGATGGGTTATGGTCAATTATGAAGGGTTGTGATGGGTTATGGACTGTTATGAAGGTTTGTATGGATTATGGACCATTATGAAGGGTTGTTATGGTTATGAACAATTATGCAGGGTTGCGATGTGCTATGGACCATTATGAAGTGTTGTGATAAGTTATGGTTAATTATGAAGGGTTGTGATGGGTTATGGACGATAGAAAGGGTTGTCCTGGGTTATGGACCACAAGAAGGGTTGTGATGGGTTATGGTCAATTATGAAGGGTTGTGATGGGTTATGGTCAATTATGAAGGTTTTGAAGGGTTATTAATTATTATGAAGGTTTGTATGGGTTATGGACCATTATGAAGGGTCGTTATGGTTATAGACCATTATACAGGGTCGTGATGGGTTATCGACCATTAGAAAGGGTTGTGATGGGTTATGAACAATTATGAAGGATTATGATGGGTTATTGACCATTATAAAGGGTTGTGAAAAGTTATGGTCAATTATGAAGGGTTGTTATGGTTTACGGAACATAGAAATGGTTGTGTTGGGTTATGGACCATTATGAAGGGTTGTGATGGGTTATGCTGAATTAGGAAGGGTTGTGATGGGTTATGGACCATTATAAAGGGTTGTGATGGGTTTATGGACCATTATGAAGGTTGTGATGAGCTATAGACCATTATAAAGGGTTGTGATGGGTTATGGACCATTATGAAGGTTGTGATGGGTTATGGACCACTATGAAGGGTTATGATGGGATATGGATCATTATGAGGGGTTTTGATAGGTTATGATCAACTATGAAGAGTTGTGGTGGGCTATGGACCATAGAAAGGGTTGTGTTGGGTTATGGACCATTATGAAGGTTGTGAAGGGTTATGGACCATTATGAAAGTTTGTATGGGTTATGGACCATTATGAAGGGTTGTTGTGGGTTATGGTGAATTATGAAGGGTTGTGATGGGTTATGGACCATTAGAAAGGGTTGTGATGGGTTATGGACCGTTATGAAGGGTTGTATGGGTTATGTACTATTATGAAGGTTGTGATGGGTTATGAACCATTATGAAGGATTATGATGGGTTATTGACCATTATGAAGGGTTGTGATTGGTTATGGTCAATTATGAAGGGTTGTTATGGGTTATGGACCATAGAAAAGGTTGTGCTGGTTTATGGACCATTATGAAGAGTTGTGATGGGTTATGCTCAATTATGAAGGGTTATTATAAAGGGTTGTGATGGGTTATGGACCATTATGAAAGTTGTGAGAGGTTATGGACAATTATAAAGGGTTGTGATGGGTTATGGACCATTATGAATGTTGTGATGGGTTATGGACCACTATGAACGGTTATGATAGGTTATGGACCATTATAAGGGGTTGTGATAGGTTATGGTCAATTATGAAGAGTTGTGATAGGTTATGGACCATAGAAAGGGTTGTGTTGGGTTATGGACCATTATGTAGGGTTGTGATGGATTATAGACCATTATGAAGGTTTGTATGGGTTATGAACCATTATGAAGGGTTGTAACGGTTATGGATCATTACGTAGGGTTGTGATGTGTTATGGACTATTATGAAGTGTTGTGATGGGTTATGGTTAATTATGAAGGGTTGTGATCGGTTATTGACTATTATGAAGGTTTTTATGTGTTATGGACCATTATGAAGGGTTGTTATGGTGATGGAGCATTATGTAGGGTTGCGATGGGTTATGGACCATAGAAACTGTTGTGATGGGTTATTGACCATTAGAAAGGGTTGTAATGAGTTATGGACCGTTATCAAGGGTTGTATGGGTTATGTACTATTATGAAGGCTGTGATGGGTTATGGACCATTATGAAGGGTTTTGATGGGTTATAGACCATGATGAAGGTTTGTATAAGTTATGGACAATTATGAAGGGTTGTTATGCCTATGGACCATTATGTAGGGTTGCGATGGGTTATGGATCATTATGAAGTGTTGTGATGGGTTATGGTTAATTATGAAGGGTTGTGATGGGTTATGGACCATAGAAATGGTTGTGTTGGGTTATGGACCATAGGAAGGGATGAGATGGGTTATGGTTAATTATGAAGGGTTGTGATGGGTTATGGTCAATTATGAAGGGCTGTGATGGGTTATGGACTGTCATGAAGGTTTATATGGGTTATGGATCATTATGAAGGCTTGTTATGGTTATGGACCATTATGCAGGGTTGCGATGGGTTATGGACCATAGAAAGAACTGTGATGGGTTATGGACCCTTAGAAAGGGTTGTGATGGGTTATGGACTGTTATGAAGGGTTGTATGGGTTATGTACTATTAAGGTTGTGATGGGTTATGAACCATTATCAAGGATTATGATGGGTTATTGACCATTATGAACGGTTTTGATAGGTTATGGTGAATTATTAAGGGTTGTTATGGGTTATGGACCATAGAAAGGGTTGTGTTGGGTTATGGACCATTATGAAGGGTTGTGATGGGTTATGCTCAATTATGAAGAGTTGTGATGGGTTATGGACCATTATAAAGGTTTATGATGGGTTATGGACCATTATGAAGGTTTTGTAGGGTATGGACGATTATAAAGGGTTGTGATGGGTTATGGACCATTATGAAGGTTGTGAAGGGTTGGGGACCACTATGAAGTGTTATGATGGGTTATGGACCATTCTGAGGGGTTTTGATAGGTTATGGACAATTATGATGAGTTATGATGGGTTATGGAACCATAGAAAGGGTTGTGTTGGGTTATAGACCATTATGAAGGGTTATGATGGGTTATGGACCATTATGAAGAGTTGTTATGGTTATGGACCATTATGCAGGGTTGCGATGGGTTATGTACCATTATGAAGTGTTGTGATGGGTTATGGTTAATTATAAAGGGTTGTGATGGGTTATGGACCATAGAAAGGGTTGTGCTGAGTTATGGACCATAGGAAGGATTGTGATGGGTTATGGTCAATTATGAAGGGTTGTAATGGGTTATCGTCAATTATGAAGGATTGCAATGGGTTATGGACTGTTATGAAGGTTTGTATGGGTTATGGACCATTATGAAGGGTTGTGATGGGTTATGGACCATTATGAAGGTTGCGATGGGTTATGGACCATAGAAAGGGTTGTGATGGGTTTTGGACCATTATAAAGGGTTGTGATGGATTATTGACCACTATGAAGGTGGTGATGGGTGATGGACCACTATAAAGGGTTATGATGGGTTATGGATCATAGAAAGGGTTGTGTTGGGTTATGGACAATTATGAAGGTTTGTGATGGGTTATAGACCATTATGAAGGTTTGTATGGATATGGACCATAGAAGGGGTTGTGATGGGTTATGGTCAATTTTGAAGGGTTGTGATGGGTTATGGTCAATTATGAAGGGTTGTGATGGGTTATTGACTATTTTGAAGGTTTGTATGGGTTACGACCATTATGAAGAGTTGTTATTGTTATGGACCATTATGCACGGTTGCGATGGGTTATAGACCATAGAAAGGGTTGTGATGGGTTATGGACCATTAGAAGGGTTGGGATAGGTTATGGACCGTTATGAAGGGTTGTAAGGGTTATATACTATTATGAAGGTTGTGATAAGTTATGAACCATTGACAAGGATTCTGATGGGTTATTGACCATTATGAAGGGTTGTGATAGGTTATGGTCAATTATGAAGAGTTGTTTATGGACCATAGAAAGGTTTGTGTTGGGTTATGGACCATTATGAAGGGTTGTGATGGGTTATGCTCAATTACGAAGGGCTGTGATGGGTTATGGACCATTATAAAGGGTTGTGATGAGTTATGGACCATTAGGAAGGTTATGATGGGTTATGGACCATTATAACGGGTTGTGATGGGTTACAGACCATTATTAATGTTGTAATGGGTTTTATGGATCACTATGAAGAGTTATAGACCATTATGAGGGGTTTTGATAGGTTATGGTGTATTATGAAGAGTTGTGATGGGTTATGGACCATATAAAGGGTTGTGTTGGGTTATAGACTATTATGAAGGATTGTGATGGGTTATGAACCATTATGAAGGGTTGTGATCGGTTATGGACCATGATGAAGGTTTGTATAGGTTATGCACAATTATGAAGGGTTATTATGGTTATGGACCATTATGCAGGGTTGCAATGGGTTATGGACCATTATGAAGTGTTGTGATTGGTTATGGTTTATTATGAACGGTTGTGATGGGTTATGGACCATAAAAATGGTTGTGTTGGGTTATGGACCATAGGAAGGGTTGTGATGGGTTATGGTCAATTATGAAGGGTTGTGATGGGTTATGGTCAATTATGAAGGGTTGTGATGGGTTATGGACTGTTATGAAGGTTTGTATGGGTTATGGACCATTATGAAGGGTTGTTATGGTTATGGACCATTATGCAGGGTTGCGATGGGTTATGCACCATTAGAAAGGGTTGTGATGGTTTATGGACTGTTATGAAGGGTTGTATGGGTTATGGACTGTAATGAAGGGTTGTATGGGTTATGTACTATTATGAAGGTTGTGATGGATTATGAACCATTATCAAGGATTATGATGGGTTATTGACCATTATGAAGGGTTCTGATAGGTTATGGTCAATTATGAAGGGTTGTTATGGGCTATGGACAATAGAAAGGGTTGTGTTGGGTTATGGACTATTATGAAGGGCTGTGATGGGTTATGCTCAACTATGAAGAGTTATGATGGGTTATGGACCATTATAAAGGTCTGTGATGGGTTATGGACCATTATGAAGGGTTTTATAGGTTTTGGACCATTATAAAGGGTTGTGATGGGTTATGGACCATTATGAAGGTTGTGAAGGGTTATAGACCACTATGAAGGGATATGATGGGTTATGGACCATTATGAGGGGTTTTGATAGATTATGGTCAATTATGAAGAGTTGTGATGGGTTATGGACCATATAAAGGGTTGTGTTGGGTTATGGACCATTATGAAGGGTTGTGATGGGTTTTTTTTGTTGGGTAAAGAGGGCGGCACCTCTGGCAAATTTATTAATAAAAAGAATAAATACAATATAAGGCTGGGGACTCCCCACCAACAAACAGAAAATCCATCGGGACAGGCCCAACGGACAACAAGCTAAACTAGGAACCAAAACAAGAGAAGGAACCAAAAGCAAACAAGAACATAAAGGATAGCAACCTGCAAAACAAACAAACCATACAAGCCAAAACAAGCAGAGCAAAAAGAAATCGCAGAGGAAGAAAATTAAGGTAGGGTCCAAATAGTTTTAGCCAAATCAATATTAGTGCAAGTTTTCAAAGAAAGACTCAGTAGTTTACAGCGGATATCATCCTTAACAATATTCACGGCAACATGATGAGATCTTTTTATTTTTGTAAATATGCGTAAATTTCTTTCCTGCCAGATGTGGTAGACCGCTCCAGCAAAAACAAGTCTTCTAATGATGGACCAAATGGTCTTGTTCTTATTAATGGGGTTGAGTTGACTAATGATATCAGACCAGCTATCAGTGGAGAGGGAGAGATTCATGACATGATGGAGGTCATGCCAAACCAAAGAAGTGAAAGAGCATTCAAAGAAGAGATGGGAAAGGGAATCCGGACAGTCCCCGCAGAACGCACAAATGAGATTGGAATTAGTGTCCCAAATTTTGATTTTATCATGAGTCTTAAGACGATCTTTAAGAGCAACCCAAAGAATGAAAGCATGTCTGGGGATGTTCTGGGAGAACCAAACAAGATGAAACCAAAAGACCGGTTGGTGATAGGGGCGAATAGACTGCCACACAGATCGAACAGAGAAAGGAGAGAGTTGACCGTCTCTAGATCTCCAAAGGAGTTTATCAGGGACGGACGTGGAAATAGTAGGAGGGTATGAGAAAGAAGAGCACCATGGGAATCTCTCCAACAATGAGGCCGAACCCAAGATCCGTTAAGAACCAGGTCAGCAACCTTAGTATCAGGAGTGAAACCCGCATCATGGATGTCACGGACAGACAAGAATTTAGAAAGAGGGCCCGCAGGGTGCCAGTTATCGAACCAAGCAGAAGTAGAGCATCCATCACCTATCTGGGAAACTATGTACTCCCTTATCTTATCCCGCATATCCAGGATGTTACGCCATGCAAATCCAGAACCGTATTTTTTGGGGGCATCCCAAAAGTTACGGCCACATAAACGGTATGAGTGGATCCACTTAACCCATAGGGACTCTTTCTTGGAAAGGAGTCTCCAAACATGGGAAGCCATAAGGGCAACATTCCAGATAGCAAGGTTACGTATGCCAAGACCACCATGTTCCTTAGGAAGGCATACAGTTTTCCAGGAGACCTTAGCTTTACCACGCTTTAACTCACCATGGCACCAGAGGAAACCTCTCATGAGCTTCTCAATATCGTTAGAGATAGATTTAGGAAGAATAAAAACAGAAGCCCAATAGATTTGAGTAGAAGAAAGGACAGAGAGGATGAGCTGGAGACGACCAGCAAAGGAAAGAGACTTGTTTTTCCAGTCATTAATCCTGCATTTGACTTTATCAACAAGGCCTTTACAGTCTTTGTGGGCAAGATGTGTGGTGATGAGAGGAACGCCAAGGTATCGGACAGGGAAAGAGCCCTCAGGAAACTTAACAATAAGATCAATGGCAGCAATGGTCCTCTCACCAACATTACAGTAGAAAGCTTCACTCTTCGCAATATTAGGATGGAGGCCAGAAACCCCAGAGAATTCCTCAAGAGAATCACAGATGATTCTAACCGAAGAGCTATCACCATGACAGAAGAGAAGGAGATCGTCGGCAAAGCAGAGATGGGTGATACATTGATCATCACATTGTCTGTGGAATTTAAAAGAGTCAGAATCATGGATGTTTCTCTTGATCATAAGGTTAAGCACTTCCATGACAAGAGTGAAGAGATAAGGAGAAAGGGGGTCACCCTGCCGAAGGCCCCTTTTACCGTCAAAATATCCGTGAGTATTCCCATTGATACTCACAGAGTAAGCAACCGTGGAAACACACGTCATGATCCAGTCAATCATACGATCGGGGAAACCAAACCCAAACAAGATGGTCCGCAGAAACGACCAGTCAACTGTGTCGTAGGCTTTTTGAATATCAACCTTAAAAAGCACACCTAGGAGGACCACGATGACGATGATAATCACGCATGAGTTCATGGACAAGAAGGACGTTGTCGGTGATCAAACGACCAGGGATGAAGGCAGACTGGTTTTCATCAACCAGAGAAGAAAGATGGTTTTTGATACGATCCGCAATAATCTTGCTGATACATTTGTAAACAACGTTACAACAAGCTATAGGGCGGAAATCAGTGACTTTGGAAGGGGAATCAACTTTAGGGATGAGCGCAAGGATGGTGCTGTTGAAAGACTTAAGAAGTTTGTCAGAATAGAAGAATTCCTTAACAGCCATACAGAAATCAGGACCCACAATATCCCAAGCAGACTTGAAGAACTTAGCAGAGAAACCATCAGAACTAGGAGCTTTATCATCACCCATCTGGAACAGGACACACTTAACCTCCGCGTCAGTAACAGGAGTAAGCATGGCGGCAGACTGGAGGGGGGAGAGCTTATTAGAGAAAAGGGAACAAGGATCACGAATAGCAATGGAGGGGTGGGCAGAACCCAAGAAAGATTGAAAGTGGGAGAAAAAAAGCTTAGGAAGGTCATTCCCCGAGATCCAGTTACCTTGAGCATCCTGGATAGAATCAATACGGTTACGAGATAAACGGCTTCTAACAGACTTGTGGAAAAATCCAGAATTTTTATCTCCCTCACGAAGCCAGTCAACCTTAGCCTTTTGTTTCAGGAACCTCTCTTCATCAAGGCTAGCCTCATTATAAGCGATGAGATACCTGCACTGTTCTTCACGAAGATCCTTATTGAAAGGTTCCTGATCCAGAGCAATCTGAATTCTATCAAGCTCAGTACAAAGGGAGATAACCTTAGAGAAAATGTTCCCCTGTTTCCGAAGAAGCTGGCGCAGGGGTTTTTTCAGATTATTGAGGTTTTGGAAAACCTTATACATCCTATAACCGGGGATATTGTGGTTCCAAGAAGCCGCAACAACCTTCTTGAAATCGTTCTTATAAGTCAGGAAGTTAGGGAACTTGAACGGTTTAGGCCTGAACGTAGGACGATGAGGAAGAGAAAGCACAGCAGGGGTATGGTCAGAAGTACGGTAGGGGAGAAAAGTTACAGTAGCAGAGGGGAAAGAACCAACGAACTTAGGATTACCCAAGACACGGTCAATTTTCTTGAGAATCCCACCAGTACCATTAGGAGACTTGGTCCAGGTGTAGAAGAGACCTTTATAGTTAAGGTCCTCCATCTCCATGCGATTAACACAGTCCCTAAACTCCTCCATGGCACGAGAGATAACAGAAGTCCCATAGGTGCTATCTTTCATGTCAAGAGCAACATTGAAATCACCCAAAAGGATCCAAGGGGCATCTTTAACCACATTCTTATGGGCCGAAAGAGAATGCCAAAGCGAGCGACGCAGGATGTGATTATTATGAGCATAGACGAAAGAGCAGAAGAAGGATTTATTAGAGTCACGAATTTTAACGGAGAAATGCATAACCTGATCATTTAAGTCAAGAAGCATCATATCAACAGTAAGGGGGTCCCAGGCAACCACAATTCTCGTCCCCCGAGGGCAAAAAAGACCGTTAGACGACCAAGACCAGGAGCCAAAAACACGGTTACATATAAGAGGAAGATTAGAGAAGGAAGCATGCGTCTCTATGGAAGCACAAATTTGGAGATTTTGATCGCGAATAAGATCTCTCAAAGCTTTCTGATGAGAAGGCTTACAGAGACCGCGAGTATTCCACGTAGCGATGTGCGTCATATGGAAACTTGGAGGGGGTGGAGTCCATCTGCTCGGACACCGGAGCTATCATAGGGTGATCATTATGGGATCCAGTCTCCTTAACAATGAACTGGGCAGTGTCACCATTATCAGAGTCGACCTCAAAACAATTATCCTCTTCGATTAGGTCATCAGCAGGCAGGGGGAAAGAAGAAGAGGGTATATCAGTGACGTCAGAAGAAAAAGTCTCTAGAATGGAGAAGGCGTTGAATATAGGTGTCGAGGATTCAGACTGTTTTTGGTGTATGGATGAGGAAAGGTGTAGGATAGGGCTGGGGAAACCAACTATAGCATCCTTACCCTTCAAGGGGGGATTAGGAGAAAGGGGGGATGTGGTAAATCGATTAATATTATGAACCGGTCGGTTCTCAAATCGTTTCTTATTTTTAATAGTTTTTAGATTGTTATTATTATTGGAAAAAGAGTTATCATGCGTCTTCTTTTTGTAATTTCTACTTGTGTTGCTTTTAGAAGTTTCATTTTTTTTCTTGTCATTAGTAGAAACATGTTTTGATGTATTTTTCTTATTTGAGACCATAGTAAAATCATCATTTTTATCTATAATTTGTTTTTCCATTTTTTCCGTAGTTATGGTATAAGTGTCCATAGGTTTAGCAATAGAAGTAGCATTTTGTTTAGCAATAACATGCATACAAACATGGTTATCGTGACCAAAGACGTTACAATGAGAACACATAGGTGGTTTCCATTCATACTCAACTCTAAGCGTATGAGTAGAAAACTCAAGAGTTTCAGGATCGGGGATACGAATGATAACTTTGTCCATCCATGAAGGACGCGTGGGGACTTCGAGCAGGACACGGGCATAAACTGCTTTACCCGCAGCATAAGTACACATATTTGCCGTATATGAGTCCATGGCAAGCGGCTTACCAAATTTGGAAGCAATGTGGCTTAACCCTTCCTCACTCCAAGTCTCATAAGGGATGTCATGGATTTTAATCCATAGAGGAAGCTTGTCATGGTTGTTTCTATGAATGCTAAGTCCGGGTCTCCATTTTTGCATGACAATGGGGACACCCCTAAAAGTCCATGGCCCGTGGGTTATAACATGTTGTAGGCCTTGGTCGTTGTTAAATTTAAATAAATAAACTCCATTACCATTTAACAAAACCTCCTCAAGACCTTGTTGGGACCACATCTTAGAAGCAATAGATCGGACATCCGAATAAAACATTTTACGTCCAACAAAATAACCACAAATGGTCCGTTTATGGGTATCACATATTTTATTAACGACAATCACTGGTATATCAACGGGAACGTCATCATCAGAACTTAAGTTAGGAATGAATCGAAAATTATCGCTTGAATGCTTGTGTGAACCACTCAAAATGTTCGCTTGTGAGTTAACAAGCATCGGGAGCTTACGTGTCCAAGCGTTATTAATATTGTTTTCAGATTCCACCCTAGTATGATTATTGATAGGTTTGTTGGGCTTAGGAATATTATGGTTTAAGGGTAAATTGGGCTTAGGATGGCCCAAGAGAGAGGAATGCTTAGGAAGATCTAAAGGGAGGCCCAAGAGGAGAATTCTGAATATATTTTCCATTTTGCTCCGACGCTTTTCCTTCATCTCCTGAATCTTGTGTAATCGGTTTGAGAAAGTCTCCTCCTTGAGAAATCTTTGGATCACTAAATTCAGTGCAAGCAGCCGTATACACCCCATATTGTTTATCTTTCTCGAGATCAGTTTTATAATGTATATTTTTTTCTTTTCCAGCAGCTAATTTTGTAAACCGTTTATGGTTTGTAATAGATTTCTTTTTTTGTATGTTTCTATCAAGTTGTTTAAAAATACATGGGTGTTTGGTTTTTATGTTTTTCAATCTTTTTTCAACTAAATTGAAAGTAATTTCATGATCAGAAAAATCTTTTGCAGAAAACTTATGATTTTGATTTTCAACAACCTCATAATTTTCCAAACTTGAATCTGTAATGCCTGGTGATACACCAGCCATTACGAAAATAAATACTCAAAAACGTAAAATTACTTCAAAAACGAAAAGTTTGCTTAGAGAGAAAAGTTGGGTTGGCTTTTTGGATGTGATGGGTTATGAACCATTATGGGTTGTGATGGGTTATGGACCATTATGAAGGGTTTTTATGGTTATGGACCATTATGCAGGGTTGCGATGGGTTATGGACCATTATTAAGTGTTGTGATGGGATATGGTTAATTATGAAGGGTTGTGATGGGCTATGGACCATAGAAAGGGTTGTGCTGGGTTATGGACAATAGGAAGGATTGTGATGGGTTATGGACTCTTATGAAGGTTTGTAAGGGTTATGGACCATTATGAAAGGTTGTTATGGTTATGGTCCATTATGTTGGGCTGCGATGGGTTATGGACCATAGAAAGGGTTGTGATGGGTTATGGACCATTAGAAAGGGTTGTGATGGTTTATGGGCCGTTATGAAGAGTTGTATGGGTTATGTACTATTATGAAGGTTGTGACGGGTTATGAACCATTATGAAGGATTATGATGGGTTATTAACCGTTATGAAGGGTTATGATAGGTTATAGTCAATTATTAAGGGTTGTTATGGGTTATGGACCATAGAAAAGGTTGTGTTGGGTTATGGACCATTATTAAGGGTTGTGATGGGTTATGCTCAATTATGAGGGGTTATCAAGGGTTATGGACCATTATAAAGGGTTGTGATGGGTTATGGACCATTATCAAGGTTGTGATGTGTTATGGACCACTATGAAGGGTTATGATTGGTTATGGACCATTATGAGGGGTTGTGATAGGTTATGGTCAATTAAGAGTTGTGATGTGTTATGGACCATACAAAGGGTTGTGTTGGGTTATGTACCATTATGAAGGTTTGTGATGGGTTATGAACCATTATGAAGGTTTGTATGGGTTATGGACCATTATGAATGGTTGTTATGGTTATGGATCATTACGGATAGTTGCGATGTGTTATGGACCATTATGAAGTGTTGTGATGGGTTATGGTTAATTATGAAGGGTGTGATGGGTTATTGACTATTAGGAAGGTTTGTATAGGTTATGGACCATCATGAAGGGTTGTTATGGTTATGGACCATTATGCAGGGTTGTGATGGGGTCTGCACCATCGAAAGGGTTGTGATGGGTTATGGACCATTAGAAAGGGTTGTTATGGGTTATGGACCGTTATCAAGGGTTGTATGGGTTATGTACTATTATGAAGGTTGTTATGGATTATGAACCATTATCAAGGATTATGATGGGTTGTGGACCATTATGAAGTGTTGTGATGGTTTATGGTTAATTATGACGGGTTGTGATGGGTTATGGACCATAGAAAAGGTGGTGTTGGGTTATGGACCATTATGAATGGCTGTGATGGGCTGTGATGGGTTATGCTTAATTATTAAGGGTTGTGATAGGTTATGAACCATGGTGATGGTTTGTATTCATTATGGACAATTATGAATGGTTGTTATGATTATGGACCATTATGTAGGGTTGCAATCGGTTATGAACCATTATGAAGTGTTGTGATGGGTTATGGTTAATTATGAACGGTTGTGATGGGTTACAGACCATAGGAAGGGTTGTGCTGGGTTATGGACCATAGGAAGGATTTTGATGGGTTATGGTCAATTGTGAAGGGTTGTGATGGGTTATGGTCAATTATGAAGGGTTGTGATGGGTTATGGACTGTTATGAAGGTTTGTATGGTTATGGACCATTATGTAGGGTTGTTATGGTGATGGACCATTATGTAGGATTGTGATGGGTTATGGACCATAGAAACGGTTGTGATGGGTTATGGACCATTAGAAAGGGTTGTGATGGGTTATGGACCGTTATGAAGGGTTGTATGGGTTATGTACTATTATGAAGGTTGTGATGGGTTATGAACCATTATGAAGGATTATGATGGGTTATTGACCATTATGAAGGGTTGTGATTGGTTATGGTCAATTATGAATGGTTGTTATGGGTTATGGACCAAAGAAAACGTTGTGCTGGGTTATGGACCATTATGAAGGGTTGTGATGGATTATGCTCAATTATGAATGGTTGTGATGGGTTATGGACCATTATGAAGGTTGTGATGCGTTATGGACCATTATAAAGGGTTGTGATGGGTTATTGACCATTATGAAGGTTATGATGGGTTATAGACTACTATGAAGGTTTATGATAGGCTATGGACCATAGAAAGGGTTGTGTTGGGTTATGGACCATTATGAAGGGTTGTGATGGGTTATGCTCAATTATGAAGGGTTGTGATGGGTTATGGACCATGATGAAGGCTGTGATGCGTTATGGACCATTATAAAGGGTTATGATGGGTTATTGACCATTATGAAGGTTACGAGGGGTTATAGACTACTATGAAGGGTTATGATGGGTTATGGACCATAGAAAGGGTTGTGTTGGGTTATGGACCATTATGAAGGGTTGTGATGGGTTATGGACCATTATGAAGGTTTGTATGGTTTATGGACCATTATGAAGGGTTGTTATGGTTATGGACCATTATGAAGGGTTGCGATGTGTTATGGACCATTATGAAGAGTTGAGATTGGTTATGGTTAATTATGAAGGGTTGTGATGGGTTATGGACCATAGAAAGGGTTGTCTTGGGATATGGACCATAGGAAGGGTTGTGATGGGTTATGGTCAATTATGAAGGTTTTGTGATGGGTTATGGTCAATTATGAAGGGTTGTGATGGGTTATTGACTATTTTGAAGTTTTGTATGGGTTATGGAGCATTATGAAGGGTTGTTATTGTTATGGACCATTATGCAGGGTTGTGATGGGTTATGGATCAGTATGGATTATGGTCAATTATGAAGGGTTGTGATGAGTTATGGTCAACTATAAAAGGTTGTGATGGGTTACAGACCATTATGAAGGTTGTCATGAGTTATAGACCACTATGAAGGGTTATGGACCATTATGAGGGGTTTTGATAGGTTATGGTCAATTATCAAGAGTTGTGATGGGTTATGAACCATATAAAGGGTATTGTTGGGTTATAGACCATTATGAAGGGTTGTGATAGGTTATGGACCATTATGAAGAGATGTGATGGGTTATGGACTATGATGAAGGTTTGTATGGGTTATGGACTATTATGAAGGGTTGTTATGGTTATGGACCATTATGTAGGGTTGCGATGGGTTATGGACCATTATGAAGTGTTGTGATGGGTTATGGTTAATTATGAAGGGTTGTGATGGGTTATGGACCATAGAAAGGGTTGTGCTGGGTTATGGACCATAGGAAGGATTGTGATGGGTTATGGTCAATTATGAAGGGTTGTGATGGGTTATGGACTGTTATGAAGGTTTGTATGGATTATGGACCATTATGAAGGGTTGTTATGGTTATGAACAATTATGCAGGGTTGCAATGTGCTATGGACCATTTTGAAGTGTTGTGATGGGTTATGGTTAATTATAAAGGGTTGTGAAGGGTTATGGACCATAGAAAGGGTTGTCCTGGGTTATGGACCACAAGAAGGGTTGTGATGGGTTATGGTCAATTATGAAGGGTTGTGATGGGTTATTGTCAATTATGAAGGTTGTGAAGGGTTATTTACTATTATGAATGTTTGTATGGGTTATGGACCATTAGGAAGGGTCGTTATGGTTATAGACCATTATGCAGGGTCGCGATGGGTTATCGACCATTAGAAAGGGTTGTGATGGGTTATGAACAATTATGAATTATTATGATGGGTTATTGACCATTATAAAGGGTTGTGAAAAGTTATGGTCAATTATGAAGAGGGTTGTTATGGGTTACGGAACATAGAAACGGTTGTGTTGGGTTATGGACCATTATGAAGGGTTGTGATGGGTTATGATCAATTAGGAAGGTTTGTGATGGGTTATGGACCATTATAAAGGGTTGTGATGGGTTTATGGACCATTACGAAGGTTGTGATGGGCTATAGACCATTATAAAGGGTTGTGATGGGTTATGGACGATAGAAAAGGTTATGTTGGGTTATGGGCCATTATGAAGGGTTGTGAAGGGTTATGGACCATTATAAAGGTTTGTATGGGTTATGGACTATTATGAAGGGTTGTTGTGGGTTATGGTGAATTATGATGGGTTGTGATGGGTTATGGACCATTAGAAAGGGTTGTGATGGTTTATGGACCGTTATGAAGGGTTGTATGGGTTATGTACTATTATGAAGGTTGTGATAGGTTATGAACCATTATGAAGGATTATGATGGGTTATTGACCATTATGAAGGGTTGTGATTGGTTATGGTCAATTATGAAGGGTTGTTATGGGTTATGGACCATAGAAAAGGTTGTGCTGGGTTATGGACCATTATGAAGAGTTGTGATGGGTTATGCTCAATTATGAATGGTTATGATGGGTTATGGACCATTATAAAGGGTTGTGATGGGTTATGGACCATTATGAAGGTTGTGATGGGTTGTGGACAATTATAAATGGTTGTGATGGGTTATGGACCATTATGAATGTTGTGATGGGTTATGGACCACTATGAACGGTTATGATAGGTTATGGACCATTATGAGGGGTTATGATAGGTTATGGTCAATTATGAAGAGTTGTGATAGGTTATGGACCATAGAAAGGGTTGTGTTGGGTTATGGACCATTATGAAGGGTTGTGATGGGTTATGGACCATTATGAAGGTTTGTATGGGTTATGAACCATTATGAAGGGTTGTAACGGTTATGGATCATTACGCAGGGTTGTAATGTGTTATGGACTATTATGAAGTGTTGTGATGGGTTATGGTTAATTATCAAGGGTTGTGATCGGTTATTTACTATTATGAAGGTTTGTATGTGTTTTGGACCATTATACAGGGTTGCGATGGGTTATGGACCATAGAAACTGTTGTGATGGGTTATGGACCATTAGAAAGGGTTGTAATGAGTTATGGACCGTTATCATGGGTTGTATGGGTTATGTACTATTATGAAGGTTGTGATGGGTTATCAACCATTATCAAGGTTTATGATTGGTTATTGACCATTATGAAGGGTTGTGATAGGTTATGGTCAATTATGAAGGGTTGTTATGGGTTATGGACCATAGAAAGGGTTGTGTTGGGTTATGGACCATTATGAAGGGTTGTGATGGGTTATGGACCATTATGAAGGTTGTGATGAGTTATGGACCATTATAAAGGGTTGTGATAGGTTATTGACCATTATGAAGGTTATGATGGGTTATAGACTACTGTGAAGGGTTATGATAGGTTATGGACAATAGAAAGGGTTGTTTTGGGTTATGGACCATTATGAAGGGTTGTGATGGGTTATGGACTATTATGAAGGTTTGAATGGTTTATGGACCATTATGAAGTGTTGTTATCGTTATGGACCATTATGAAGGGTTGCGATGTGTTATGGACAATTATGAAGTGTTGAGATGGGTTATGGTTAATTATGAATGGTTGTGATGGGTTATGGACCATAGAAAGGGTTGTCTTGGGATATGGACCATAGGAAGGGTTGTGATGGGTTATGGTCAATTATGAAGGTTTGTGATGGGTTATGGTCAATTATGAAGGGTTGTGATGGGTTATTGACTATTTTGAAGTTTTGTATGGGTTATAGATCATTATGAAGGGTTGTTATTGTTATGGACCATTATGCAGGGTTGTGATGGGTTATAGATCAGTATGGGTTATGGTCAATTATGAAGGGTTCTGATGGGTTATGGTCAATTATAAAAGGTTGTGATGGGTTACAGACCATGATGAAGGTTGTCATGGGTTTTTTTGGGTAAAGAGGGCGGCACCTCTGGCAATTTTATTAATAAAAAGAATAAATACAATATAAGGCTGGGGACTCCCCACCAAAAAACAGAAAATCCATCGGGACAGGCCCCAACGGACAACAAGCTAAACTAGGAACCAAAACAAGAGAAGGAACCAGAAGCAAACAAGAACATAAAGGAAAACAACCTGCAAAACAAACAAACCATACAAGCCAAAACAAGCAGATAAAGAGAGAAAGCGCAAAAGAAGAAAATTAAGGGAGGGTCCAAATAGTTTTAGCCAAAACAACATTAGTGCAAGTTTTCATAGATAGACTCAGCAGTCTACAGCGGATATCATCCTTAACACTATTCACGACAGCATGATGGGATCTTTTTATTTTTTTAAAAATGCGTAAATTTCTTTCCCGCCAAATATGGTAGACAGCTCCAGCAAAAACAAGTCTTCTAATGATGGACCATATGGTCTTGTTCTTATTTCTGGGGTTGAGTTGGCTAATGATATCAGACCAGCTATCAGTGGAGAAGGAGAGATTCATGACATAATGGAGGTCATGCCAAACCAAAGAAGTGAAAGAACATTCAAAGAAGAGATGGGAAAGGGAATCCGGACAGTCCCCGCAGAACGCACAAATGAGATTGGAATTAGTGTCCCAAATTTTGATTTTATCATGAGTCTTAAGGCGATTTTTAAGAGCAACCCAAAGAATGAAAGCATGTCTAGGGATGTTCTGGGAGAACCAAACAAGATGAAACCAAACAACCGGATGATGATAGGGGCGAATAGTCTGCCAAACAGAACGAACAGAGAAAGGAGAGAGTTGACCGTCTGTAGATCTCCAAAGGAGATTATCAGGGACGAATGTGGAAAGAGTAGGGGGTTATGAGAAAGAAGAGCAGTATGGGAATCTCTCCAACAATGAGGCCGAACCCAAGATCCGTTAAGAACCAGGTCAACAACCTTTGTATCAGGAGTGAAACCCGCATCATGGATGTCACGGGCGGACAAGAATTTAGAAAGAGGGCCCGCGGGGTGCCAGTTATCGAACCAAGCAGAAGTAGAGCATCCATCACCAATCTGGGAAACTATATACTCCCTTATCTTATCCCGCATATCCAGGATGTTACGCCAGGCAAATCCAGAACCGTATTTTTGGGGGGCATCCCAAAAGTTACGGCCACATAAACGGTAAGAGTGGATCCACTTAACCCATAGAGACTCTTTCTTGGAAAGGAGTCTCTATACATGGGAAGCCATAAGGGCAACATTCCAGATAGCAAGGTTACGTATGCCAAGACCACCATGTTCCTTAGGAAGGCATACAGTTTTCCAGGAGACTTTAGCTTTACCACGCTTCAACTCACCATGGCACCAGAGGAAACCTCTCATGAGCTTCTCAATATCGTTAGAGATAGATTTAGGAAGAATAAAAACAGAAGCCCAATAGATTTGAGTATAAGAAAGGACAGAGAAGATCAGCTGGAGACGACCAGCAAAGGAAAGAGACTTGTTTTTCCAGTCATTAATCCTGCATTTGACTTTATCAACAAGGCCTTTACAGTCTTTGTGGGCAAGACGCGTGGTGATGAGAGGAACGCCAAGGTATCGGAAAGGAAAAGAGCCCTCAGGAAATTTAACAATAAGGTCAATGGCAACCCTGGTCCTCTCACCAACATTACAGTAGAAAGCTTCACTCTTCGCTGTATTGGGATGGAGGCTAGAGACCCCAGAGAATTCCTCAAGAGAATCACATATGAGTTTAACCGAAGAGCTATCACCATGGCAGAAGAGAAGGAGATCGTCGGCAAAGCAGAGAGAGCGACGCATAATGATCACATGATGCGTCATCTCTTCGGTTAAACTCATATGTGATTCTCTTGAGGAATTCTCTGGGGTCTCTGGCCTCCATCCCAATACAGCGAAGAGTGAAGCTTTCTACTGTAATGTTGGTGAGAGGACCAGGGCTGCCATTGACCTTATTGTTAAATTTCCTGAGGGCTCTTTTCCTGTCCGATACCTTGGCATTCCTCTCATCACCACGCGTCTTGCCCACAAAGACTGTAAAGGCCTTGTTGACGATCTCCTTCTCTTATGTACCGCAAGAGAATGCCAGAGAGAGCGACGCATCATGTGATCATTATGAGCATAGACGAAGGAGCAGAAAAAAAAATTAATCAGAATCACGAATATTAACTTTGAAATGCATAACCTAATCATTTAAGTCGATAAGCATCATATCAATGGCAAGCGGATCCCAGGCAACCACAATTCTAGTCCCTATAGGGGAGAAGAGACCGTTGGACGACCACGACCAAGAGCCAAAAGTACGACTACAGATAAGAGGGAGGTTATGGAAAGAAGCACGAGTCTCAAGAGAAGCACACATATGAAGATTTTGATCGCGGATAAGATCTCTCAAGGCTTTCTGATGAGAAGGCTTATAGAGACCGCGAGTATTCCATGCAGCGATGTGCGTCATATTGAAACTTGGAGGGGTGTGGAGTCCATCTGCTCGGACACCGGAGCTATCATAGGGTGATCATTATGGTAACCAGTCTCATTAACAATGAACTGGGCAGTGTCACCATTATTAGAGTTGACTTCAAAACAATTATCCTCTTCGATAAGGTCATCAGCAGGCAGGGGGAGAGAAGAAGAGGGAATATCTGTGGCGTCAGAAGAACAAACGTCAAGTATGGAGAAGGCATTGAATATAGGAGTAGAGGGTTCAGATTGTTTACGTTGCTGGGATGAGGAAAGGTGAAGGATAGGGCTAGGGAAACCAACAATAGCCTCCTTACCTTTCAAGGGGGGAGTAGGTAAAAGGGGGGAAGTAGAGGTTCGATTACTATCATTAACCAAGCTGTTCTCAAAAAGATTCTTATTTCTAATAGTTTTAAAAAAGTTATTATTTTTGGAAAAATAGTTATCCTGCATCTTCTTTTTGTAATTTCTACTCATATTGCTTTTAGAATTTTCATTATTTTTCTTATCATTATTAGAAACATGTTTTGAAGTATTTTTCTTATTTGAAACCATAGTAAAATCATCATTTTTATCTATAATAGGTTGTTCAATTTTTTCCATATTTATGTTAGGAGTAGGCATAGGTTTAGCAATTGAATTAGAATTATTTTTAACAATAACATGCATACATACATGGGATTCGTGACCAAAAACCTTACAATGAGAGCACATAGGAGGTTTCCATTCATACTCAACTCTAAGAGTATGAGTAGAGAACTCAAGTGTTTCAGGATCAGGGATACGAATGATAATTTTGTCGACCCATGAGGGACGTGTGGGGACTTCTAGAAGGACACGAGCATACACGGATTTTCCCGCAGCATAGGTGCACATATTAGCCTTATAAGAATCCATGGCAAGCGGCTTACCAATTTTAGAAGCAATGTGGCTTAATCCTTCCTCACTCCAAGTCTCATAAGGGATGTCATGTATTTTAATCCATAGTGGAAGTTTGTCATGTTTGTTTCTGTGGATGCTAAGACCGGGTCTCCATTTTTGCATGACAATGGGAGCACTCCTAAAAGTCCACGGTCCGTGTGTTATAACATGTTGAACCCCTTGGTCGTTGTTAAATTTAAATAGATAAATACCATTACCATTTAACAAGACGTCCTCAAGCCCATGTTGTAACCACATCTTAGAGGCTAGATAACGGACATCCGAATAATTCATTTTACATCCAACAAAATATCCACAAATGGTCCGAGCATGAGTCTCACATATCTTATTAACAACATTTAGCGGGATATCTACGGGGACATCAACATCATTACTAAGACTAGGAATGTAGCGAAAATTGTCGCTAGAATGTTTTTTAGGACCACTCAAAATGTTCGCTTGTGAGTTAACGAGCAGAGGAAGTTTACTAGACCAAGCGTTGTAATTTCTTTCAGCTGGTTCCTTCTTATGATTAATGTTACTTTCCTTCTTAGCATTATGTAAATGAACATCATCGGCTTCATTACCAAATCTCTGGTTAACAGAATAAAAGTTATTCGGTTTATGAATAAAATTGTTATTGTTGTTATCAGGCCTATTATTATTAGTCCATTTAGTCATAGAATAAGAAAAAGAAGTGGGCTTAGCATTGTTTTGTCTATAATAAGAACTGGGCTTAGTGGGCTTATCATAGTTTTGTCTAGAATAAGAAGAGGGCTTATGATAGTTACTGGGCTTATCATTGTTTTGATTTGGGAGGCCCAAGAGGGAAGAGTGTTTATGGAGGCCCAAGTTGGATGGACAAGGGAGATGAACCGTGCATTTTCCTTCACTAATCGGCATAGGCAAGGCATCTTTGGGCAAAACATGTGGGGAAACCTTGTCTACCATTAATCTAGTGTAATTATTATTGTCTCCCACCATTCCTCTAACTTTAGAAGTTTGACTATCTTTATCATCATTTACTCCACTATCCAAGATCAAATTGCAAGAGTTAAAAATAAAGGGAGGGTTTACGTCCATACCTTCAAGGTTTGTAGCTTTCACAGCCGTTGTGTGTTTGTTCCCATTCATGACCGTTGCTGCGTGATGTTCACGTTCCTCATCTATTGCATACTCGCCTCCTTGCCCAATGGTGTTCATCAGCATACTTGCGTGAGTATCACGGTCAGCATGGATTTCCGATTGTAGAGGGTAGTTTCCAGCAACCGAAGGAGAAGGGTCTTCATCACCGTGCATGTGCATGTTCATGAGCTTATCTTTTCCTTCCCCACCGATCTTTGTTAACGATTCATTAGCACATTCCTGATCGTATTCTGTAGCAGGATCATCGAGACCATTGATCAGAATCACGAATATTAACTTTGAAATGCTTTTGGACGATTTTTGATATCAAAGAGCGCTCATACCTAAAGTTGATTCCCCTTCCAAAGTCACTGATTTAATTCTTTTGGACGATTTTTGATATCAAAGATAGCACCTCCGGGTCGTCTGGGATTTCTCGTGCCATGGAGGACTTCAGGGACTGTGTCAATCTGATGGAAATGGAGGATCTTAACTATAAAGGTCTCTTCTATACATGGACCAAGTCCCCTAATGGTTCGGGTGGAATCCTCAAAAAGATCGATCGTGTCATGGGAAATACTCACTTCGTTGCTTCCTTCTCCTCCTCTACTGTCAATTTTCTCCCTTACCGTTCGTCCGATCATACTCCTGCTGTGCTTTCTCTCCCCCATCGTGCCCCTTTCAAACCTAAACCTTTCAAGTTCCCTAATTTCCTGACTTATAAAAACGATTTCAAGCAGATTGTTACCTCTTCTTGGAACCCCAATATCACTGGATATCGGATGTATAAGGTTTTCAAAAACCTTAAAAATCTGAAAGTGCCTATACGAAAGATGCTTCGCAACCAGGGAAACCTCTTCTCTAAGGTTATCTCTCTTCGTAATGAGCCTGATAGAGTTCAGATTGCTTTGGATCGGGATCCTTTCACTAAGGAGCTTCGTGAAGAACAATGCAGGTACCTCCTCGCTTATAACGAGGCTAGCCTGGATGAAGAGAGGTTCCTAAAACAAAAGGCTAAGGTTAACTGGCTGCGTGAGGGTGATAAAAATTCGGCTTTTTTCCACAAAGCGGTTAAAAGTCGTAAATCTCGCAATCGTATTAATTCTATCCAGGATGCTCAAGGTAACTGGATCTCGGGGAACGATCTTCCTAATCTTTTTGTTTCTCACTTTCAAGCCTTCTTGGGTTCTGCCCAGCCTTTTACTGCTATTCGTGATCCTTCTTCCCTCTTCTCTAATAAGCTCTCCCCCCTCCAGTCTGCCGCCATGCTTACTCCTGTTACTGACGCGGAGGTTAAGTGTGTCCTGTTCCAGATGGGTGATGATAAAGCTCCTGGTTCTGATGGTGAAGGGTTATGGACCATTATGAAGGGTTATAGACCATTATGTACCGCAAGAGAATGCCAGAGAGAGCGACGCATCATGTGATCATTATGAGCATAGACGAAGGAGCAGAAAAAAGATTTATCAGAATCACGAATATTAACTTTGAAATGCATAACCTGATCATTTAAGTCGATAAGCATCATATCAATGGCAAGTCGCTCTCTCTGGCATTCTCTTTTCTGTTATGGACCACTATGAAGGGTTATGGACCATTATGAGGTGTTTTGATAGGTTATGGTCAATTATGAAGAGTTGTGATGGGTTATGCACCATAGAAAGGGTTGTGTTGGGTTATAGACCATTATGAAGGGTTGTGATAGGTTATGGACCATTATGAAAGGTTGTGATGGGTTATGGACCATGATGAAGGTTTGTATGGGTTATGGACAATTATGACGGGTTGTTATGGTTATGGAACATTTTTTTTTGGGTAAAGAGGGCGGCACCTCTGGCAAATTTATTAATAAAAAGAATAAATACAATATAAGGCTGGGGACTCCCCACCAAAAAACAGAAAATCCATCGGGACAGGCCCCAACGGACAACAAGCTAAACTAGGAACCAAAACAAGATAAGGAACCAGAAGCAAACAAGAACATAAAGGAAAATAACCTGCAAAACCAACAAACCATACAAGCCAAAACAAGCAGAAAAAGAAAGAAAGCACAAAGGAAGGAAATTAAGGGAGGGTCCAAATAGTTTTAGCCAAATCAACATTAGTGCAAGTTTTCAAAGATAGACTCAACAGTCTACAGCGGATATCATCCTTAACAAGAACATTTTTTTTTGGTTATGGAACATTATGTAGGGTTGCGATGGGTTATGGACCATTATCAAGTGTTGTGATAGGTTATGGTTAATTGTGAAGGGTTGTGATGGTTATGGACCATAGAAAGCGTTGTGTTGGGTTATGGACCATAGGAAGGATTGTGATGGGTTAAGGTCAATTATGAAGGGTTGTGATGGGTTATGGACTGTTATGAAGGTTTGTATGGATTATGGACCATTATGAAGGGTTGTTATGGTTATGAACAATTATGCAGGGTTGTGATGTGCTATGGACCATTATGAAGGGTCGTTATGGTTATGGACCATTATGCAGAGTCGCGATGGGTTATGGACCATTAGAAAGGGTTGTGATGGGTTATGAACAATTATGAAGGATTATGATGGGTTATTGACCATTATAAAGGGTTGTGAAAAGTTATGGTCAATTATGAAGGGTTGTTATGGACCATTATGAAGGTTTGTGATAGGTTATGCTCAAGTAGGAAGGGTTGTGATGGGTATGGACCATTATAAAGGGTTGTGATGGGTTCATGAACCATTATGAAGGTTGTGATAGGCTATAGACCATTATAAACGGTTGTGATGGGTTATGGACCATTATGAAGGTTGTGATGGGTTATGAACCACTATGAAGGGTTATGATGGGATATAGATCATTATGAGGGGTTCTGATAGGTTATGATCAACTATGAAGAGTTGTGATTGGTTATGGACCATAGAAAGGGTTGTGTTGGGTTATGGAACATAATGAAGGGTTGTTGTGGGTTATGGTGAATTATGAAGGGTTGTGATGGGTTATGGACCATTAGAAATGGTTGTGACGGGTTATGGACTGTTATGAAGGGTTGTATGGGTTATGTACTATTATGAAGGTTGTGATGGGTTATGAACCATTATGAAGGACTATGATGGGTTATTGACCATTATGAAGGGTTGTGATTGGTTATGGTCAATTATGAAGGGTTGTTATGGGTTATGGACCTTAGAAAAGGTTGTGCTGGGTTATGGACCATTATGAAGAGTTGTGATGGGTTATGCTCAATTATGAAGGGTTATGGACCATTATAAAGGGTTGTGATGGGTTATGGACCATTATGATGGTTGTGATGGGTTATGGACAATTATAAAGGGTTGTGATGGGTTATACACCATTATGAAGGTTGTGATAGGTTATGGACCACTATGAACGGTTATGATAGGTTATGGACCATTATGAGGGGTTGTGATAGGTTATGGTCAATTATAAAAAGTTGTGATAGGTTATGGACCATAGAAAGGGTTGTGTTGGGTTATGGACCATTATGAAGGGTTGTGATGGGTTATGAACCATTATGAAGGTTTGTATGGGTTATGAACCATTATGAAGGGTTGTAACGGTTATGGATCATTCCGCAGGGTTGCGATGTGTTATGGACTATTATGAAGTGTTGTGATGGGTTATGGTTAATTATGAAGGATTGTGATCGGTTATTGACTATTATGAAGGTTTGTATGTGTTATGGACCATTATGAAGGGTTGTTATGGTGATGGAGCATTATGCAAGGTTGCGATGGGTTATGGACCATAGAAACTGTTGTGATGGGTTATGGACCATTAGAAATGGTTGTAATGAGTTATGGACCGTTATCAAGGGTTGTATGGGTTATGTACTATTATGAAGGTTGTGATGGGTTATCAACCATTTTCAAGGTTTATGATGGGTTATTGACCATTATGAAGGGTTGTGATAGGTTATGGTCAATTATGAAGGATTGTTATAGGTTATGGACCATAGAAAGGGTTGTTTAAGGTTATGGACCATTATGAAGGGTTGTGATGGGTTATGCTCAATTATGAAGGGTTGTGATGGGTTATGGACCGTTATGAAGGTTGTGATGGGTTATGGACCATTATAAAGGGTTATGATGGGTTATTGACCATTATGAAGGTTATGATGGGTTATAGACTACTATGAAGGGTTATGATGGGTTATGGACCATAGAAAGGGTTGTGTTGGGTTATGGACCATTATGAAGGGTTGTGATGGGTTATGGACCATTATGAAGATTTGTATGGTTTATGGACCATTATGAAGGGTTGTTATGGTTATGGACCATTATGAAGGGTTGCGATGTGTTATGCACCATTATGAAGTGTTGAGATGGGTTATGGTTAATTATGAAGGGTTGTGATGGGTTATGGACCATAGAAAGGGTTGTCTTGGGATATGGACCATAGGAAGGTTTGTGATGGGTTATGGTCAATTATGAAGGGTTGTGATGGGTTATTGACTATTTTGAAGTTTTGTATGGGTTATGGATCATTATGAAGGGTTGTTATTGTTATGGACCATTATGCAGGGTTGTGATGGGTTATGGATCAGTATGGGTTATTGTCAATTATGAAGGGTTGTGATGGGTTATGGTCAATTATAAAAGGTTGTGATGGGTTACAGACCATTATGAAGGTTTTCATGGGTTTTTTTTTTTGGGTAAAGAGGGCGGCACCTCTGGCAAATTTTATTAATAAAAAGAATAAATACAATATAAGGCTGGGGACTCCCCACCAAAAAACAGAAAATCCATCGGGACAGGCCCCAACGGACAACAAGCTAAACTAGGAACCAAAACAAGAGAAGGAACCAGAAGCAAACAAGAACATAAAGGAAAACAACCTGCAAAACAAACAAACCATACAAGCCAAAACAAGCAGAAAAAGAAAGAAAGCACAAAGGAAGGAAATTAAGGGAGGGTCCAAATAGTTTTAGCCAAATCAACATTAGTGCAAGTTTTCATAGATAGACTCAGCAGTCTACAGCGGATATCATCCTTAACACTGTTCACGACAGCATGGTGGGATCTTTTTATGTTTTTAAAAATGCGTAAATTTCTTTCCCGCCAGATGTGATATACAGCTCCAGCAAAAACAAGTCTTCTAATGATTGACCATATGGTCTTGTTCTTATTACTGGGGTTGAGTTGACTAATTATATCAGACCAGCTATCAGGGGAGAAGGAGAGATTCATGACGTGATGGAGGTCATGCCAAACCAAAGAAGTGAAAGAGCATTCAAAGAAGAGATAAGAAAGGGAATCCGGACAGTCCCCGCAGAATGCACAAATGAGATTGGAATTAGTGTCCCAAATTTTGATTTTATCATGAGTTTTATGGACCACTATGAAGGGTTATGGACCATTATGACACGTTTGGATAGGTTATGGTCAATTATGACGAGTTGTGATGGGTTATGAACCATAGAAAGGGTTGTGTTGGGTTATAGACAATTATGAAGGGTTGTGATAGGTTATGGACCACTATGAAGGGTTGTGGTGGGTTATGAACAATGATGAAGGTTTGTATGGGTTATGGACAATTATGAAAGGTTGTTATGGTTATGGACCATTATGTAGGGTTGCGATGAGTTATGGACCATTATGAAGTGTTATGATGGGTTATGGTTAATTATGAAGGGTTGTGATGGGTTATGGATCATAGAAAGGGTTGTGTTGGGTTATGGACCCTAAGAAGGATTGTGATGGGTTATGGTCAATTATGAAGGGTTGTGATGGATTATGGACTGTTATGAAGGTTTGTATGGGTTATGGACCATTATGAATGGTTGTTATGGTTATGAACAATTATGAAGGGTTGCGATGTGCTATGGACCATTATGAAGTGTTGTGATGGGTTATGGTTAAGTATGAAGGGTTGTGATGGGTTATGGACAATAGAAAGGGTTGTCCTGGGTTATGGACCACAAGAAGGGTTGTGATGGGTTATGGTCAATTATGAAGGGTTGTGATGGGTTATGGTCAATTACGAAGGTTGTGACGGGTTATTGACTATTATGAAGGTTTGTATGGGTTATGGACCATTATGAAGGGTCGTTATGGTTATGGACCATTATGCAGGGTCGCGATGGGTTATGGACCATTAGAAAGGGTTGTGATGGGTTATGAACAATTATGAAGGATTATGATGGGTTATTGACCATTATAAAGGGTTGTGAAAAGTTATGGTCAATTAGGAAGGGTTGTTATGGTTTACGGAACATAGAAACGGTTGTGTTGGGTTATGGACCATTATGAAGGGTTGTGATGGGTTATGCTCAAATAGGAAGGGTTGTGATGGGTTATGGACCATTATAAAGGGTTGTAATGGGTTTAAGGACCATTATGAAGGTTGTGATGGGCTATAGACCATTATAAAGGGTTGTGATGGGTTATCGACCATTATGAAGGTTGTGATGGGTTATGGACCACTATGAAGGGTTATGATGGGATATGGATCATTATGAGGGGTTTTGATATGTTATGATTAACTATGAAGAGTTGTGATGGGTTATGGACCATAGAAAGGGTTGTGTTGGGTTATGGACCATTATGAAGGGTTGTGAAGGGTTATGGACCATTATGAAGGTTTGTATGGGTTATGGACCATTATGAAGGGTTGTTGTGGGTTATGGTGAATTCTGAAGGGTTATGATGGGTTATGGACCATTAGAAAGGGTTGTGATGGGTTATGGACCGTTATGAAGGGTTGTATGGGATATGTACTATTATGAAGGTTGTGATGGGTTATGAACCATTATTAAGGATTATGATGGGTTATTGACCATTATGAAGGTTTGTGATTGGTTATGGTCAATTAGGAATGATTGTTATGGGTTATGGACCATAGAAAGGTTATGTTGGGTTATGGACCATTATGAAGGGTTGTGATGGATTATGCTTAATTATGAAGGGTTATGATGGGTTATGGACCATTATAAAGTGTTGTGATGGGTTATGGACCATTATGAAGTTTGTGATGGGTTATGGACAATTATAATGGGTTGTGATGGGTTATGGACCATTATGAAGGTTGTGATGGGTTATGGAACACTATGAACGGTTATGATAGGTTATAGACCATTATGTGGGGTTGTGATAGGTTATGGTCAATTATGAAGAGTTGTGATAGGTTATGGACCATAGAAAGGGTTGTGTTGGGGTACGGACCATTATGAAGGGTTGTGATGGGTTATGGACCATTATGAAGGTTTGTATGGGTTATGAACCATTATGAAGGGTTGTAACGATTATGGATCATTACGCAGGGTTGCGATGTGTTATGGACTATTATGAAGTGTTGTGATGGGTTATGGTTAATTATGAAGGGTTGTGATCAGTTATTGACTATTATGAAGGTTTGTATGTGTCATGGACCATTATGAAGGGTTGTTATGGTGATGGAGCATTATGCTAGGTTGCGATGGGTTATGGACCATAGAAACTGTTGTGATGGGTTATGGACTATTAGAAAGGGTTGTAATGAGTTATGGACCGTTATCAAGGGTTGTATGGGTTATGTACTATTATGAAGGTTGTGATGGGTTATCAACCATTATCAAGGTTTATGATGGGTTATTGACCATTATGATGGGTTGTGATAGGTTATGGTCAATTATGAAGGGTTGTTATGGGTTATGGACCATAGAAAGGGTTGTGTTGGGTTATGGACCATTATGAAGGGTTGTGATGGGTTATGCTCAATTATGAAGGGTTGTGATGGGTTATGGACCATTATGAAGGTTGTGATGAGTTATGGAACATTATAAAGGGTTGTGATGGGTTATTGATTATTATGAAGGTTATGATGGGTTATAGACTACTATGAAGGGTTATGATAGGTTATGGACCATAGAAAGGGTTGTGTTGGGTTATGGACCATTATTAAGGGTCGTGATGGGTTATTGACCATTATGAAGGTTTGTATAGTTTATGGACCATTATGAAGTGTTGTTATGGTTATGGACCATTATGAAGGGTTGCGATGTGTTATGGACCATTATGAAGTGTTGAGATGGGTTATGGTTAATTATGAAGGGTTGTGATGGGTTATGGACCATAGAAAGGGTTGTCTTGGGATATGTACCATAGGAAGGGTTGTGATGGGTTATGGTCAATTATGAAGGATTGTGATGCGTTATGGTCAATTATGAAGGGTTGTGATGGGTTATTGACTATTTTGAAGTTTTGTATGGGTTATGGATCATTATGACGGGTTGTTATTGTTATGGACCATTATGCAGGGTTGTGATGGGTTATGAATCAGTATGGGTTATGGTCAATTATAAAAGGTTGTGATGGGTTACAGACCATTATGAAGGTTGTCATGGGTTATGGACCACTATGAAGGGTTATGGACCATTATGAGTGGTTTTGATAGGTTATGGTCAATTATGAATGGTTGTGTTGGGTTATGAACCATAGAAAGGGTTGTGTTGGGTTATATACCATTATGAAGGGTTGTGATAGCTTGTGGACCATTATGGAGGGTTGTGATCGGTTATGGACCATGATGAAGGTTTGTATGGGTTATGGACAATTATGAAGGTTTGTTATGCTTATGGACCATTATGTAGGGTTGCGATGGGTTATGGACCATTATCAAGTGTTGTAATGGGTTATGGTTAATTATGAAGGGTTGTGATGGGTTATGGATCATAGAAAGGGTTGTGCTGGTTTATGGACCATAGGAAGGATTATGATGGGTTATGGTCAATTATGAAGGGTTGTGATGGGTTATTGACTGTTATGACGGTTTATATGGGTTATGGACCAATATGATGTTAGTTCTATATGCCCAAGAATGATCATAAATGATATTACTAATAATACATGATCCTATAGGGTCACATCAATAACATGTTAGACACCAATTGACCATTTGATACAATGAATTTGATTTATTATCAAATGATACAATACTTGCAATTTGTTTTGAGAATTATTATTTTATGGAAAATAATAATTGTTCTAAGTAATAATTCATATGAGATGAATTAATTTGAGAGTGTATATGATTATTTATATCATTTAATTGTTAGATGATTTAAATGATAAATATTTACCTCTTTTATTATTTTAAGTGTTAAAATAAAATTCACATGTATGTATAAATGTATATGTGTACATATAATTTATGAAATATATATGTATATATATAAATACATAAGATGAACATATATTTATATAAACGTATATATATATATATATATATATATATATATATATATATATATATATATATATATATATATATATATATATATATATATATATATATGGGTATATATATGTTAATTATAAGTGTATATATGTTTATTAATATGTGAATAAATAAAGGAGTTTAAATGAAAATTGGAAGTTTATTATTTATAAAAGTTTGGAACAAAGTTGTTATAAATAATAAAAGTTGGAGACTTTTCTCCTCCCAAGGGAAGAATTTCGTCCACCACTCCCCAAGGAAGTGGTGTTGGCATGCTCCAACATGCTTTAGACATATTCCTTTGAATTCCCAACTTTGACTATGGGTTTTGTGCACCTAGAGCTCTTAAAAGAAAGGTATGCATGCATTTGTTGGTTGGGGCTGGTTCTTGGCCGATTTTGTATGATATACAACTCTTATAAGTGTTAGAAAACTCTCTCATATCATCTCCTCACTTAGTGAAAATCGGATTTTACATCAAGCTTCAAAAGGGTGATAATTTGCAAGTTGAAGACTAGCATCTTCTTGGTGTTGCTAAGCTTGTTGGTGGATCAACTTTAGAGGGAACCTATTTTGGTTTCTTGCCATCAATATTTCATCTATATCAAGCTCAAGAACACATTGGTATGATCTTGAACTCATCACTTTGTTTGTTCTTCATTTTATCTCTACATGCTTATAACATGATCCTCTTGGAAGTGAAATTCGTGTTCATGATTTTATGCTTCCATTGCAACTTCTAGTTTTTGAAACTCATAACATGAACATGGATTTCCAACAATTGGTATCAGAGCCATAGCTATATTGCATGTTTAGATAATAAGTTTATTTAGATAAACTTGGTTTTTGGAAGCCATGAATGTTCATCTTCTTGAATGCAATAGCATGGCTTCTTTGGCAACATGCAAGTATATATTCTATGATTTTATGTAACCAACTAAATTTAATGTTTGCATACATTTGGTTACATAATTGTTGCCTTAGAAAAACAAAGTGTTGATTTCTTATGATTTTATGTTATAAAATGGTGCATAAACAAGCCAAGGACCATGTGTTGCATGTTTTGTGTTTAAATTTGATATGGTTGTAATCTATTCTTTTATTCAAATGGTTTGTAATAATAATTAGTTATTTACTTCTTTTATTCATTTTGTAAGTATTAGAATAGTTGTATTTTATTTCTTTACAAAATGTAACAAAAGAAGGAGCAAGAGAGAAAACCATGAGAAGCAACACCAAAAACTTGCAACGATTTTCCTGCCCTCCTGATGTCCAATTTCGAATCTGTTTTGGGGCCCAAAATAAATTCATATCTTGATGTTTTGATGCTATACTTGTTACTAACTATAATATCTAGTATATACAAATAGTTTTGGCAAGTATGTGCATCATTATCATCAAGAATGAAGTCAAGAAAGCTCCAAAACCTCCTGTTTTGGCTGCTGCTGTTTGGACCTGTTTGGAAGGTTTAAAAGAATTCATATCTCATGCCAAGGGGCCAAGAAAGAATGGTTCAAGTGTCATTTGATGATATAAGAAGATTGGCAAAGTTGTAGCTCAATTGAAGATCATTTGGATGGTTTTTTGGTCACTTTTTGTCCCTAGGATGGACTTGATATTTCATGTATGGCTCACATGAAATATCAAATTAGTTGGCTTGTGTTTATGCACCCATGCATGCATGTGATGATTGAATGTTTTGTTATTTTATGTTGGGAATGAAAATAAGATTTTTGCATGCTAGACAACCTAGATAATTAAACATAATCATCAAGGAGTTTGTAATTTCAAATTGACATTTAAAACATAAGATGTAATACAATTGGTTTTTATCAAAAATGGGTTTTGTTATAAAACCTACAAAGTCAAGATTTGAAAATTTATGAAAAAAATAAAATGGAGATTTTATGAATTCTTACAAACTCCAAACCTAAGTAATAATGGTAATTATTTAGGATTAAAATTGGTTCTAATGTATGTGATCAAACTCAAACTTAATATTGGATATTAGTTATAATCTTGACCACAAACAAAGAATAAATGAAATGGAGATTTTATAATTAAAGGAACCAATTAACAAAATAAGATTTTAATGGTACCATGTTCATTGGATGCATGCAATCTACATGATACCATATGTTTTTCAAAATTAGAATTGTAAAACATACAAATCCCTTTCAAAATACAAATCAATGCCGTCCCTCTTAAAAAACACTCATGTATCACTTGTATATCCTTGTGGGATAAAGGTTACCTAACCACTTGGAGTCTTCTTGTGATACAAGAGGTAGTTTTGCAATATTGATGGGATAAAGGACACCTAACCATTAATAGTTGTCAAAACTACACGTCCGTTTAAGTGGGATGATTTGTTTGGAAATCTTTTGTGATAAAGGTCACCTAAGCATTAGAAATCCAAGGCATAGATGGGATCAAACATGCCAAACTTATAGATGTTATAATGGGATCCCATAACTCTAGAAATTATATTTGGATATAATTGGTAAACCGTTACCTACCTTGTTGATTCAAATAGGCGGGATAAAGGATACCTAACCGCTTGTTTGTATTGCAACTTGGATTCTAGACCTTAATAAATTAACGTTTATGAAACAAAGAAAGGGTATTAGTTATTAAGGACTCAATATCATAATTTACTAAATCGAACCTTGTTAAAATTTTGTAGATGGCACCAAACACAACAAACCCGGCTCCTAACAAAACCTCACTACGGTCTCTCCTTGAGGGAGAAAAACTTAACCACACCAACTTCTTGGATTGGTACCGTAGTGTGAGAATAGTTCTCAAACAAGAAAAGAAAGAATATGTTCTCAATGAACCACTTCCTAAAGAGCCCCCTGCCATTCCTAAGCCTGCACACGATGCATGGCTTAAAAAGATGGATGACTCCATTGATGCATCATGTCTAATGTTGGCAACTATGATTCCTGACCTTCAGAAGGATTTAGAGAATCATTCGGCCTATGACATGATTAATCAATTGAAGGAAATGTTCCAACAACTTGCAAGAACGGAATGGTTCGAAACTGTTCGGGCTTTCCATGCTTGCAAGATGGAGGATGGACAGTCGGTTAGCTCTTATGTGCTCAAAATGAAGAGTCACATTGATCATTTGGCACGTCTTGGAGTTGTGATGCCCGAAGAGCTAGCAACGGATATGATCCTTAACTCCTTGACAAAGTCTTTTGATCCCTTCGTCATGAATTATAACATGACTGGTTTGAACAAAACTATCCCGGAATTGCATGGGATGCTAATTACCGCGGAAAAGAATTTTCCTAAGAAAACCACTCAAGTTCTCATGATCAAGGAAGGTGGCACAAAGAGAACTAGACCCGAACACCCCACCAACTCCAAGGGCAAAGGGAAAGCAAAGGTTTTCAAAGGAAAGGGCAAGAAAGTTGTCCAACCATCCCGTCCGCCCAAGAAGAAGGCAAAGGTTGCCAAAGAAGACGCATGCTTTGAATGTGGCAAAGTTGGGCATTGGAAGAGAAATTGCCCTACCTATCTTACGGAGTTGAAGAAGAAGAAGGTCGGTGAGGGCACTTCAGGTATCTATGTGATAGACCTAGAACTTTATAATTTATCTCCTAACACATGGGTATTTGATACTGGTTGTGGAACTCACATTTGTAATATGTTGCAGGGGTTCAAAAGGAGTAGGCGACTGAAGGCAAACGAGGTAGTACTCCGGGTTGGAAATAGTGCAAGGGTTGCGGTGGATTCAATTGGAAGTTTTGATTTATTACTACCTAGTGGCATGTATTTGACATTGTTGAATGTTTATTATGTTCCTAGCTTGACTAGGAATATTATTTCGGTTGCTAAGTTGAGACAATGTGGATTTGATCTTTGCTTTATGAATGATGACATTTGTGTTTACAAAAACAATGTGTTCTATTTTGAGGCTAGGCCTTTAAATGGAATTTATAAAGTAAACCTTGATGAAAAGACTAACCATGGCTCTTTATACCACACTTTCACCAAGAGACCCAAATGTGATTTGAGTCAAACCTATCTATGGCATTGTCGCCTCAAGAAACGCATATCCCAACTTCAAAAGAGTGGACTTTTGAAGGCAAATAAGAATGACTCATTTGATATATGTGAATCTTGTTTACATGGCAAGATGACTAAAGCTCCTTTCTCGGGAACCAATGAGAGGGCAAATGACTTGTTAGGAATCATACATACGGATGTATGTGGCCCTTTCAAGCCAATGACTAGATATGGTGAAAGATATTTCATCACCTTCACTAATGACTTTAGTCGTTTTGGTTATGTTTATTTAATTGAACATAAACATGAGGCGTTTGAAATGTTCAAAACGTTTCAAAGTGAAGTGGAAAATCAACTCAACAAAACAATTAAAGTTCTTCGTTCTGATAGAGGAGGTGAGTACTTAAGTACAAACTTTATGGATCATCTTAAGACTTGTGGAATTGTTTCACAACTTACTCCACCTGTAACACCACAACATAATGGTGTATTTGAGAGGCGGAACCGAACACTATTGGATATGGTTCGATCTATGATGAGTAGAAGTACTCTACCTTTATCATTTTGGGGTTATGCTTTACAAACAGCTGCTCGTCTCCTAAACATGGCACCTACTAAGAAGGTAGATAAAACGCCTTATGAGATATGGCATGGAAGGGTTCCATCTTTATCCTATCTCAAGGTATGGGGTTGTGAAGCTTATGTTAGACAAGAAGCTTCAAACAAACTAGAACCCCGTTCAACTAAGTGTATCTTTGTAGGGTATCCGAAAGATTGTCTTGGATACTACTTCTACAATCTCATAGAGAATAAGATATTTATTTCTCGAAAAGCTGAATTCCTAGAAAACAAGTTTCTGACGGAAGAGGCTAGTGGGAGGTTTGTGGAACTTGAGGAACTTCAGGAACCACAGCCTGATACACAAGAAATTGGAACTAGCATTCAACAAGAAATTGTTGAACCTGAACAAACAGTTGATCAGGAACAAATTGTAACACAAGATGTTCGCAGATCTGGTAGGGTTCGATTTGAACCTGAAAGGTATGGTTACCTAATGATGGAAGAGGAATGTTATACGATAGATTCTGATGAACCCGTCAACTACCAGAGTGCGATGTCAGATCCTGAATCTGACAAATGGCTTGAAGTCATGAACACTGAGATGCAATCCATGCACGATAACCAAGTATGGGACTTGGTTAAACTTCCCACCAATTGTAAGACTGTAGGGAACAAATGGGTTTTCAAGAAGAAAACCGACGTGGATGGAAATGTCCACACTTTTAAGGCTAGACTTGTCGCTAAAGGATACTCACAAACTCATGGTATTGACTATGATGAGACCTTTTCACCAGTGGCAATGATCAAGTCAATTAGGATACTTTTTGCCATAGCCGCATACTATGATTATGAGATATGGCAAATGCATGTCAAGACCGCTTTCCTTAATGGACACTTATTGGAAGATGTCTATATGGATCAACCTGAAGGTTTTGTCGATCCTAAGCATCCAAACAAAGTGTGCAAGCTTAAAAGATCTATCTATGGATTGAAGCAAGCGTCTCGAACATGGAACATTCGTTTTGATGAAAAGATTACTAATTTTGGATTCATTAAAAATGAGGATGACTCCTGTGTTTACAAGAAAGCTAGTGGGAGCATAGTCATATTCCTAGTATTGTATGTTGATGACATACTTCTATTTGGAAATGACATCCCAACTTTGAAAGGTGTCAAAACGTTCCTTGAGAACTGTTTCTCAATGAAGGACTTAGGAGAAGCTGCTTATGTATTAGGCATAAAGATCTATATAGATAGATCTAAGAGACTTATTGGTCTAAGCCAAAGTGTATATATTGATAAAATCTTGAAAAGGTTCAAGATGCAAGACTCCAAAAGAGGATTCTTGCCAATACCGCATGGCACCATCCTAGTAAGTCTCAGTGCCCAAGTACTAGGACTGAACTTGAAAGGATGAAACATGTCCCATATGCTTCAGCAATTGGGTCCATCATGTATGCCATGTTATGCACTAGGCCCGACGTCTCATGTGCCTTAAGCATGACTAGTAGGTATCAACAGAACCCAGGTGAAGCCCACTGGACTGCTGTAAAGAACATTCTTAAGTACTTGAGAAGAACTAAAGACATGCTCTTAGTTTACGGTGGTTTGAAAGAAAGCTTGAAGGTAAAGGGTTACACTGACGCAAGCTTCCAAACAGATAGGGACGATTCGAGATCTCAATCTGGGTATGTTTTTATTCTAAATGGAGGAGCCGTGTCTTGGAAGAGTTCCAAACAAGAAGTGATTGCACAATCCACTACAGAATCAGAATATGTTGCTGCTTCGGAAGCTGCTCAAGAAGCTGTTTGGATGAGAAAGTTCATTGAAGATCTAGGGGTTGTTCCTTCCATTCAGGACCCCATAGAAATCTTCTGTGACAATCTAGGTGCTATAGCTCAAGCAAAGGAACCTAGATCGCATCAAAAGACCAAACACATTCACCGAAGGTATAACTGAAAGGTTTTCTGCAACTATGAACTAAAAATCCCAAGTTCACATGCAACCTATATAGATCTAAGTTTTTCTTCTAGTTAAACATATAACAATTCCTAAAAGGCCCAAAAAGAATTAAACTAAAAGAAAGATCAAGAAAAACCAACCTTTAGTGAATCTTGGAAGCAAAGCAACAGAAACCTCTTGCCTCAAATGTAGTCACACCCTAGCTTGGAGTTGTTGGCCGAAAATATCTTCTTAGAGAGCTTCAAAATCGTGGCTTTAGGGTTCGGGTGAGCCTCCCTATTTATAGGCTCCAAGTGGTGATCAGATAAACCTTTTTGAATTCAAATTAAGATAAGCTTTTATCTTAATAATTCAAACCCTTTTATCCTCATTATCAAAATCGAAAATATATATATTTCCATATATAATTTCGACCACCACTCTTACTCACTCAACTGTCACTTACTCAACTATTGAATAATTACAGTTTTAGTCCCTGCACCTTAATTAATCAATTTAACTGCCAAATTAATTCCAATTAATTCCAGAAAAATTTCTAATTAATTATTATAGTTTCTAATTAATATATTATCACTTAAATATATAAATAAACTATTTATTTAATTTTTATTGATTTATTAATCACATAATAAATCAATCTTTCTCTCTACCGGACTTTCTGCCAATCCTCCAACTATGAGGGCAACCCAAATGGACTATGCTACTATTAATTAGATAAATACTAATTATTAGTCATGGCTTAGACACCTAATCCAACAGTCTCCCACTTGGATAAGTCTATGACTAAAATTACCAAGTTAACCTCTAATTAATTTAGCAACTGTAGCTTCGTAGAAACCGCTGCCGAACTCTGACCTAGTCAGTTCTGTCCAAAGATAAGTGATCATATGATCCTTCGTCCAACAAGATATTTTCAGACACGAGACATGGATTGAGATCAATCTCTGTCCGATACTCTGTTTCCCGATTTTCGATTCTGCTTATGACTTTAGAACTTCTAATTGAACACATCAATTTAGTCCAGGCTGGCCAGCACTTCAGTCAACTTCAAAATCATCGAGAGGCCTACAGATATCTGTTTCCCATTAGGGTCAAGGAACGAATAAGCTTTGACTCATATGCTTATATCTTTTACCAGTCAAATCATCCACAACAACACGTTTTATAACATCGAGTTACCGATGCGTTTTCGTATTATCAATGAAAAACTGCCTTGTAAATTATAACTCATATCTCTCTGCTTCAAGATCATAAGATATTATCGTCTCAAACATTGCTTGTGATATAATCCATGAAGCAATCTATTGAGCGTGGGTTTATCCAATACTCAAATCTCTATTTCTAAGTACTCATGAATGTTGTAGCAATCCTATTGCTATGTCTAACTCCTTAGACAGTCTACAAATCAATTCATGACAGTCTTGATTCAATACTTACTTCCCAAAGTATGAGCGACTGTGGACCTTTCTGAATAATTAAATTATTCGGGAAGTAAAACATGCGAACGCGAAACATAAAGATCTGACTGGCAGCTACTCTTGCTCATTACCGAGTCTCCACAAGGTAATCACCAGGTTGGACCTTGTCATAAACTATTATCGGTTTCATGATTTCTTTTAAACTTTCAATTCTAATTTTACATCTATGTCTTTATGAACCTTACACTCTTTCTATGTATCCAAAGTATCTTATACTTGTACACTTTATTACAGATGATCCAATCGGATGCTCATCCGATAACATCTCAATATGTTATCCTGTCAATTTCTCTTCTAACTCCATTCTTGTAATGTGTACTGTGACTTCCTATGGTTCTGGGGTCTTTAGTCTACTTGACTGCACCCTAAGACTATTTCGAGGTGTTATGATGTGCCGGTGAACCACCCGCGCTCCATCAGGATACCAACGAGACTTTGTAACCATGAAGTCCATTAACATCATGTCCTGATGTTAATAATTACCACTTTGAAAATCTTTCAAATTAATACTATCATTTTCACCCTAATCATTTCCTAATGAATTCTCACTTTAGTTCAACCAATCCATCCAGTATTCCCAGCCAGGCAATGTCCTGAATCCAACTTACTATGCCCTAAGCATTAAGTTATCAGGACATGTTCATGACTTTATGATTGATCCAAAACTTGTGGAACCCGATCTAGTCCTATTCCAAACCCTTTCGGAATCCAAGGATTATTTATAATCCTTTGTGTCATGATTTTCGAAAAACTATTTTCCTTTCGGAGACTTTTCTCATGCATATTGAATCTTATCAAGATCATGCTTACAATGGCTAGTCTATGCTGGTGATTTCATCTTTCCAATAGATGACTGTGAATTACATGAGTATGTTGCACCTTCTTTATTTCTTTCATGCCAAGTCATCACACTTTGCAATGACAAGAAAAACTTTTCCTAAGTCTATGCATCTTGAATCTCATCAAGATCATCTTGGCAGAATCTGGATCTATCTCATAGACGCTTACAACCACTTGAGTATGCCGTATTTCTAGTAAGGCTTTCATAGCGATCCGTCTCTTAACACCAAGTCATTACACTTCGTAATGAAAAGAGACGTTTCCTAGAACCATTATTTATCCCACATGTGGGGATAGTGGATAACGGCGACTCCCACTATAGGCTATTCACAAAATCCAGGACTTATGGCACATTTTGAGAATCCAAACCTTTCTGACATTTTAATAGAAATCTTTCAGCCCTTTCTTAAAATCCAATCCTTTGGCATATTCTGAGAATCTGAATATCCTTTCTTGCGAGACGCCCGTGGGACGAAACTCGGGGCCATGTACCTTTTGTAATGGCATGCTCTATGTGTGTCCCTATTAGTGTGACGGTAAACCACACATGCTCCACTAACGACTTACACTATGTCATGCAGAATCCTCTTGGATTTCATCTTCTATTGAGAGTGCTTTACTCGGAATCAATTGCTTGACTCTGAGTATCGATTCACTCAACTAGATGCTCTGAAGGTATGTATATGTCCATGTTGCTTTCTTTTGATGATTCAGTTACTCCCACTAGTTTTTAGACCAGGTGTAAAAACAATCAAATTTTCACACAAACCGTGTCTCGTCCTAAGGTCCTCTTATTTTGGCAGCAGCCAGGCTCACCAATGCTTCCAAGAAGTCGGATTGCAAATCCGTATGAACTGCAGTGTTTTACCATTAATCAGTATGTCACCCCGATCACAACTACTTATGATGGTGATCAATACTACTGGTTAAGAGGAGATTATGTCAGTTGTAAAGCAGAAATCTGATTTCTGCTCCAAGCCTAGTGATGACTAAAATGTTCTTTCATTGCTAATCCTAAACTCATTTAGGACTGTCCCAACTCCCACTGTTTCCTTAGAACATGAGTTCTTTCTAAAAGAGCTATTCTTTTAGAGTTGCAGCAGGATAGCCAACGAAACGACATTGCTGATCAGGTTCAGGCTAGACATGAGGTTCAGACGAACACTACAGGACCCTGGAATTTCAATATACAAGTGGGATAATCCCAGCTTTACATATCATACAGTGTCTGCAAGACCTACTTAGTCTAGGATGTGGTCGGAATATGGTTTATATGGACTGACTGGTATAGAGTTCAACTTATTTAAAACTAATTTGCAATGTATCTCATACATCGAGGATCGAACTGTTTCGACCAATGCTCCATTATCTTCCTTAAGGCACATTATAACCATTAATGCTCTTGGAAGAGAATGAACTGTGAAACCTTTTTCTCAGTTTATGTTATCGCTCAGGTTCTGTGAAACATGTACTTCCTTTGAAGTCCTTGGACTTTTCAAGGTTTCAATTCAATTGCTTATCCCGATAAGCAATGTCATATTCATCATACCGAATGATGAATATTGCGAAGTACAAACAATTGTGTTCTATGTCTTTTACATATCTATATAGACTAATGACTTTGTTAACTTTTTTCAAGACTTGCAATCCTCAGTTGACTCTAAGTCAACTGATTCCAAAATCCTATCCTCTGGATCTTTGGGTGATTCATTTCTTGCCACATGTGCTTTGTCAAGAACTTAATCATCATCTGACTCTAAGTCAGATGATTCCAAAGTCCTGTCCAACTGGACCTTTGGTTGATTCATTTCTTGACACATTAAGAAGTCAATTCATCAAGTGACTCTAAGTCAAATGATTCCAAGGTCCAACTGGACCTTTGGTTGAATTGATTCTTATAACATTTGTATTTACAATCATAATGACACAATTCTTGATTTCAAAACATTTCGGATCATCATTCAAGTTATTACTAAACATACATTAAACACATTCATATAACATTTCAAGGACAATTTTAGACAACATGTGTTAAAAGAAAAATGACAATTTTATTAAAACAAAATCCTTGAACAATGTAATTGACAATGTCGAAATGCAACTAAAGACTAATAACAATATTCCAATATCTATCTAAACTTCAAAACTGCATGAGCTGGAGATCCAATCCAAATGTGCTCCTATGCGCCAGAGTCCCGTGCCTTCTTGATTCCCTGCATACAAGCCAAAATGCGACTGTCACATTATGTATCAAGAAATCTTGGAACAGGAGTTTTGAGGTTTTTAGATATACATGAGCTTTCAAAAGAGTTGGAGCGTCTTCCAATCTTTCCGTGACTGTATCCGATTTAGCGGATTCCCAGTTTGAGACATGTCTAGTCGATCTCGACCGTTTCTTGTTACGTCTCTTGACTGGACTTAATCCAGAAGTAGTTGAGCCATTGGAGCTATGCCTGTCCAAGAGTGACTCGTATAAAGTCAACAGTGGATGCATTTCCATGAGGGTCTTTTTCTGGTCTTTCTTTCTATACGTCTGAATGAACAGATCGTACTCATTTGTCAGCGAAGCGAGCAGGATGTTAACACTCTCCTCCTGACTCATGGGATGACCAAGTTTAATGTACCCTTCAATCTGAAGAACATGTGAATTGATGCTACTTCCTCCCTTTAGCTTGCACTCTGCAAGTCTTCTGAGGATTCTAGCTCGTTCCTCTTCAACTGGTTTTTGGAACCTTTCCTCCACCAGTTGCATCAACTCATATGGCCCTAAGGATTCAAAATCCTTGCGGAACTCAGGGTCAATGGTTGATAGCATGAGGTCACGAATCTCTTCGGATTCATCATAAGAATCTTTTATGATGACTTGTTCCGGTGGAATTGGGATCGGATACTCGATGAGATGTAGCTTGCCAGCAATGCCGAGACCCAGTCTCCAATTACGCAGCCATTCTTTACAGTTGAGGCCAGTCAGCCTTTCCATATTAAGCAGGTGCATTCTGATGCTTTCAGAAATGGGTGAATGAGGAGAAGGAGGAGAATTGACACTTGACATCTATAAAAGGAAATAGAATTTATTAGCATAATTGGTCCTTTTTAAATAATTACCCAATATGTTATTTAATAAGGCTAGGATCCAAAATACCCCAACTATGGTATGAAGAGGGATGCCGTAATCACAACATAATGGTCATTAAGGTAGATAAACACTTATCAATTTCATCTTATGAAATTCCTAGATCTGTTGAGATTCATTAAACTCTTCAATGGCATGTTTAATCTCGGATGTGCTCCACTATTTGTGACTGGGATACCGAGGATCACAAACTGAATGTGAATAACCATGCAAATTAGCTTGGTACTCTCAGGTTAATTATCATCTCTAATTGATGTGCCGGTAAACCACACACGCTCCACCAACAATGACAATACCCGGGAAACCCATTGTGTAACACCCAAAAATTTTCGCAAAATATTTGAACTTTTAAAAACAACCTTTATAAGAGAAACTATGATTTTACAAAAGATAAGTATCACAAAACCAAATTATATCGAAATAAACTTAATAAAGTGCGGAAGCAAAATAATAATAATAATGTCCCAAAATGGAAATTCTTCTAGTAGTGGTATCCCGGTGCTCGAAGTCACGCCTCAGCCTCTTTGATCTTAATATCTGAAAATGTTAGGGGGAACCGTAAGCATAAAGCTTAGTGAATTCAAACACAGACATCATATCAATATTCAAATTTACTAATCCAAATCCATTTCCAATTATAATTACATTAATAAGCAAGGAACAAATCAATGCTTATATTAATAGGGAGGACTTGTAGGTTTGAGCCGCACCGGGTAAATCCCGTATCCTTTGGCCCCGATCCGACCTTTCAATCTTCGGGAATCTCCCAAACAATGTGGCTATGTTCTCAAATCCGGGAATAGAGAGGGTTAGGGAGAGAAAGAGAGCCTTGAGGGAGAGGGGAGGAATGAAGGAAATTAGGGTTTTGAGCCCTAATATACTAGATCAATGGGCTAAACCCTAAAGCCTTTGGGCTAGAAGAACATTTAAGCTCTAATTGGGTTTGGCTATAAAACCCATGGACTTAATTATATTATTAAAAGATGGCAATAATTATAAGCCCAATCTTTCAATTAATCATATCTTAATTAAATAAATTAATATAATACCACATAATTAATTAATTAAAAATAAATAACGTACCGAGAAAAACCGGGGCGTTACAAATCTCCCCCACTAGGAACGGACTTCGTCCTCGAAGTCATCGCCAACAAATAAATCCGGATAATGAGCCCTCATCTCGTCTTCCGGTTCCCACGTCCATTCCGAACCCCGTCTATGTCGCCACTAAACCTTAACCAAATTTATAGTTTTGTTCCGAAGGGTCTTCGTTTCCCGATCTAAAATCGCAACTGGTTGCTCAACATAGTTGAGACGCTCATTAATCTGGATATCCTCCAATGGTACCATCATGGTATCATCAACAACACATTTTCGTAACTGAGACACGTGGAAAGTGTCATTTAACTATTAAGTATTTAATATTATTATTATTTACTCTCTTTTCTATATAATAAGTATATTCAATTATTAAAATATAGACAATAATAATATTTCTAAAAATTGGTACATTACAACTCTCCCCCAATTGAAAACGACTTCGTCCTCGAAGTCACTGCTAGTGATCCAACATGAACCGTATACACGCTTCTACACTTCTGGCACTCAGATTCATTCTGAACCCTTTCATTGCTGCCACTGGACTTTCAACGTTCGAACCATCTTGTTACGCAAGGTCTGTGTCTTCTTCTCGTTGAGGGGGATCATCATTTCATGTTACTAAATGTACGTGTGCTCAATGATTCTCGAAAGAGACCATAATTATTCCATCTCCCAAAACACGTTCACAACTGAGTCACATGGGAAATGGTGATGGATCAAGCTCAACTCGTCTGGTAACTCTAAACGATACCCTACTTTACCCACTTGTGTAATACCCGTGCAAAGTTTTTCACCCTGGCCATCAACGTTCCCTCTTACGAATCCAAATCACTCGTATTTCTGGCGAAACACACAACAATCTGCAGACCTCACCTGGAAATCGAGGTCCAAACACCTCGTAATAATGTAAATACCACGATAACCACCTTTGGTAACATAGCAAATCTATACCAATTGTAACATTAGTGTTGTGCTGAGCATAATACCCATACTCCATAATACCTGATGACTGATATTGTCCCCGAAAATAGGCATATGGAACTTATTATCCGTAAAGACTAGTGCAGACACCGCACCTATATACAAATACTATGTACTGACATTGTATAAAAACTGTGAATATACAATAATCTGGTACTGCAACTGTACCTACACACACTAATTGGTACAAAAAGTATACCCACACGCTATCAACACAAATCTACCAGCACATTAATATCCCTTAAATTTGGCGGTGTATAGCAAAACAAATTTGGTCTCTTGCTGAAAAGGGACTTTACGCTCGAGTGTAACGTGACACTAAACCTAGATGTTTCAGCAATAGCCGAAAATCACCCGTAACTCTCTTGCAATTGGGATTCTCGAACAGAACGGCCTCTTCCGACGACTTACTACGATCTACAACACTAAAATAAGTACGACTTCTCCCAAGCACAACTCCTCAAGGGACTACCAGTCGGACACTGGTAAAGAATTGGACACTGGTAAAGAAGTATCAACAATTAGTTTCGCCTTACCGTAATAGGAAAGCATCTCATAGTCACACTCTCTGACCATAACAAGCCACTTCTTCTTCATGCATGATTAGACTCTACTGATCTATTATGAATCTACAACTCTTGCGATCAATATATATGGTACACTTAACACCTTAAAGATAATACTTTCGTAATAGAACAACAACTCGCAGCAGCGCTTTCTAACTCCACCTCTAAACCTCCCTACGATTTAAGGCTGAAACCTACCATGGAAGAGTTTCTTGTTCAGTCGTGTTTCCTTCTTGCAAGTGATACACTCGACTAGTGTACTAACCAATGCCTTTTCATGACATCCATGACGCTCGTCCTCCGTCTTCGATTCCACCCGAAAATCTTCAAATCACTCATTCATCGAGTAGTACAACCTCGTCCTACACTCTTGTTTCCTGCATGATGTTGATGTATTGGTGAACCTCAGAGGTATCACCATAAACTCACAGTTACTGTAACACGTGCCAACGTTCTATCCTTCGAGTATATACTCCTAGTTCGTTACTTGTGGTAACTTGAATTCAGATCAAACCTTGAGAACCATGGTGTTCCCAGAAGGTTTCCAACAAAGCATCCATCCTTGGGTCATCTTGAAACACATCAACAAACTCTCTGTTAATGAACATGTCTTCAACCATCTTCATCTCTCACGCCATCGCGTATACTGCCATGTATGCTTGACACTCGACACTGCTACACTATAGCATATCTTTTTGATTACTCACAGCTGAACCCAACACCGCACCCCGCATAACGACTTCACTCTATAGTAAGAGTTCTCCCCTGCTTGGTTTTGAACTCATATCAGTTTGCAACAACAAAGAACTTAACTTCGGACACGAATCACTACTCTATCCTCATAATGACACATAGTCCACACATCACTCTCGTGATCACATCATTCGGTAGCTTCTCACCACTAACCACTACTACGACCTCGGTACACACGAGCATCCATTACGTCTTATCGTATGCGGCTTTCACCACAATAGGGTAACCTACGTGTCCAAAGGTACTCCCAAGTAACACGTTAAAAGTACAAGGAACGAACGATTAAGTATTACTACTAGAAAAAGAATTCTAAGGAAACAAAAGTAATGCTCCACGTAGCATCATCAAACTCTTAATCACCGATACGTAACAAATCTACGTAACAATTTAACCACGTATCGAACCTACGGGTTATCTGAAAACCACTCGTTTGGAACACGTCCTCTAATTCCTTATCAAGTTTATTGTAATTTTATGTTAAACGATATGATAATTTAGCTACCAGAGTCGCATCCGGTACCAAATCAAGGCGAAACTCCACTTGTCGGATAAGTGACAAACTAGGGAGTTCTTCTGGAAAGACATCGCTAAAGTCGGAAACAATATGGATATCGACAAGTGTTACTGCAGATAAGCAACAAGCCAAGGCTAGACGGGGAATATCCCGCGGAATAATAAGTTCTCCACCTCTAGGGTTTTGAACACGAATCTGTTTCTTCCGACAATGGATTTCTGCATCAAACGCGTCAAGCCAATCCATGCCTACAATAATGCAAAGCTCCCGTATCGCAATAGGAATAAGATCAATGAAGAATTCAACCCCAGAAAACTCGAGTGTGTAACCCCGATAAACATCGGTGACATATATAATTCGGTTGTTAGCAACCTCGACTATCATTGGGCGAGCAAATTTTCCGATACTCCGGCCCAAACAATTAATAAAAGTACGGAATACCAAAGAATGAGTGGCACCGCTATCGAACATAACAACAGTGGGCTTAGAATCTAGCAAATATGTGCCTGATTCACAATTATATATGATTTTTTATAACAATCGAGAATGCCATTCGAAATAGAACAAATTTATAGTGCAAGAGGGGAAAGAAAAGTATTCGGCGTAAATAAAACCCTTATCACTCAGTTCCTGAAGATGACTATGAAATTCTTTCATCTCTGGTGGTGTCAGATGATAAGAAGCCTTAGCTACCGGAGCTGCGCCCGGCACCAAGTTGATACGAAACCCTACTTGCCGAACCGGCGGCATTCCAGTTAGTTCCTCCATGAATACGTCACTAACTCGGGAACAATCACAACGTCACTAACCACCACGATCGCTGAACAAGAAGCTACGGATAGGTGAGGTGTATCCCCCCACTTGGATTTCAACCCGCACCTGCTTATGATGACATGAAATCTCAGCTTCAAAAGTATCCAGCCAGTCCATGTCCACGGTGACACATACTTCCCTCATAGCAATGGGGATCAAATCAATAGAAAACTCTAAGCCAGAGATCTCTGGAGTACAACCGCTATATAACTCGGTATAAAGAGTCTGGTTGTCTGCAACCCGGACAACCATTGGACGAGATAGTCTACCAACATCTCGTCCCAGATGATTAGAGAAGAGCGAGAAACGAACAAATGAGTAGCACCGCTATCGAACATAACAACAGCGGGCTTAGAACTAACCAAGTACGTGTCTGCTTCAACAGTTTATAACAACTTATGAACATGAAAACCTAAGGGGTATATATTAGAAACATGTCTAGCAGAAATAGAGGAAGATTTAGATGGTATCCGCATCCGCGGAAAAAGAAAGATATTAGAGACAATTCAGCATAGATATTTCTAGGAAGACGAACACTCAGCTCACCGGAAAATTTTCAACCTTGCCCCGACCCGAAATCGGCACCGGTGTTTCAAATAGTAGGGGCCCTTCTACTACCTTCCACACAAGTTCCAATCTCGCATTCGCGTCTAGTTTCAAAAGTTCCAGTTCGCTCTAGCCGTTTATTTATACAACTCTCTCACATGATAATATTAACAAAGTATATAATCTTAACATTTTAAGGCCAGTTGAAACAATTCACCAAAGTAAGAAACATATGAAACAAAGCTTACAAGGCTGGTTGACTGGCACACCGCGAGATCTTCCACTACTAGTCTTAAGAAGTTTTACTGAAATCTTTTAAAGAAAATAAAATTTTAAGAGCCTCAAATTTGAGTCTAGAACATCCCTAAGAATGCCTAGTTCCCTCAAATGTGTGCTCTGATACCAACTTGTAACACCCAAAAATTTTCGCAAAATATTTGAACTTTTAAAAACAACCTTTATAAGAGAAACTATGATTTTACAAAAGATAAGTATCACAAAACCAAATTATATCGAAATAAACTTAATAAAGTGCGGAAGCAAAATAATAATAATAATGTCCCAAAATGGAAATTCTTCTAGTAGTGGTATCCCGGTGCTCGAAGTCACGCCTCAGCCTCTTTGATCTTAATATCTGAAAATGTTAGGGGGAACCGTAAGCATAAAGCTTAGTGAATTCAAACACAGACATCATATCAATATTCAAATTTACTAATCCAAATCCATTTCCAATTATAATTACATTAATAAGCAAGGAACAAATCAATGCTTATATTAATAGGGAGGACTTGTAGGTTTGAGCCGCACCGGGTAAATCCCGTATCCTTTGGCCCCGATCCCCGCACCTCATAAAGAGTATAACGTTGGTGATCTTACCTAACTACCCCTCATAGTATTAATCAATCGCATACAGTGCACATGTACGATTTTATAATAATAATATAGCATGCTTTAAATAATAGTAAATCTAAACCATCACACACGAGCTATCTAGCAAACATAAATACTAATACAACGGTGTGAGAGAACTCACCTTGAGTGAGTGAGTAACAGATAGGAGTCAATATAAGGCTACCAAGCTTGTGCAAACTTCAAGGCTTCACCTAAATAGAACTAAAGGTTAGAAGAGTGAAGTTGAAACTAAGAAATGAGAAAGGAGTAATCACAGCAAGGTCTCTAAAACAGTCCTGCTGATCGGGACTGAATTACTCCAAAATTCACAATAGAAACATAGGCTTCAATAATTTTTGCAAGAAACTACAATGGCTTAGGTTTCCAGAACCATAATGAACTCTTCATAACTTCAAAGGATGTAAGAGATATGAATTTTACAAAAAGACATGTCACTGCAGTCTTTGGACGGACAGTCAGGTGGTGTTGGCCAATTCTACCCAACTTGTGGGTGGAATTAGCCCCAACCAAAAATCAGAGGAACATTAGACATAAAAACTACAAGTCTCAGAGTTGGAATCGATTAGAAAGGGTTTCCCAAGTTCTAGATATAAAAATCACAAGGTGGTCAATCACAGAATCAGCATAAGCTGGTGACTGTCCATTGACCTGGAGTGTGGGTCCATTCTAACCAAGTTATAATACGAATTAACGACCCATCTTCTCCAGATATTAAATTAACTATGTAATGTACATGTGGGTATTTGGAATCACTCAGGATCATTTCCCAAACCCTAGTAATGATAAAAACAAAATGACATATCACAACAGACCCGGATCAGACCCAACAGCAGAGAAGCTGTTGTTTCCCAATGGTAAAGTCCTTTTTATCGAGGGTGCCTTTTAAGAAAGTTACCCAACTCGATTTGTGAACTTTGGGCACTGATATGGGGTCCATTTGAGTTCTAGAACTCGAGATATGATTTTTACAAGAAGGGGGACTCACCAGCGAAATCTGACAGAAACCCTAGGTTATGTTGCAAAATTCATAACTCAGTATCTAGACCTTGAAATCAAAATTCCTCTGGTCAGAACCTGGATATATGACTTGGGAACCTTCGGTTAAAGTTTCGTGGCGATCCGACCTTTCAATCTCCGGGAATCGCCCAAACAATGTGGCTATGTTCTCAAATCCGGGAATAGAGAGGGTTAGGGAGAGAAAGAGAGCCTTGAGGGAGAGGGGAGGAATGAAGGAAATTAGGGTTTTGAGCCCTAATATACTAGATCAATGGGCTAAACCCTAAAGTCTTTGGGCTAGAAGAACATTTAAGCTCTAATTGGGTTTGGCTATAAAACCCATGGACTTAATTATATGATTAAAAGATGGCAATAATTATAAGCCCAATCTTTCAATTAATCATATCTTAATTAAATAAATTAATATAATACCACATAATTAATTAATTAAAAATAAATAACGTACCGAGAAAAACCGGTGCGTTACACATTGCAACTCTTTATGAACCCCTATTGGCGTGCCGGTAAACCACACACGTTCCACCAATGTTTCATAAAGTGCAATGTGCAATTTCATGGATTAACACCAAATCACATTTTTCCTAAAGTAACTAGATTTGGGTTTTATTAAGTATTATAGTACTTTGAATCATTATACTTTTAGTGATTATTAGGCGGTCCTATCAAACCTGTTCGGCTAACGACCCTCCACTGATCAGGCGAGCGGTGGGCGAGAGTGTTCACCCATTAGACCGCCATTTTATAGGCAGTCTCCTTATACCCACTTTATAGACCAGCTTCGTGAATGAGGCCTACTAATGATTTGACTAACCATTTTTAATCTTATACATATAATAATAACTTCCTAGTTATAATATATATAAGATGTAATTTTTTTTTAAACCTTTAAAAAATTGTTTCTGGTTTATCTTTTAATTTATTGTCGATTTAAACTATTAAATTTCAAATTAAATTAAACCTTAAAAAATGATTTTAATTATCTTTTAATTAACCAATTAATTAAATTTGATATTTTAAACCTTTTAAAATATTTTAGGATTTATCCTTTTAATTTTCGCCAATTTAAACAATTAAATTCTAAATTAAATTAAATCCTTGAATTATCTTTTAATTACCAATTAATTAAATTAATTCAAATGTAGATAGGTTTTATCAAATTAATCAAATTAATTAAAACCTATCCTTATCCCCTAATTTTCGATTTTTTGGATAAAGGTTTTATATCTTTTAAACAATTTAAAGTTACCAAAAATAGAATACCTTCTAAACCCTAATCAGAAAATCGCCAAAAAGAGGGGAGTGGCTAGGGTTTTTCAAAACCCTAACCCTAATGTCGATTTGCCCAAAATTAGGGTTTAGAGACTATAAACCCTAATTACAAGGAAAGCAGTTATAGCAATTTAACAAGAAAAACAACCAAATGCTCTGATACCACTGAATGGTTTTCTGCAACTATGAACTAAAAATCCTAAGTTCACATGCAACCTATATAGATCTAAGTTTTTCTTCTAGTTAAACATATAACAATTCCTAAAAGGCCCAAAAAGAATTAAACTAAAAGAAAGATCAAGATAAAACCAACCTTTAGTGAATCTTGGAAGCAAAGCAACAGAAACCTCTTGCCTCAAATGTAGTCACACCCTAGCTTGGAGTTGTTGGCCGAAAATATCTTCTTAGAGAGCTTCAAAATCGTGGCTTTAGGGTTAGGGTGAGCCTCCCTATTTATAGGCTCCAAGTGGTGATCAGATAAACCTTAAAGATAAACCTTTTTGAATTCAAATTAAGATAAGCTTTTATCTTAATAATTCAAAGCTTTTATCTTAATAATTCAAACCCTTTTATCCTCATTATCAAAATCGAAAATATATATATTTCCATATATAATTTCGACCACCACTCTTACTCACTCAACTGTCACTTACTCAACTATTGAATAATTACAGTTTTAGTCCCTGCACCTTAATTAATCAATTTAACTGCCAAATTAATTCCAATTAATTCCAGAAAAATTTCTAATTAATTATTATAGTTTCTAATTAATATATTATCACTTAAATATATTAATAAACTATTTATTTAATTTCTATTGATTTATTAATCACATAATAAATCAATCTTTCTCTCTACCGGACTTTCTGCCAATCCTCCAACTATGAGGGCAACCCAAATGGACTATGCTACTATTAATTAGATAAATACTAATTATTAGTCATGGTTTAGACACCTAATCCAACAATAACTACATACGACATGAAGTTAAGAATGGTGAAATAAGTATTCACAAGGTTCATACAGATCAGAATTTGGCAGACCCATTCACGAAGCCTTTACCCCAAGCTAAGCATGGAAGTCATGCTAAGGCTATAGGACTTCGTTTTTCTAATGAATGGATTTGATTTGTGTTTAGTGTTTTATGAATATGAAACTATGTAAATAACAATAATTATGTAATATATGTGACGTGATGTTTCATTCATAATTTTGTGTTTTATTAGCATGTTTAATACTTGAATAATTTAGTTATTCTAAACGTCCATAGTCGATCATAGTTGTGGGAGCAATTATGAAGTAAGACTAATATGAATTGGATTGGTTGACTTTTATGGGTAAAAGTAGCAAAAGGTTGCAACCAAATTCATAGGTACTTGTCAGTGAACAAGTATTGGACTTGACCCGTTTCAAGATCACTCCATGGATCATCGTCATAAGTGATTCTTCAATAAAGGTATTATCATTGTATCCTTAGACCTAAGATACATATTTGGGACTCAAGTGTAGGAAGTGCTATGCCTTGATATGGTTCATCGTTGTTCTTGAAAAATAGACAACCATACAGACCATACTCATGTATAGTACTAACTATATGAGGGGCGTATGTAGTCAAGACGGGATTTGTTCCTCTTATGTGTTGAGAGTTAGACATCTAAGGCGCCTGATTGAAAGTTCACTACAAGAAAACAACGATTTAGCAACGGACGAATTCCGTTGCTAAACCTTCGAATTCCGTTGCTAAATGGGTTTTGCAACGGAAATTGTTACGGAACTGTTCCGTTACAATAAAGCCCGTAGCGAATGAGTTTGCAACGAACTTTTATTTCCGTAGCAACTTTGCTACGAACTGATTCCGTAGCGAATTCCGTAGGTGGACTCTATAGTGATTTCCGTAGCCATTTGTCCGTAGTGAATTCCATGGTTCTTTTTCCGTTGCTACTTCTGTAGCGGGTTTTGTTGCAAATTCTGTTGCAATAATTTTGTTGCAAATTCCATGGTCAAGCTTTCGTAGTAAAATCCGTAACAATAATTTTGTAGCAAATTCCGTAGTCAGGGTTCTGTAGTAAAATCCGTAACAATAATTCTGTAGCAAAATCCCTAGTCAGGGTTCTGTAGTAAAATCCGTAACAATAATTCTGTAGCAAAATCCCTAGTCAGGGTTACGTAGTAAAATCCGTAACAATAATTCTGTAGCAAAATCCGTGGTCAAGCTTCCCTTGTAAAATCCGTGGCTATGTTTCCGTAAAAAAATCCGTAGCAATGATTCTGTAGTAATTTCCGTGGTCAAGCTTCGTAGTAAAATCCATAGCAATTTCTGTGATCAGACTTCCATAGTAAACTTTCTAGCAAATTCCGTGGTCATGCTTCCGTATGTTTCTATAGTAAGATCCGTTGTCAAGCTTCCGTAATAAGATCCATAGGTGTAATTCCGTAGCAAATTTTGTAGCAAATTTTGTTACGAACAAACTCACGAAACAATTTACAAAAATAAATATAATTTCAAATTATTTGGTACCGGTATCTAAAAACAAAAATACGTAAAACAAAACAAACAATCTGCATATTATAAAATAAAGCCAATAATTCTTATTACATAAAAAGTACAAAAGTCTAAATCAAAATAATTAATTGCTAAAAACAAAGCAACACTATTCGATCTAATTGATGTTCTTGTCTTTTAAGCTGTCAACAAATATTTGTAGTTTTTTATCAAGGTCTTCAATTTTGGAGGTGCTTTGTTCATTTTGTGTCTTTAGTTGTTCAGCTTGCGTCTTTAGTAGCTCCTTCAACTCTTCATTTTGTTCTTTTTGGGCTGTCACAAGTTCCTTCAATTGAGCCAACTCGACATTCTTCTCGAATAGCTCTTTCATGGCATTTGTCTCCGGAGTGTAATACATATCGTTAGAACCTTTATTTGATGGAATCACTTTTCCATACGACCCAAAACCGTACAGCCTCCTTTTTTTGTCATGCCCTCCAACAACATCATAAAAGATGGCGTTATCATCTACATCATCTCCTATTGCTTGTAATTCTTTGCGTTTTTCCAAATAAATAGCCTACAAAATTATTATACTCTAGATTTAGATGAACTCGTTAGAAAAAAAATACAAAATCATAAACCTTTTAAAACAAGGGAACGTACATGAATTTCTCGATCTTTGTCATTTATAAAATTTTCTCCGTCATGATTTGTTGTGTGTGTATACAAGAAAAACTCACTATGAGTCGGTTTGCATCCTAAACTTCTCTTCTGCAATTTGCATAACATAAAAATTATGACCATATACATACATAATATATTAATAATTAGAAGCGTAACTTACCAATTTAGAGGCAATCTTCAAATGAGAAGCAGATCCAGACGTATGGGTAGGACGGGCTGGAGCATCAGGCACACCATTACGCCTATTGACCTTATTCTGATCGGATATCTTCTTGAAATCATCCGAATTCCATTTTAGCCACCAAGATGCCCACACTTTTTCTGATACATGAGTAGGTTTCTTTTTATTTGCGTTCCTTTTTGGATTTCTCATGTTGAAGACGTATTGACTATATGCTACTGAAGCCTTAGTTTTCCAAGCAATCCTGACTTTTTTGTTGTCTTGTTCTTCCCAGAAGCAGTTTTTCTACCAAAAAAAAAAGAATTTAGTTATAAAGTAAAAAAATTTCCATGACATTACATATACCATATAACTACCTTAAACTCATCCCAATAGAACTCCTTGATATTGTCGCTTACAGCTGCCCAACGATACCCTTCCGGATCTACCCTTTCACAAAACGAGTCACTTATGATGGTTGCACATTTGTCTGCTGGCATAAACCTACACATGAAAAGTTCCTTTAGCTTTTAATTGAATTATATATATAACATAATGTATATTAACGTGGTAATAAGCCATTGCTGTTGAAAAGTATTAAATATGAAAGAAGTTAGTTTAGTTTTATACTCATAATTATGTACCGGTAAAAACTTACATTTTGTTTATAACAATAACAATTAAGCGTCCATCTGCTCTTGTGGAAATTGTAACATCACTTTCTTCAACATGATCTTCAACATGATCTTCAACAGTCCGTGTGGATGTATTAACAGTAGTCGGGGTTGGTGATTGTGTAGTTGTAGCTTCTCGCATGGATTCAATGTTGGTAGATGTGTGTAAGGGGTTGGAGACAAATACAGTAGTTGGTGTTGGTGTAGGTGATTGTGTAGGAGGCGTGGTAGGTTTTGGCGTAGATGTTGAGGTTGTTGATTTGACTAATGAGTTCAAGGTAGTCTTTGTGGTTGATGTCAATGGTTTAGGAACTGTGGGTGTAGATGATGATGATAGCTTAGTTGAAAGCTTAGAGATGGATGAAGATGCATCATGGGTTGAGTTTGAGGATTTTGTTTGTTGCTCCTTCTGGACTATTCTGTTTAGTAAGCGTGGAGCAATCATCTTCTTGCGGTTCATTACCTCAGGTCCAGATGCATTTGTTTTTTTTACCTAATGCTCCCTTTACATTTAATTGAGTCATATTTCCTGAAAATTAAGTATCAATTATATCAAATCACATATTACAGATTACACAATATAAATGAACTAGTTTATAAAGAAAAAAAAAACAACCATAACATTTTCAATTTAACGCAAATTTGATTATTTATTAAAGAAGCTTATTAATTATTCTGTTTTTATAGCATTTTCATTTTCAATTGTTCCGTTTTCATAACCTTTTATTTTCAATTTGAATTCATATAATTTTCATTTTCAATTTCATAAAAGAATCTAATCTTTATTTTCTTTAATATAAGACTTATCCTTTAGTCCGAGTTTTTAACCATGTCATAGTAGTTGAGAAATATATTTACCAAACTAACGTGGTTTCAAATTTATTTACTAAAATATGGCAGAAGTAAAAATATTAATTATTTTATTAAAAAAAGGATGCGCTTCTTTTCAACAGCATGTTTTCATTCTACCAAGCTCCTTGCTACAACCAAATCTCTTGTGGGTTAATTACAGTTTCGATATATTAGAGTGGTAAATATTGAAAATGTAAGATCCGTAATTGTTTTACCACTTTTTGGTAAATATTTTACAAACTACCACATATTACTCTATTAATTAATTACCGGTGAGTTTTTACAAACTACCATATATTACTCTATTAACTAAAGTCCACCGCCTAAAAAAAAGGAACCATCACATCCGAAGTAATCCTAATACATCCGTATCTACTTTGCAATTTCTAACCTAGGCTTACACAATCCTGTCGCCGATAAGAAGGAGGAGAATGCGATTGAATGAGGGAAAGATTGCGAAATCGAGGAAGAGAAAACAAGATCGTGGTGACGAGAGGAAATAGAAGAATCGGTGATGTTCTCGTGTTTGTCTCGATCCCAAGCAAAAATCAGAGAGACGACAGGAAATCGAGAGATAAAGACGACAAGAGAAAGACGAGAGGTTACCAAAGGTCTGAATTCCCATATCTGGTTGACCATAACCTACCACAACCCTTCCTGGTTGACCATAACTCATCACAACCCTTATTGGTTGACCATAACCCATCACAACCCTACCTGGTTGACCATAACCCAACACAACCCTTCCTAGTTGACCATAACCCATCACAACCCTACCTGGTTGACGATAACCCATCACAACCCTACCTGGTTGACCATAACCCATCACAACCCTTCCTGGTTGACCATAACCCATCACAACCCTACCTGGTTGACCATAACCCATCATAACCCTACCTGGTTGACCATAACCCATCACAACCCTACCTGGTTGACCATAACCCATCACAACCATTCCTGGTTGACCATAACCCATCACAACCCTATCTGTTAAGTGTTAATGATTATGGGTTAAGGGTTAAGGGTTATGGGTCAATGATTAAGGTATATATGTTATGATTAAGTGTTAAGGGTTATGTGTTATGGTTATGTGTTATGGTTAAATGTTCAGTATTGTGGCTTAAGGGTTATGTATCATGGTTAAGTCTTATGGCTTATAATTAAGTGTTAAGGGTGATGGCTTAAGAGTTATGTGATATGGTTAAGTGTTAAGGATTATAGGTTAGGGGTTATGGGTAAAGTGTTAAGGTATATGGGTTATGATTAAGTGTTAAGGGCTATGTGTTATATGTTACGGACTATGGCTTAAGGGTTATGTATTTGTATGAGTATGTATATACATATGGATACACTAGCAGGCGACCCGCGCGATGTGGCGGCGGCGGCAGTTTGGTTTAGGGGGGGGGAGTGATTGTATACGAAATTTGTTAACAAAATTTGTGGAAACCTCACGGCCAGAGTCCATCACCGGATGTTCTTTCAAACAAGAAATAATGGTGTTTTAATTCATACATTTACAGTTTCCACTCACTACCCTCGGCTCCTCTTTGCCCTAAAAAATCAGCCGTTCCTTTCTTTTTTCATAATGTTAAATTCCTTCCGAATAAAACCAAATAAATTTAAATTCCCACCTTATAAATTTATTTCCCTCCTAATTAAATTTATTTCAATTTTTTTGTTTTCTTGAACCGTTCATAATTGAGTAGCGATTGTACATGTAATTCATACAATTCACAGTTTCCACTCACTACCCTCGGCTCCTCTTTGCCCTAAAATTTCTTTCTTCATAAGCCAACCTTGCAGCGACCACAATCTCTAGAATCGCCCTGCTCCTTCGGCGTCACTCTCCTCCCTCCCTCCCCCTCCGTCAGCGTCAGCCACAACCAGCTCCGCCCTCGTCGGTAGATCACTCTTCGCCAAAAGTCTATTTTTGCAGCGACACCCACCTCCAGAAATTGATTATTTGCTGAAACCATTTTCTTGTTTGATCTTAACTCTAAAAATCAATGAAAATGTGATATTCCTGTATCCGTTGAGTAGTCATGGTAAGTTGGAGGGAAATAATTTGGGATGAACATTTAGACTGCCGAAATAGCAATGTCTCTTTCACATCCCTGAATCATCTCCCAAATGCCACCGCACCAGCGGATCCACCAGACCACCGTCGAGCTAATACCGTCTCTGTTTCTCTTTCGATTTTGTTTCACAGATACACACAATTCATCATTCACTATCTATTCATGAAATGTCATGCTTTGTGTCTTATTGGTGTTCTGTTGCAGATCTTCAAGTGGATGATAGAAGCAAATATTAAACGATTTTCTCTTTTGCCGGTGGTGTGGCATCTGCAACCAATGAAGGTCTGCTCTCAAGATTGTATGGATGTATATGACTGTATATATCTGACTATATGTGTGTTTGTGAGTATATGGCAATGAAAGTACAATGCTATATCTTGCATTTAGCCTTTTCAAAAATTGACTTGTGTCATTACATATTTAACCAAGACACACACACAGTTGTTCCTACTCACTTACAGACACACACACACAAGTACACAACCACTCTTTTTCTCATACACACCACACACATAGCCACAGCTATGGCCACACACATACACACTGTTTATGATGCTGCGTATGTATGCAACATGGTTATTTTGTCTGAAACAAGGACCAAATGTGTTAAAAAACTTCAAGGACTAAAATTGTAAGACTAATTGTTTTCTTTGGCTGATGTAGTCTTGAAAATTCTATTTTAAATAAGTTATTTCAACCACAAAAAATCTTTTTACTTACCACTTTTCCCTTGGACCAAAACTGAAAATGAACATTATACCACAGGGACCAAATTTGTTATTTTATTTAATCTTTATGTTATTTGTTATCTATAAATTCATCTATAAAAAAGTTTGATTATTTAGTTCTGGTTCATGCTCAAATAATTACTTATGGTTTTATGTTCTAGCATTCTTATTATGAAGTGTTATAACAGAGAATAATTAATTTGGTGCTGGTGTGATATATACAGTTGCTGTGGGTTTCCATTTGCAAAAGCGCACACGAACTTGGGGTCCATGGAAAATCTTGTTTCACAAGGGTTATAATTGAATGAAGAGGTGCCTTTATAAAAGTAGGTTGCTTTATCTGTGACCTTATTCATTTTATTAACATAAATCCATTTGAAATATCATCATTTTAGAACCAATTGTTGCAACCATTTTTCTGATAGCGTATTGGTATTTTGTATGTGAAGTCACTTCTACACAATTTAATAAAGGTAGTTAATTTTTTGTTTTCTCCAAAACACTACATGGGATTATGCTACTACATGCAATCTCTTTGTCTTGCTAAGGGTATGTTTTTTTTTCAACATCAACCCCTGCGTACAAATAACCACCATGACCCTACCATTCTGCTATTCATGTTGATAGTGTATCATCACTATTGAGTACAAGGAAAAGTTTAAGTTGATGAAATTGCCAAGGATAAGAAAGAATAACCAACAATGGCATCGAGAATGGTGACTGCTCTTCAATTCTGTTTGCTTCAGTTTTAGTGCACAATACTTTATGATTTCTTATGCATTGGAGAAAATATGAGATACAAGGCCTGTACATGATAAGGATTTTATAAGTAATTGGTACTATTTCTTGGGACGTGGATTAGTAAATCCAAATGTAATTTTAAATCCTTATGTTTGTTGTATCATGGAATTCTTAATTTCAAGAAGTAGGTTTCTTTGTTCAAATTATGAGCTTAGAATAGCTTCGTTGCTTTCTTTACTTTGTTTGATCTTTCATTAATAATTTTCGTTGTTGAATTTGGAACTTAATAATAATTACATGATATAATATAAGTGAAACAAAAAAAATATTACAATGGATGATTCAAACAAGTATAAAGTCTCTAATGGTTGCTGGTTTTCGACTTTAATCAAACAATGTCCAAGTACCTATTTTGAGTATTTTCAATTACTATCAATTTTCAATAGAAGATAATAATGTATGATACCAAATATCTTTATTGTAGCAATGTTCAGGGCACGCGATCATTATAATCATCAACAAATTGAAAATGTGAAAATTACCCAATACTAGTGTGTTATATATTACAAAACATCTCGACATTAATTTCTGTAGCAAATTTCTACGGCTTACTAGCTACGAAACAAAATTTCGTAGCATACTAGTTTCGTAACAAATTTCCGTTGCTAAATCCCTATAAAAATAAATTCCATAGCTATATTAGTTTCGTAATAAAATTCCGTTGCTAAATTTCTATAAAAACAAGTTCCATAGCTAAATATCTATGGAAATAAATGACGTAACAAAATCCATAACAAGGGTACCAATGTATATTGATTCCATTGCAAAACAACTACGGACCACAATTCCATAGAACATTTCCGTAGCTACTTATCTACGGAAATTCATTTCATAGCAAATCAGCTATGAAAATTAATTTCGTAGCAAAATTCTGTAGCAAAATAACAACGGATTATAATTACGTAGCAAAATAACCACGATTTGTATTTTCGTAGTTATTTTCGTAGCAAAATAACCACAGATTGTATTTTCGTAGATATTTTCGTAGCTAAATAGCAACGAAAATCCAATCCATAGCAAAATCGGTAGCAATATAGCAACGAAATTTGATTTCGTGACAAAAACCGTAGTTATTCTTGTGTTCGCTACGGAATTTTCATTTCATGGCAAATGTCATAGTAAACTTGCTACAGAAAGTCATTCTGTAGCATAAACCGTAGCAATTTGGCTACGGAAAGGTCTTCCGTAGCACCTTTCCGTTGCTATTTGGCTGTTTTCTTGTAGTGGTTGAACATAAAATGAGAATGATTAAGATCCATGTCTCATGTTCAACATGATGTCTGTGACAAAGGGATAATTGATAGATAACCTTGTACATCAATTAGAGCCTCGTGCTTATGAAGAATTGGATGTTGTTGAATGGCATTATGTCATGTGTTATTGGGGGCAGTGAAATGTTGCTAGACGTTTATCACTGTCTGTATCATTCTATGATGCAACCTTTTGCAAGTGGGAGATTGTTAGTTCTATATGTCCAAGGATGATCATAAATGATATTACTAATAATACATGATCCTATAGGGTCACACCAATAACAAGTTAGACACCAATTGACCATTTGATACAATGAATTTGATTTATTATCAAATGATATAATACTTGCAATTTGTTTTGAGAATTATTATTTTATGGAAAATAATAATTGTTCTAAGTAATAATTCATATGAGATGAATTAATTTGAGAGTGTATATGATTATTTATATCATTTAATTGTTAGATGATTTAAATGATAAATATTTACCTCTTTTATTATTTTAAGTGTTAAAATAAAATTCACATGTATGTATAAATGTATATGTGAACATATAATTTATGAAATATATATGTATATATATAAATACATAAGATGAACATATATTTATATAAACATATATATATATATATATATATATATATATATATATATATATATATATATATATATATATATATATATATATATATATATATATATATATATATGAGTATATATATGTTAATTATAAGTGTATATATGTTTATTAATATGTGAAAAAATAATGGAGTTTAAATGAAAATTGGAAGTTTATTATTTATAAAAGTTTGGAACAAAGTTGTTATAAATAATAAAAGTTGGAGACTTTTCTCCTCCCAAGGGAAGAATTTCGTCCACCACTCCCCAAGGAAGTGGTGTTGGCATGCTCCAACATGCTTTAGACATATTCCTTTGAATTCCCAACTTTGACTATGGGTTTTGTGCACCTAGAGCTCTTAAAAGAAAGGTATGCATGCATTTGTTGGTTGGGGCTGGTTCTTGGCCGATTTTGTATGATATACAACTCTTCTAAGTGTTAGAAAACTCTCTCATATCATCTCCTCACTTAGTGAAAATCGGATTTTACATCAAGCTTCAAAAGGGTGATAATTTGCAAGTTGAAGACTAGCATCTTCTTGGTGTTGCTAAGCTTGTTGGTGGATCAACTTTAGAGGGAACCTATTTTGGTTTCTTGCCATCAATATTTCATCTATATCAAGCTCAAGAACACATTGGTATGATCTTGAACTCATCACTTTGTTTGTTCTTCATTTTATCTCTACATACTTATAGCATGATCCTCTTGGAAGTGAAATTCGTGTTCATGATTTTATGCTTCCGTTGCAACTTCTAGTTTTTGAAACTCATAACATGAACATGGATTTCCAACATATGAAGGGTTGTTATGGTTATGAACAATTATGCAGGGTTGCGATGTGCTATGGACCATTATGAAGTGTTGTGATGGGTTATGGTTAATTATGAAGGGCTGTGATGGGTTATGGACAATAGAAAGGGTTGTCCTGGGTTATGGACCACAAGAAGGGTTGTGATGGGTTATGGTCAATTATGAAGGGTTGTGATGGGTTATGGTCAATTATGAAGGTTGTGATGGGTTATTGACTATTATGAAGGTTTGTATGGGTTATGGACCATTAGAAAGGGTTGTGATGGGTTATGAACAATTATGAAGGATTATGATGGGTTATTGACCATTATAAAGGGTTGTGAAAAGTTATGGTCAATTATGAAGGGTTGTTATAGGTTACGGAACATAGAAACGGTTGTGTTGGGTTATGGACCATTATGAAGGGTTGTGATGGGTTATGCTCAAGTAGGAAGGGTTGTGATGGGTTATGGACCATTATAAAGGGTTGTGATTGGTTTAGGGACCATTATGAAGGTTGTGATGGGCTATAGACCATTATAAAGGGTTGTGATGGGTTATCGACCATTATGAATGTTGTGATGGGTTATGGACCACTATGAAGGGTTATGATGGGATATGGATCATTATGAGGGATTTTGATATGTTATGATTAACTATGAAGAGTTGTGATGGGTTATGCACAATAGAAAGGGTTGTGTTGGGTTATGGACCATTATGAAGGGTTGTGAAGGGTTATGGACCATTAAAAAATGAAGGTTTTTATGGGTTATGGACCATTATGATGGGTTGTTGTGGGTTATGGTGAATTATGATGGGTTGTGATGGGTTATGGACCATTAGAAAGGGTTGTGATGGGTTATGGACCGTTATGAAGGGTTGTATGGGTTATGTACTATTATGAAGGTTGTGATGGGTTATGAACCATTATAAAGGATTATGATGGGTTATTGACCATTAAGAAGGGTTGTGATTGGTTATGGTCAATTATGAAGGGTTGTTATGGGTTATGGACCATAGAAAAGGTTGTGTTGGGTTATGGACCATTATGAAGGGTTGTGATGGATTATGCTCAATTATGAAGGGTTATGATGGGTTATGGACCATTATAAAGGGTTGTGATGGGTTATGGACCATTATGAAGTTTTTGATGGGTTATGGACAATTATAAAGGGTTGTGATGGGTTATGGACCATTATGAAGGTTGTGATGGGTTATGGACCATTATGAAGGTTGTGATGGGTTATGGACCACTATGAACGGTTATGATAGGTTATGGACCATTATGTGGGGTTGTGATAGGTTATGGTCAACTATGAAGAGTTTTGATAGGTTATGGACCATCGAAAGGGTTGTGTTGGGTTATGGACCATTATGAAGGGTTGTGATGGGTTATGGACCATTATGAAGGTTTGTATTGGTTATGAACCATTATGAAGGGTTGTAACGATTATGGATCATTACGCAGGGTTGCGATGTGTTATGGACTATTATGAAGTGTTGTGATGGGTTATGGTTAATTATGAAGGGTTGTGATCGGTTATTGACTATTATGAAGGTTTGTATGTGTTATGGACAATTATGAAGGGTTGTTATGGTGATGGAGCATTATGCAGGGTTGCGATGGGTTATGGACAATAGAAACTGTTGTGATGGGTTATGGACCATTAGAAAGGGTTGTAATGAGTTATGGACGTTATCAAGGGTTGTATTGGTTATGTACTATTATGAAGGTTGTGATGGGTTATCAACCATTATCAAGGTTTATGATGGGTTATTGACCATTATGAAGGGTTATGATAGGTTATGGTCAATTATGAAGGGTTGTTATGTGTTATGGACCATAGAAAGGGTTGTGTTGGGTTATGGACCATTATGAAGGGTTGTGATGGGTTATGCTAAATTATGAAGGGTTGTGATGGGTTATGGACCATTATGAAGGTTGTGATGAGCTATGGACCATTATAAAGGGTTGTGATGGGTTATTGACCATTATGAAGGTTATGACGGGTTATAGACTACTATGAAGGGTTATGATGGGTTATGGACCATAGAAAGGGTTGTGTTGGCTTATGGACCATTATGAAGGGTTGTGATTGGTTATGGACCATTATGAAGGTTTGTATGGTTTATGGACCATTATGATGTGTTGTTATGGTTATGGACCATTATGAAGGGTTGCAATGTATTATGGACCTTTATGAAGTGTTGAGATGGGTTATGGTTAATTATGAAGGGTTGTGATGGGTTATGGACCATAGAAAGGCTTGTCTTGGGATATAGACCACAAGAAGGGTTGTGATGGGTTATGTTTAATTATGAAGGGTTGTGATGGGTTATGGTCAATTATGAAGGGTTATGATGGGTTATTGACTATTTTGAAGTTTTGTATGGGTTATGGATCATTATGACGGGTTGTTATTGTTATGGACCATTTATGCAGGGTTGTGATGGGTTATGGATCAGTATGGGTTATGGTCAATTATGAAGGGTTGTGATGGGTTATGGTGAATTATAAAAGGTTGTGATGGGTTACAGACCATTATGAAGGTTGTCATGGGTTATGGACCATTATGAAGGGTTGTGAGGGGTTATGGACCATTATGAAGGTTTGTATGGTTTATGGACCATTATGAAGGGTTGTTATGGTTATGGACCATTATGAAGGGTTGCGATGTGATGGACCATTATGAAGTGTTGAGATGGGTTATGGTTAATTATGAAGGGTTGTGATGGGTTATGGACCATAGAAAGGGTTGTCTTGGGATATGGACCATAGGAAGGGTTGTGATGGGTTATGGTCAATTATGAAGGGTTGTGATGGGTTATGGTCAATTATGAAGGGTTGTGATGGGTTATTGACTATTTTAAAGTTTTGTATGGGTTATGGATCATTATGACAGGTTGTTATTGTTATGGACCATTATGAAGGGTTGTAATGGGTTATGGATCAGTATGGGTTATGGTCAATTATGAAGGGTTGTGATTGGTTATGGTCAATTATAAAAGGTTGTGATGGGTTACAGAACATTATGAAGGTTGTCATGGGTTATGGACCACTATGAAGGGTTATGGACCATTATAAGGGGTTTTGATAGGTTATGGTCAATTATGAAGGGTTGTGTTGGGTTATGAACCATAGAAAGGGTTTTGTTGTGTTATAGACCATTATGAAGGGTTGTGATAGGTTATGGACCAATATGAAGGGTTGTAATCGGTTATGGACCATGATGAAGGTTTGTATGGGTTATGGATAATTATGAAGGGTTGTTTTGGTTATGGACCATTATGTAGGGTTGCGATGGGTTATGGACCATTATGAAGTGTTGTGATGGGTTATGGTTAATTATGAAGGGTTGTGATGGGTTATGGACCATAGAAAGGGTTGTGCTGGGTTATGGACCATAGGAAGGATTGTGATGGGTTATGGTCAATTATGAAGGGTTGTGATGGGTTATGGACTGTTATGAAGGTTTGTATGGGTTATGGACCATTATGAAGGGTTGTGATGGGTTATGGTTAATTATGAAGGGTTGTGACGGGTTATGGACCATAGAAAGGGTTGTCCTGGGTTATGGACCACAAGAAGGGTTGTGATGTGTTATGGTCAATTATGAAGGGTTGTGATGGGTTATGGTCAATTATGAAGGTTGTGATGGGTTATTGACTATTATGAAGGTTTGTATGGGTTATGGATCATTATGAAGGGTCGTTATGGTTATGGACCATTATGCAGGGTCGCGATAGGTTATGGACCATTAGAAAGGGTTGTGATGGGTTATGGACCGTTATGAAGGTTTGCAAGGGTTATGTATTATTATGAAGGTTGTGATGCGTTATGAACAATTATGAAGGATTATGATGGGTTATTGGCCATTATAAAGGGTTTTGAAATGTTATGGTCAATTATGAAGGGTTGTTATGGATTACGGAACATAGAAACGGTTGTGTTGGGTTATGGACCATTATGAAGGGTTGTGATGGGTTATGGACCATTATAAAGGGTTGTGATGGGTTTATGGACCATTATGAAGGTTGTGATGGGCTATAGACATTATAAAGGGTTGTGATGGGTTATGGATCACTATGAAGGGTTATGATGGGATATGGATCATTATGAGGGGTTTTGATAGGTTATGATCAACTATGAAGAGTTGTGATGGGTTATGGACCATAGAAAGGGTTGTGTTGGGTTATAGACCATTATAAATGGTTGTGAAGGGTTATGGACCATTATGAAGGTTTGTATGGGTTATGGACCATTATGAAGGGTTGTTATGGGTTATGGTGAATTATGAAGGGTTGTGATGGGTTATGGACCATAGAAAAGGTTGTCCTGGTTTATGGACCATAGGAAGGGTTGTGATTGGTTATGGTCAATTATGAAGGGTTGTGATGGGTTATGGTCAATTATGAAGGTTTGTGATGGGTGATGGACTATTATGAAGGTTTATATGGGTTATGGACCATTATGAAGGATTGTTATGGTTATGGACCATTATGCAAGATTGTAATGGGTTATGGACCATAGAAAGGGTTGTTATGGGTTATGGACCAGTAGAAAGGGTTTTGATGGGTTATCGACCGTTATGAAGGGTTGTATGATGGGTTATTGACCATTAAGAAGGGTTGTGGTGGGTTATGAACCATTATCAAGGATTATGATGGGTTATTGACCATTAAGAAGGGTTATGATAGGTTATGGTTAATTATGAAGGTTTGTTATGGGTTATGGACCATAGAAAAGGCTGTGTTGGATTATGCTCATTTATGAAGGGTTATGATGGGTTATGGACCATTATAAAGGGTTGTGATGGGTTATGGACCATTATGAAGGTTGTGACGGGTTATGGACCATTATAAAGGGTTGTGATGGGTTATGAACCAAATGAAGGTTGTGATGGGTTTTGATAGGTTATGGTCAATTATGAAGAGTTATGATGGGTTATGGACAATAGAAATGGTAGTGTTGGGTTATGGACCATTATGAAGTGTTGTGAAGGGTTATGGACCATTATGAACGGTTGTTATGGTTATAGACCATTATCCAGGGTTACGATGGTTTATGTACCATTATGAAGTGTTGTGTTGGGTTATGGTCAATTACGAAGGGTTATGATGGGATATGGACCGTTATAAAGGGTTGTATGGGTTATGTACTATTAAGAAGGTTGTGATGGGTTCTGAACCATTATCAAGGATTATGATGGGTTATTGATGATTATGAAGGGTTATGATAGGTTATGGTCAATTATGAAGGGTTGTTATGGGTTATGGACCATAGAAAGGGTTTTGTTGGGTTATGGACCATTATAAAGGGTTGTGATGTGTTATGCTCAATTATGAAAGGTTGTGATGGGTTATGGACCATTATAAAGGGTTGTGATGGGATATGGACCATTATGAAGGTTGTGATGGGTTTTGGACCACTATGAAGGGATATGATAGGATATGGACCATTATGAGCGGTTTTCATAGGTTATGGTAAAAAATGAAGAGTTGTGATGGGTTATGGACCATAGAAAAGGTTGTGTTGGGTTATGGACCATTATGAAGGGTTGTGATGGGTTATAGAGCAATATCAAGGTTTGTATGGGTTATGGACCTTTATGAAGGGTTGTTAAGGTTATAGACCATTATCCAGGGTTGCGATGGGTTATGGACCATTATGAAGTGTTGTGATTGGTTATGGTTAATTATGAAGGGTTGTGACGGGTTATGGACCATAGAAAAGGTTGTCCTAGGTTATGGACCATAGGAAGAGTTGTGATAGGTTATGGTCAATTATGAAGGATTGTGATGGGTTATGGACCATTATGAAGGGTTATGGACCGTTATGAGGTGTTGTGATAGGTTATGGTCAATTATGAAGAGTTGTGATGCGTAATGGACCATAGGAAGGGTTGTGTTGGGTTATGGACCATTATGAAGGGTTGTGATGGGTTATGGACCATTATGAAGGTTTGTATGGGTTATGGACTATTATAAAGGGTTGTTATGGTTATGGACTATTATGCAGGGTTGCGTTGTGCTATGAACCATTATGAAGTATTTGTGATGGGTTATGGTTAATTATGAAGGGTTGTAATGGGTTATGGACCATAGAAAGGTTTGTCCTGGGTTATGGACCACAGTAAGGGTTTTGATGGGTTATGGTCAATTATGAAGGGTTGTGATGCGTTATGGTCAATTATGAAGGTTGTCATGGGTTATTGACGAGTATGAAGATTTGTATGGGTTATGGACCATTATGAAGGGTTGTTATGGTTATGCACCATTATGAAGGGTTGTTATGGATATGGACCATTATACAGGGTTGCGATGGGTTATAGACCATTAGAAAAGGTTGTGATGGGTTATGGACCGTTATGAAGGGTTGCATGTGTTATGTATTATTATGAAGATTGTGATGGGTCATGAACCATTATGAAGGATTATGATGGGTTATTGACCATTATGAAGGGTTATGAAAGGTTACGGACCATAGAAACGGTTGTGTTGCGTTATGGACCATTATGAAGGTTGTGATGGGTTATGGACCATTATGAAGGTTGTGATAGGTTATGGACCATTATTAAGGGTTGTGATAGGTTATGGAGCATGATGAAGGTTGTGATGGGTTATGGACCACTATAAGGGATTTTGATGGGATATTGACCATTATGAGGGGTTTTGATAGGTTATGGTCAATTATGAAGAGTTGTGATGGGTTATGGACCATAGAAAGGGTTGTGTTGGGTTATGGACCATTATGAAGGGTTGTGAAGGGATAAGGACCATTATGAAGGTTTGTATGGGTTATGTACCATTATGAAGGGTTGTTATGGGTTATGGTTAATTATGAAGGGTTGTGATGGGTTATGGACCATAGAAAGGTTTGTCCTGGGTTATGGACCATAGTAAGGATTGTGAAAGGTTATGGTCAATTATGAAGGGTTGTGAATGGTTATGGTGAATTATGAAGGGTTGTGATGGGTTATAGATTATTAGGAAGGTTTGTATGGGTTATGGACCATTATGAAGGGTTGTTATGGTTATGGACCATTATCCTGGATTGTGATGGGTTATGGACCATAGAAAGGGTTGTGATGGGTTATGGACCATTAGAACGGGTTGTGATGGGTTATGGACCGTTATGAAGGGTTGTATGGGTTATGTACTATTATGACGGTTGTGATGGGTTATGAACCATTATCAAGGATTATGATGGGTTATTGACCATTATGAAGGGTTGTGATAGGTTATGGTTAATTATGAAGGGTTGTTATGGGTTATGGTCCATAGAAAGGGTTGTTTTGGGTTATGGACCATTATGAAGGGGTGTGATGGGTTATGCTAAATTATGAAGGGTTGTGATGGGTTATGGACCATTATAAGGGGTTTTGATGGGTTATAGACCATTATGAAGGTTGTGATGGGTTATAGACCATTATGAGGGGTTTTCATATATTATGGTCAATTATGAAGAGTTGTGATGGGTTATGGTCAATTATGAAGTGTTGTAATGGGTTATGGACTATTATAAAGGTTCGTATGGGTTATGGACCATTATGAAGGGTTGTTATGTTATGGACCATTATGCAGGGTTGCGATCGGTTATGGACCATAGAAAGGTTGTCCTGGGTTATGAACCTTTATGCAGGATTATGATGGGTTATTGACCATTATAAAGGGTTGTGATAGGACATGGTCAAATATGAAGGCTTGTTATGGGTTATGGACCATAGAAAGGGTTGGGCTAGGCTTTGAACCATTATGAATGGTTGTGATGGGTTATGGACCTCAGACAGGGTTGTGCTGGGTTATGGACCATAGGAAGGGTTATGATGGGTTATGCTCAATTATGAAGGGTTGTGATGGGTTATGGTCAATTATGAAAGGATGTGATGAGTTATGGCCTGTTATGAAGGTTTGTATGGGTTACGGATCATTATGAAGGGTTGCGATGGGTTAGGGACCATTACGAAGGGTTGTATGGATTATGGACAACTATGAAGGGTTGTTATGGTTATTGACCATTATGTAGGGTTCCGATGGGTTATGGACCATTATGAAGTGTTGTGATGGGTTATGGTTAATTATGAAGGGTTGTGTTGGGTTATAGACCATAGAAAGGGTTGTGCTCGTTTATGGACCATAGGATGGGTTGTGATGGGTTATTGACTGTTATGAAGGTTTATATGGATTATAGACCATTATGAAGGGTTGTTATTGTTATGGACCATTATGCAGGGTTGCGATGGATTATGGACCATAGAAAGGGTTGTGATGGGTTATGGACCATTAGAAAGGGTTTTGATGGGTTATGGACAGTTATGAAGGGTTGTGTGGGTTATGTACTATTATGAAGGTTTTGATGGGTTATGAACCTTTATGAAGGATTATGATGGGTTATTGACCATTATAAAGGGTTGTGATAGGACATGGTCAATTATGAAGGGTTGTTATGGGTTATGGACCATAGAAAGGGTTGGGCTAGGCTATGAACCATTATGAATGGTTGTGATGGGTTATGGACCTCAGACAGGGTTGTGCTGGGTTATGGACCATAGGAAGGGTTATGATGGGTTATGCTCAATTATGAAGGGTTGTGATGGGTTATGGTCAATTATGAAAGGATATGATGGGTTATGGCCTGTTATGAAGGTTTGTATGGGTTATGGATCATTATGAAGGGTTGTTATGGTTATGGACCATTATGCAGGGTTGCGATGGTTATGGGTCATAGAAAGGGTTGTGATGGGTTACGGACCATTTGAAAGGGTTGTGATGGGTTATGGACCATTATGAAGGCTTGTATGGGTTATGTACTATTATGAAGGTTGTGATGGGTAATGAACCTTGATAAAGGTTGTGATGGGTTATGAACCATTATCAAGGATTATGATGGGTTATTGACCATTATGAAGGGTTGTGATAGGTTATGGTCAATTATGATGGGTTGTTATGGGTTATGGACCATAGAAAGGATTGTGTTAGGTTATGGACCATTATAAAGGGTTGTGATAGGTTATGGACCGTTATAAAGGGTTGTGATGGGTTATGGACCGTTATAAAGGGTTGTGATGGTTATGGACCATTATGAAGTTTGTGATGGGTTACGGACCATTATAAAGGGTTGTGATGGGTTATGGACCATTATGAAGGTTGTGATGGGTTATGGACCAGTGGACCACTATGAAGGGTTATGATGGGTTATGGAGCATTATGAGGGGTTTTGATAGGTTATGGTCAATTATGAAGAGTTGTGATCGGTTATGGACCATAGAAAGGTTGTGTTGGGTTATGGACCATGATGAAGGGTTGTGATGGGTTATGGACCATTATGAAGGGTTGTATGGATTATGGACAATTATCAAGGGTTGTTATGGTTATGGACCATTATGTAGGGTTTATGGACCATTATGAAGTGTTGTGATGGGTTATGGTTAATTATGAAGGGTTGTGATGGGTTATAGACCATAGAAAAGGTTGTGCTTGGTTATGGACCATAGGATGGGTTGTGATTGGTTATGGTTAATTATGAAGGGTTGTGATGGGTTATGGACTGTTATGAAGGTTTATATGGATTATGGACCATTATGCAGGGTTGTGATGGGTTATGGACCATAGAAAAGGTTGTGATGGGTTATGGACCATTAGAAAGGGTTTTGATGGGTTATGGACCGTTATGAAGGGTTGTGTGAGTTATGTACTATTATGAAGGTTGTGATGGGTTATGCTCAATTTTGAAAGGTTGTGATGGGTTACGGACCATTATAAAGGGTTGTGATGGGTTATGGACCGTTATGAAGGTTGTGATGGGTTATGGACCATTATAAAGGGTTGTGATGGGTTATGGACCATTATGAAGGTTGTGATGGGTTATGGACCATTATGATAGGTTGTGATAGGTGATGGTCAATTATGAAGAGTTGTGATAGGTAATGGACCATATGAAGGGTTATGTTAGGTTATGGACCATTATGAAGGGTTCTGATGGGTTATCGGCCGTTGTGAAGGTTTGTATGGGTTATGGACCATTTTGAAAGTTTGTATGGGTTATGGACCATTAGGAAGGGTTGTTATGGTTATGGACCATTAAGCAGGTTTGCGATGTGTTATGGACGATTATGAAGTGTTGTGATGGATTATGTTTAATTATGAAAGGTTGTGATGGGTTATGGACCATAGAGAAGGTTGTCCTAGGTTATGGACCATGGGAAGGGTTGTGATGGGTTATGGTCAATTATGAAGGGTTGTGATGGGTTATTGACTACTATGAAGCTTTGTATGGGTTATGGACCATTATGAAGGGTTCTTATGGTTATGGACCATTATGCAGGGTTGCGATGGGTTATGGACCATTAGAAAGGGTTCTGATGGGTTAAGGACCGTTATGAAGGGTTGCATGGGTTATGTACTATTATGAAGGTTGTGATGGGTTATGAACCATTATGAAGGATTATGATGTGTTATTGACCATTATGAAGGGTTGTGAAAGGCTATGGTCAATTATGAAGGGTTGTTATGAGTCATGGACCATAGAAACGGTTGTGTTGGGTTATGGACCATTATGAAGGGTTGTTATGGTTTATGGATCATCACAACCCTTCATAATTGACCATAACCCATCACAACCCTTCCTATTGTCCATAACCCAAGACAACATTCTCTATGGTCCATAACCCATTACACCCCTTCTTAATTAACCATAACCCATCACAACACTTCATAATGGTCGATAACACATCGCAATCCTGCTTAATGGTCCATAACCATAACAACCCTTCATAATGGTCCATAACCCAACACAACCCTTTCTATGGTCCATAACCCATCACAACTCTTCATAATTGACCATCACTTATCAAAACCCCTCATAATGGTCCATAACCCATAATAACCATTCATAGCAGTCCATAAACCATCACAACCTTTATAATGGTCCAACCCATCACAACCATTTATAATGGTCTCTAACCCATCACAACCTTCATAATGGTCCATAACCTATCACAGCCCTTTATAATGGTCCATAACCTATCACAACCTTCATAATGGTCCATAACCCATCACAACCCTTTATAATGGTCCGTAACCCATCACAACCTTTCAAAATTGAGCATAACCCATCCCAACCCTTCATAATGGTCCATAACCCAACACAATCCTTTCTATGGTCCATAACCCATAACAACCCTTCATAATTAACCATAACCTATCACAACCTTTCATAATCGTCACTAACCCATCATAACCCTTCATAATGGTTCATACCCCATCACAACCTTCATATTAGTACATAACCCATACAACCCTTCATAACGGTCCATAATTCATCATAACCCTTTCTAATGGTCCATAACCCATCACAACCCTTTCTATGGTCCATAACCCATCACAACCTTACATAATAGTCCATAACCATAACAACCCTTCATAATGTTCCCTAAGCCACACAAACCTTCATAATAGTCCAACCCATCACAACCTTTCATAATTCACCAAAACCCATCACAACCCTTCATAATTGACCATAACCCATCACAACCCTTCCTATGGTCCATAGCCTAGGACAACCTTTTTTGTGGTCCATAACCCATCACAACCCTTCATAATTAACCATAACCCATCACAACACTTCATAGTGGTCCACAACCCATCGCAACCCTGGATAATGGGTTATGGACCATAGAAAGGGTTGTGTTGGGTTATGGACCATTATGAAGGGTTGTGATGGGTTATAGACCACTATGAAGGATTGTGATGGGTTATGGAACATTATGAAGGTTTTTATGGGTTATGGACCATTATGAAGGGTTGTGAAAGGTTATGGTCAATTATAAAGGTTTGTTATGGGTTATGGACCATAGAAACGGTTGTGTTGGGTTATGGAAAATTATGAAGGGTTGTTATGGGTTATGGAGTATCACAACCCTTCATAATTGACCATAACCCATCACAACCCTTCCTATGGTTCATAACCCAAGACAACCTTTGGCATGCCCACACACCTTTCTTGGTGTGTGGTGGATGTGATTTTGAAGAGAGAGAGAGAGAGAGAGAGAGAGAGGAAGATTCTCTCATTTTATAATTTATAAAGATTTTCCATAAAATGCTTATAAATGATAATCTCTTATTTCTCAATTCAACTCCTTTTATTTATTTACACATATATAAACATATATACACTTATAATTAACATATATATATATATATATATATATATATATATATATATATATATATATATATTTATTTATGGGTTACTTGGACAAATAAAGGTTATAACTTGTATGTTTATAAATTATAAACCTTAGGAGAATTTTTTAAAGATATGAGTGGAAAACAAACCTTGTTGTCTTGTCTCTCCATGTGTTAGACGTCCACCACCTCCCAAGGAGGTGGTGTGGGCATCCCATCATGTATTTCAAAGATTCTCTTGGTATCCAAAGTATTGAACATGGGATTTTGTGAGTTAGTGGAAGAATAAAGTAATTTAAGTTATCCATTCTTGATACGTCATACAAAATGGACGATTCTTTTGAAGACTCACATCATTCTTCACTTGCTCAATATGAAAAACACTCTCTAGAACTTCTCTCTCACTTTTGAAAATCGGATTTTACATAAGAAGAGTCAAGAGTTCTTCTTGCAAGTTTTTGAAGACTAGTATCTTGGTGTCTTTCAACTTGTTGGTGGACTAAGCTATAGAGGGAAACTCTTTTGCTTCCTCATCATCAACAACTCGTCCAACTAAGCTCAAGAACATAAGGTTATGATCTTGAACTTTTTCTATGTTTGTTTTTCATTTTATATCTTCATGCATGTAGGATGATCCTCTTGGTATGGAATTCGTGTTCATCATTTAAGCTTCCATTGCAACTTCAAGTTTTTGAAACCTATGAAACGAATATGGATTTCCAACAATTGGTATCAGAGCCAGGTTATATTACATGTTTAGATAATGAGTTTATTTGGATAAACTTGGTTTTTGGAAGCCATGAATGTTCATTTTCTTGAATGCAATATTCATGCATGGCTTCTTTGGCAACATGCTAGTATAAATTCTATGATTTTATGTAACCAACTTAAAAATTATATTTTCATGCATTTGGTTACATAATTATTCCCTTATAAAAACAAAGTGTTGATTTTCTTATGATTTTATGTGATAAAATGGTGCATAAACAAGCCAAGGACCATGTGTTGCATGTTTTGTGTTTAAATTCGATATGGTTGTAATATATTCTTTTATTCAAATGGTTTTTAATAATAATTAGTTATTTCCTTCTTTTATTCATTTTTAAGTATTATAAATAATTGTATTTTATATATTTCACAAAATGTAACAAGAGAATGAGCAAGAGCAAGAACCAAGAGAAGCAACACTAAAAAATAGCAACAAAATTCCTGCCCTCCTGCTGTGTATTTTCGGACCAAACATGGGACACCAAGTAAATTCATTCATTGTTGTTTTGGTGCTATACTTGTTATTAACTTTGATATTTAACATAAAAATAAAGTTTTGGAAAGTATAAGCATCAATATGACTAAGAATGAAGGTGTAAAAGTTCCAAAAAAACCCTGATGTTGTTGTTTCTGTTCGGACCTGTTTGGAGGACACAAAAAAAATTCATGACTCATCCCATGGAGCTAAGAAAGGGTGGTTCAAGTGTTATTTGATGATATAAGAAGATTGGCAAAGTTGTAGCCAAATCAAAGATCATTTGGTTGAATTTTTGGTCACCTTTTGTCTCTAGGTTTGGACTTGATATTTCATGTATGGCTCACATGAAATATCAAATTAGTTGTCTTGTGTTTGTGCACCCATGCATGCATGTGATGATTGAATGTTTTATTATTTTGTGTTGTGGATGAAAATAGGATTTTTGCATGCTAGACAACCTAGATAATTAAACATAATCATCAAAGAGTTTGTATTTTTCAAATTGACATTTATAACATAATATGTGCTAAATTGGTTTTACTAAAATGGGTTTTGTTATAAAACCTATAAACGTCAATATTTTGAAAATTAATGAAATGATTTAAAATGGAGATTTTAAGAATTCTTACAAACTTCAAACCTAAGTAATAATGGTAATTATTTAGGATTAAAAGTGGTTCTCATGTATGTGATCAATGCCAAACTCAATATAGGATATTAGTTGCCAACTTGACCACAAACAAGGAATTAATAAATTGGAGATTTTATAATTTAAAGAACCAATTAACAAATTAAGACTTTCTAAAATGGTACCATGTTCATTGAATGCATGTAATCTACATGATACCATATGTTTTTCAAAAATTAGAATTGTAAAACATACAAATCCCTTTTAAAATACAAATCGATGTCGTCCTTTTAAAAGACACTCACGTATCACTTGTACACCCTTGTGGGATAAAGCTCACCTAACAACTTGGAATTGTCTTGTGATGCAAGAGGTAGCTTTGCAATATTGATGGGATAAAGGACACCTAACCATTGATAGTTGTCAAAACTACATGTCTATTTAAGTGGGATGATTTGTTTGGATATCTTTTGTGATAAAGGTCACCTAAGCATCAGAAATCCAAGGCATAGATGTGATCAAACATGCCAAACTTATAAATGTTATATTGGGATCCCATACCTCTAGAAATTACATTTGGATATAACTGGTAAACCGTTACCTAACTTGTTGATTCGAGTAGGCGGGATAAAGGACACCTAACCGCTTGTTTGTATTGCGACTTGGATTCTAGACCTTCGTTAATTAATGTTTATGAAACAAGAAAGGGTATTAATTATTAAGGACTTAATATCATAAAGTGCTAAATTGAACCTTGTTAAAATTTTGTAGATGGCGCCAAACACTATTGTACCAACACCGAATAACACATCGCTCTGTTCCGTCCTTGAGAAGGGAAAATTGAATCACACAAACTTCATCGATTGGTATCGATGCCTAAAATAGTTCTTAGGCAAGAAAAGAAGGAATATGTGTTGAATGAACCTCTTACCCCAGAGCCTCCTCCAATTCCCAAAAATGTACATGATGCATGGCTCAAGAAAGTCGATGATTCAATCGACGTATCATGTCTCATGCTGGCTACTATGATTCCTGAACTCCAAAGAGGGTTAGAACACTTCCCAGCATATGACATGATCACTCAGCTAAAGGAAATGTTCCAACAGCAAGCAAGAGTCGAAAGGTTTGACACAGTCAGAGCACTGCATGCATGTAAAATGGAGGAGGGACAAAGTGTGAGCACAAATGTGTTTAAAATGAAAGGATACATTGACCATTTGGGGCCCCTAGGTGCTCCAATCTCTGATGAGTTAGCACAGGATTTGATCCTAAACTCTCTCACTCGATCCTTTGACACATTTGTTAGGAATTATAACATGAACGCATGGGAGAAATCTCTATCGCAATTGCATGGGATGCTCAAAACTGCCGAGAAGAGTATCCCAAAGAAATCCGCTCATGTGCTTCACATAAGGGAAGGAGGTACCAAGAAACCCAAAGGAAAGAACTCAAAAGCCAAGGAAATCGTCCCCAAAGGGAAAGGCAAGCAAGTTGCCAAAACCCTACTACCCAAAAAGAAGGGAAAGGTCCCTAAAGATGACAATTTCTTTAAATGTGGGAAACCAGGGCATTGGAAGCGAAATTGCCCTACCTACTTGGCTGAGTTGAAGAAGATGAAGGCTTCTGGCGAGGGGCCTTCATATATATATATATATATATATATATATATATATATATATATATATATATATATATATATATATATATATATATATATATATATATATATATATATATATATATATATATATATATATATATATATATATATATATACTATAAACCATATATAAATTACAACACTTTAAAGTACAAAAGTCTTAATGTCTTAAAAATGTACAAGTTATTTATGCATTACTATATCAGATCTGATTTTTGCCCTTGATGATTATTAAATCAATCTTAACCATTGATATTTGATGATCCAAACAAACAACTTTAAACCAATAGAAATCCTTCATTTCAAATTTCAAATCTCTAATATAAAACTCAGCATTGGATATCACTAAAGTCAAACCAAAATCATACTATAAATCAACATGTTTCCAAACAATTCTTTACACCAATCTTTTTTTCTGCATATATGTCTGTTTCTGCTTTTAATTTTCTTCAAGCCATGTTTTTGAATAATGGCAATTTAGTTTCTGCACACAGACAAAAACATTAGGATAATTATCTTTTTACAAGCTGATTATATAAATGTTGGTCTATACTAAACTTTGTAGTTTTTGTTGTTTGCAGGTATGAATCAATTTACAGAATGAAAATTCAAGGTATAGATCAGGAAGTGACATACATTCTTCTTTACTCCAATTTTTTTGCTCTCCAATAATCTGTTTAGATCTGATAGTTTGTTTCTATTTCTGCACAATACAAAAGTAGTAGTTTACTAAATCATAAGATTTCATGTCAAAATAGAAAAATATATAGATCTTTCAATACCAATAACATTTTGCTTTTCTAAAATCTCAATTCAATTTTTGAACAAAAACACAATTTTTGTAATAGACATATTTTTGCAGGCCTTTTATAGAACAAGTGTTGTAATGGTCTTTTGAAAATCTAGAGATTTGTCAAACGTAAATCAAAACAAAAAATCCAGAGATTTGAGTATACAACATCACATGTTTTAAATTATATAGTATATGTGTATAAAGTAAAACGTCCTTTTTGGCATATAATACCACAAATTGTCAATCTGAGTATATCAATCATACTGAAGGTGTTTTCTCATGTGCAACTTTGATCTTTTTGCCTATAGATCACAATCAAAACAGAAAACCTTACTAAAATTATGTTACATCGAATATAACTAAAGCAATGGCAGAATTATCACCAATACACCGAATGCTAGAAACAAACAACAGATCTCAACTCAGATTGAGTTTCATCAATCGAGTAGGACCAAAAAACGTCCAGATCTGAGGACAAATAACTAATAACAACCAGATCTCAGCTCAAAAGACATGAGTTTCATAGATCGAGTAAGAAAAAGAAAAGGAACACAAAAAACTACAAGTCTTCACTCGGATCCGGAGTTTCACAGACAAAAAAAAGAAAAATGGCTTATATAAATCGCACAGATCTGACGAGCACAAGCAGATCCGATAGACACGCCAAGAACTCGAGCCAAAAAACAAGCATATAAGGTGATACGCCAAGAACTCGGGAACTTACGAGCCAAGAAGGGGCCAGAAGACTTGTAGTTTTTAGTGTAACAAATCGGTGTCCAGAAAATAAATAATCACAACCAATTTCAAAAGCAATAATAAGAACCAATTTCAAAACCAATAATCATAAATTCTAAATATAAGATAGAAAAGAGCTTATAACAACAGATCGAAAAGAGTTTATAACAACGAAATTCAGTTCTACCACACATATATACATATAGAAAAGAGTTTATAACAACGACAATCAGAAAAAACGGATCCTATAAAACACGATCTGTACCAGGTACCTACGATCGGAGGTGTGAACCCGACCAGAACGGTGGGATGCGCCGGTCGGTCGGTGAAGCAGATCGGAGGCGTGAACCCGACTAGGTCGGTGGTTTTGTGATGCAGGCTCGGTGGTTGCAGATCTTGGTACTGAATCCGGTAACCGATCTGATGAAGGCGGTGGTGATTAGGAGCGGTGGTTGCAGATCGGATGAAGGCGATGCAGAGGGGAAACGATCTCACAAAACCCAAACCGGTGGTTTATGATTTGAACCGGTCCAGTTTCTTGCAAATTCAATCTTATATTTAGCCTTTAATGCCCCCTCCAACACAGACCCCAACTTGCGTGAAAATAAGGAAAGCTATAAAAAAGGAGCTGGGATGATAAAATATTTGAAAAATATGATATTTTGGGACACATACTCATTGTACTAAAAGAAAGGGCAAAGTGGTGATGGGGTTGCTGTCGGGGTTAGTGAATAGACTTGTCAAAAATGTTATTTCTATTGTAAAAAGTAGCAAGTTACTTTATCATATAAATAAATACAATTGTTTATGTGTTTCGAGTGTGGTCTTTTTAATTGGCAGGTGAATAAAGTTTAGGACTTATCAACAAAAAGTAATAGAGTTTTTTATACCTTTGCTTATGTGTTTCCTGTGTAATCTTTTTGTTTCTTTCAGCTATACAAAAGATTTAGAATTGATGTGGTAGGTTGCAAATAGGTGACCAAATATCCTCAAAATGAGCTCAAAATTAAATTAGATTTGATGTGGTAGTTTATTTTAAAATAATGATTTTATAACAAAAAATGCAAAAGGCCCAATTATAGAAGCGTACTTTTTAATTTTAGTTAAAATAACAAATTAACAATTTTTCTGAAAAGAAATTATGAACGTTTATCAAAAGTAATTAATTATTGGAAGAAACCTATTCAACGACCGTTGCATTGCGCGGGTACTCCACTAAGATTAGGACACAGGGTCATTATTATTTTAAAGTGTTCGATAAAAATCTCTATAATAAACATATGAAATTCCCGTAAAATGATACCAAAATCTTGCGAAAACAAATAGGCTAAAGGAAACTACTCGTCGTCCGCTGCATTGCGCGGGTACGCAGCTAGTATATATATATATATATATATATATATATATATATATATATATATATATATATATATATATATATATATATATATATATATATATATATATATATATATACATATATATATATATATATATATATATATATATATATATATATATATATATATATATATATATATATATATATATATATATATATATATATATGCATGGGTATTTGATACTGGATGTGGAACTTATATTCTGTAATACTTTACAGGGGTTCAGAAAGAGTAGAGAACTAAAGGCAGGCGAAGTGGTATTCCATGTTGGCAATAGCACAAGGGTCGGAGTCAAAGCACTTGGAAATTTTGATTTGTTGTTACCCAATGGCCTGTATTTGAAATTAAACAATGTTTGTTATGTACCAAGTTTGACTAGGAACATCATTTCTGTATCTCGTTTAAGACAATCTGGTTTAGATTATCGTTTTAATGGTGATAATATTCATGGGTTCTATCATGATGTATTCTATTTTGAGGCAAGGCCTCTTAGTGGTATCTATGAATTTGTAACGCCCGGTTTTTCCCGGTATGTTTATTTATTTTATTTAACTAATTATGTAACATTATATTAATTTAGTTAATTAAGATATGATTAATTGAAAGATTGGGCTTATAATTATTGCCATCTTTTAATCATATAATTAAGTGTAACGCCCCGGATTTTCCCGGTACATTTATTTATTTTATTTAATTTATTTTGTAACATTATATTTATTTTATTTAATTTATTTTGTAACATTAAATTAATTTAATTAATTAAGATCTGATCATTTCTACCTAAACCTTATTATCATTTCTACCTAAACCTATAGGAACACTAGAAGCCAAACAATCATACATCTAGTTTTCCTTTTCCCGTTTTTGAAGATACAACCCCAGAGTTCGACAATTTCAGGGAGATTCAGACTTTGGATCGTCACGAAATTTTAACTGAAGGTTCCCAAGACATATATGAAGGTTCTGACCGAAGGAATTGTGTTTTCAAGGTATAGATTTTGAGTTATGAATTTCGCAATATAACCTAGGGTTTCTGTCAGATTTCACTGCTGAGTCTCCTTTCTTGTAAAATTCATATCTCGAGTTATAGGACTCAAATGGACCCAATACCAGTGCCCAAAGTTCCCAAATTTAGTTGGATAACTTTATTAAAAGGCACTCTCGCTGAAAAAGGACTTTACCTATGGGCAACAACAGCTTCTCTGCTGTTGGGTCTGATCCGGGTCTGCTGGGATATGTCATTTTGTTTTTATCATTACTAGGGTTTGGGAGATGATCCTGAGTGATTCCAATTACCCAAATGTACATTACATAGTTAATTTAATATCTGGAGAATATGGGTCGTTAATTCTTATTATAATTTGGTTAGAATGGACCCACACTCCAGGTCAATGGACAGTCACCAGCTTATGCTGATTCTGTGATTGACCACCTTGTGATTTTTATATCTAGATCTTGGGAAACCCTTTTTAATCGATTCCAACTCTGAGAATTGTATTTGTGTGTCTAATGTTCCTCTTATTTTTGGTTGGGGCTAATTCCACCCACAAGTTGGGTAGAATTGGCCAACACCACCTGACTGTTCGTCCAAAGACTGCAGTGACAAGTCTTTTTGTAAAATTCATATCTCTTACATCCTTTGGAGTTATGAGGAGTTCTTTATGGTTCTGGAAACCTAAGTCATTGAAGTTTATTGTAAAAATTATTTAAGCCTATGTTTCAGTTGTATATTTTGGAGTAATTCAGTCCCGAACAGCAGGTCTGTTTTAGAGACCTTGCTGTGATTACTCCTTTCTCATTCATTAGCTTCACAACTTCATCATTCTAACCTTTAGTCTTAATTAGGTGAAGTGTTGAAGTTTGCACAAGCTTGGTAGCCATATATTGACTTCTATCTATTATATCACTCACTCAAGGTGAGTTCTCTCACACCGTTGTATTGATGTTTGTGTTTGCTAGTTAGCTCGTGTGCGATTGTTTAGATTTATTATTTAAAGCATGCTATATTATTATTATAAATAGTACATGTGCACTGTATGTAATTGATTATTACTATGAGGGGTAGTTAGGTAAGATCACCAACGTTATACTCTTTATGAGGTGCGGGGATCGGGGCCAAAGGATACGGGATTTACCCGGTGCGGCTCAAACCTACAAGTCCGCCCTATTTTATATAAGCACTGATTCGTTCTTTGCTTAGTTTTTATAATTATAATTGGAAATGGATTAGGGCTGGTAAATGTGAATATTAATATGATGTTTGTGTTTGAATTCACTAAGCTTTTGCTTACGGTTTCCCTAAACATTTTTCAGGTGTTAAGATCAAGGAGGCTCAGGCTTGATTGGAGCACCGGGATTGCCACTACTAGGAGTTTTATTTATTTCGGACTATGACATGATATGCTTCCGCACTTTACTTTAGTATTTTGCCATGTTTTGGGTTTGAACTACTTATTTATTTTGGAAACTTATAACTATTTTTATAAAAGTTATCTTTGAAAGTTAAAATATTTTGCGAAAAATTTTGGGTGTTACAAGTTGGTATCAGAGCACACGTTTGAGGGAACTAGGCATTCTTAGGAATGTTCTAGACTCAAATTTGAGGCTCGTAAAAAAAAATTATTTTCTTTAAAAATATTTTCTTTAAAAGAATTTCTTAAGACTTTTGAGGACTAGTAGTGGAAGATCCTATGGTGCGCCAGTTAGCCAAGTAAGCCTTGTTTCTTAAATTCTTATTTCGATGGATTGTTATATCTTGAGTTGTTTATTATAAGTTTTATCTGCAAACATACCTTTAATTATCCTTAAATTGTTAGATTTTTCACCCATGTTAGTAATATCATGTGAGAGAGTTGTTTAAATAAACGGCTAGAGCAAACTGGAACATTTGAAACTAGACACGAATGCGAGATTGGAACTTGTGTGGAAGGTAGTAGAAGGGCCCCTACTATTTGAAGCACCGGTGCCGATCTCGGGTCGGGGCAAGGTTGAAAATGTCTGGTGAGCTGAGTGTTTCAGGCTTCCTAGAAAAATCTAGGGTGAATAACTCCTAATAATCTCTTTATTCTGCGAATCTAAATGGCTCCGACAACTCGTCTTAATCAGACCCAAATGGGGCAAGTTAGGGAACTCATCGCTGAATAATTCAACAACGCCTTTAACGAGCTCATTCCGAATGTCACTTCTGACATAATTACCCAATTCCGTGCTCTCTTGGATGAGCGCCTCGCAGCTGATAACGGAGGAGCTTTACCCGCTCCTCCTGTTCGCGACTCAGCCTATTATTTCGAGAAGTTCTCTAAGTGCCACCCTCCACAGTGGAATGGTGACTTGAATCCAGTGGAGGCTAAACACTGGATTGCCGATATCGAAAGCGCTCTCATGACTTGCGGGTGCCCAGATCAATTCAAGGTTGTTGTTACTATGAGCCAACTTAGGAAGAAAGCAAATACCTGGTGGAATCGTAAAGGAATTGTGGTAATCTGGTGGGTAATGATTTTGAAGAAATTACTAAGGATAACATAGGAGTTATATGCCTATGTAATAAGAACAAGTAAGATTATAAGTATTAAAAATAATAATAATAATAATAATGCAGTGGATATATACCACTTAGTATGACAAGGTAAAAAAAATTAATAAGATGGTTAATACTCCTGAGACAATATGAAAGGAATTAGTAAAAGAGACATGGCCAGAAGGTATAAATATATTGAAAATGTTAATGGAGTGTATAGTACAAATATAAAAGAAAGAGTATAACTAAAAATTTCATTGTCTAACGGAAACAAATTATGATAATAGAATAAAGATAAAAGTAGTGTCACTATAGTGACCAAAGAAAGAAAGATTGGAAAATAATAATAATAATAAATAAAAGTAGTAACACATCGATACATGTGATCCATTACTATAACTTTATATTAATGCATTAAGAAAAGTTTACAGAATTACTAATCTAATCTGAAGAATCAGAAGGAAGCGAAATAAAATCTTCTAGACTCCACTCTTTGTCATCATTAGGTTGACTTGTACCTTCTTGAGGATTTGGAAGGGGTATGTTTTCAGATATTGGAGGAGGAGCTCCAAGATGCGGGGTCTCGATAGGGTTGGAACCCGTAACCCCATGGGTATGGGTTAAAAATTGACTCGTTTGGGGAGTGTGCAAGTAGGGAAGTGATGAAGAAGGGTTCCAATTCGAAACCTGTTGGGGGTAGCTATAAGGAGGAGGAAACCATGCTAGATTACCTACAGAGCCTCCAAAATTTCCCTCACTCACAGGCTCGAGTAAACCATGATTAATACTACTCATACCGGAATTAGATGGCAGAGATTGCTGCTGTGTATGAGTTCTGGATGAAGATTCCCCTTTTTCCAGAAATTTTCTTTTCTTATATTCATTCTTATGACCAGCTTGTATTAGTTTCTTTGTGCCGTCAGTGAGACCTGATTGTGACCCTTCCATTATTGCTTCTCTCTCCCTTTTTAGGTTGGGTAATAAATCTTCCGATAATCCTGCTGCTCCACTAAACTCGTTACCAAATTCCTGTTACATAAACAACGTTAGTAATAATAACATTATTATATAAAAAAAAAAAAATAAAAAAAAAAATAATAAAAAAATGTAGTTCTTTACCTCAACACGATCAATGAGAGTTTGTAGACTCTTGAGTTGTCGTTGGGGCCAATGAACAATACCTAAATCTCTACAACGTCTTTTTAACTGAGTGGATCCAATGTTGAGTTCTTTCGCAGCTTTCTCAATTGGTTCGTTAAAGTGTTCAGCTATCTGTTCTCTACTTAATGAGTGTCTGAAACCTCTTCTACTGCCAGCTACTGTGGTTGTCGGAATTGAAGGATTATTATTATTATTATTTGGGATCATTTGAACATGATCCTGATTTTCTGAACCCAAGATGGACATTGATTCATTAAAATCAGTAGTTTCTATCGATGGTAATTGTACGTTTTCAATCATGGACTCACGATTTTGAAATCCTTCTAGGTTCCTCTGAATTACCTGAAGGTGATTTTGATATTGAAAGCCAACCCCAAGTTCGGGATTCATTTCAATATTTATGTTATGAGTCGTCTGTAATTGATTGTCATTTTGAATGTCAGCCATGAATCCTTGATTCGTGGGGATGATCTCACTACTCGTTGAGGGTACGACGTTGAATGAATTGTAATCGGGTAGACCATCCACAAATGGGTCTACAAATATCAATTGTTAGATGATAAAACAAAATTGAATATTCATAGAAGCAATCATTTAAAGAATTTAACCTGGTAGAAGGTATGGAGTCTGATAGAGTGCAAAGTCTAAAGATGCATGCACTGTTTCTTCTGAGTTAATATTCAGCTCGGGAAAAATTCTCGGCTCTTCGTTGAGTGGCTCTAATGGTAGTATATCTGGAAGACTGTATCATAATTCAAAATCAAACAAAACATTAGAAAGAAAAATGAAAAACAAATAATGGATGTTTATAATGTTAAAGTCAACGAACTCCGGTAAAGACGTCTGATCTGAAGGACCCTCTCCTTGCGGAAAATTAGGTCCAGGGTTTGACAGATCGTCCATTGAAGATCTGTTTTCCATGACTCAGCTTTAAATATGAGTTCGTATACGAAAAATCTAGTAATAGAAGAGAATGAGACTGAAAATGAACGTGGAAATAAATGATGCTACTTACGTGTATATATATAGCATTTTGCAGCTGGAACCGAAAGGACGCATGTAATTGAAAGCACAATTCACGTTCTTATTACCAAAATTCAAATTATCTACAGTGGATGCGACCCTTCACTACCCTGAGTGCCGATTAATTTTCAAAATTCACTGCTAGACTCTAGTGATAAAGGGATATTGATGAGATTTTTTTGTTGGAATAAAGGTGAATAAAGTGGTGTCGTTTACTGATTACTTAATTGCACAGACTGTTGTAGGCTGTTGATTATTAGTGATGTGATGTCACATAAAAACAAAGTGTACGACCTATCTGTTAACATTGGAGAAGTATTGACCTTGACTTATTTCGACTTCTCATCTCGTGTTGGACTCTAGGCCTAATGGGTTAAAGCTTAACATATTTGGGCTCATGTCGTTGGGCTAGTAGTTATGGAAAAATTAGTAGACCAATATAAAAATGAAGTATGGGCTAATGTATTCACATACTATTAATCTTGTGGAATTATGGGCTAATGAAAGTTTCAACCTAGAATACATATTGTTGGTGATGACTTCGAGGACGAAGTCCGTTCCTAGTGGGGGAGAGTTGTAACGCCCGGTTTTTCCCGGTATGTTTATTTATTTTATTTAACTAATTATGTAACATTATATTAATTTAGTTAATTAAGATATGATTAATTGAAAGATTGGGCTTATAATTATTGCCATCTTTTAATCATATAATTAAGTGTAACGCCCCGGATTTTCCCGGTACATTTATTTATTTTATTTAATTTATTTTGTAACATTATATTTATTTTATTTAATTTATTTTGTAACATTAAATTAATTTAATTAATTAAGATCTGATCATTTCTACCTAAACCTTATTATCATTTCTACCTAAACCTTATTATCATTTCTACCTAAACCTATAGGAACACTAGAAGCCAAACAATCATACATCTAGTTTTCCTTTTCCCGTTTTTGAAGATACAACCCCAGAGTTCGACCATTTCAGGGAGATTCAGACTTTGGATCGTCACGAAATTTTAACTGAAGGTTCCCAAGACATATATGAAGGTTCTGACCGAAGGAATTGTGTTTTCAAGGTATAGATTTTGAGTTATGAATTTCGCAATATAACCTAGGGTTTCTGTCAGATTTCACTGCTGAGTCTCCTTTCTTGTAAAATTCATATCTCGAGTTATAGGACTCAAATGGACCCAATACCAGTGCCCAAAGTTCCCAAATTTAGTTGGATAACTTTCTTAAAAGGCACTCTCGCTGAAAAAGGACTTTACCTATGGGCAACAACAGCTTCTCTGCTGTTGGGTCTGATCCGGGTCTGCTGGGATATGTCATTTTGTTTTTATCATTACTAGGGTTTGGGAGATGATCCTGAGTGATTCCAATTACCCAAATGTACATTACATAGTTAATTTAATATCTGGAGAATATGGGTCATTAATTCTTATTATAATTTGGTTAGAATGGACCCACACTCCAGGTCAATGGACAGTCACCAGCTTATGCTGATTCTGTGATTGACCACCTTGTGATTTTTATATCTAGATCTTGGGAAACCCTTTTTAATCGATTCCAACTCTGAGAATTGTATTTGTGTGTCTAATGTTCCTCTTATTTTTGGTTGGGGCTAATTCCACCCACAAGTTGGGTAGAATTGGCCAACACCACCTGACTGTTCGTCCAAAGACTGCAGTGACAAGTCTTTTTGTAAAATTCATATCTCTTACATCCTTTGGAGTTATGAGGAGTTCTTTATGGTTCTGGAAACCTAAGTCATTGAAGTTTATTGTAAAAATTATTTAAGCCTATGTTTCAGTTGTATATTTTGGAGTAATTCAGTCCCGAACAGCAGGTCTGTTTTAGAGACCTTGCTGTGATTACTCCTTTCTCATTCATTAGCTTCACAACTTCATCATTCTAACCTTTAGTCTTAATTAGGTGAAGTGTTGAAGTTTGCACAAGCTTGGTAGCCATATATTGACTTCTATCTATTATATCACTCACTCAAGGTGAGTTCTCTCACACCGTTGTATTGATGTTTGTGTTTGCTAGTTAGCTCGTGTGCGATTGTTTAGATTTATTATTTAAAGCATGCTATATTATTATTATAAATCGTACATGTGCACTGTATGTAATTGATTATTACTATGAGGGGTAGTTAGGTAAGATCACCAACGTTATACTCTTTATGAGGTGCGGGGATCGGGGCCAAAGGATACGGGATTTACCCGGTGCGGCTCAAACCTACAAGTCCGCCCTATTTTATATAAGCACTGATTCGTTCTTTGCTTAGTTTTTATAATTATAATTGGAAATGGATTAGGGCTGGTAAATGTGAATATTAATATGATGTTTGTGTTTGAATTCACTAAGCTTTTGCTTACGGTTTCCCTAAACATTTTTCAGGTGTTAAGATCAAGGAGGCTCAGGCTTGATTGGAGCACCGGGATTGCCACTACTAGGAGTTTTATTTATTTGGGACTATGACATGATATGCTTCCGCACTTTACTTTAGTATTTTGCCATGTTTTGGGTTTGAACTACTTATTTATTTTGGAAACTTATAACTATTTTTATAAAAGTTATCTTTGAAAGTTAAAATATTTTGCGAAAAATTTTGGGTGTTACAGAATTAAACCTTGATTGTCCTATAAATAGTTCATTATATCATGCTAATACCAGAAGACCTAAATTTGATTTGGGTCAAACCTATCTATGTCATTGTCGCCTTGGCCACATAAACAAGAATCGTATACAACAACTTCGAAAGAGTGGTCTTTTGAAAACAAATGACAATGATTCATTTGATGTATGTGAGTCTTGTTTACTTGGTAAGATGACTAAAGCACCTTTCTCAAGCACGAGTGAAAGGGCAAAGGACTTGTTGGGTATCATACATACTGATGTATGTGGCCCATTCAAGCCCATGTCTAGATATGGTGAAAGATACTTCATCACCTTCATAGACGACTACAGTCGTTATGGCTATGTTTATTTGTTGAATACAAACATGAGTCATTTGAGATATTTAAAACATTTCAAAGTGAAGTTGAAAATCAGCTTAATAAGACCATCAAAGTCCTTCGTTCAGATAGAGGAGGTGAGTACTTAAGCCTAGAATTTAACAATCATCTTAGGAGTCGTGGAATTGTTTCACAACTCACTCCACGTGGAACACCACAACATAATGGCGTATCTGAAAGGAGGAATCGAACTTTATTAGATATGGTTCGATCTATGATGAGCAGAAGTACTCTTCCTTTATCTTTTTGGGGTTATGCCTTACAAACAACTGCCCGTCTTCTAAATATGGCACCAACCAAGAAGGTTAACAAAACACCTTTTGAAATATGGCATGGAAGAGTTCCATCCTTATCATATTTAAAGGTGTAGGGATGTGAAGCTTATGTTAGACAAGAAGCTTCAAATAAACTAGAACCCCGTTTACTAAGTGTATCTTTGTAGGGTATCCAAAAGATTGTCTTGGATACTACTTCTACAATCCTATCGAGAACAAGATATTTATTTCTCGAAAAGCTGAATTCCTGGAAAACAAGTTTCTAATGGAACAAGCTAGTGGGAGATTTGTGGAACTTGAAGAAACTTAAGAACCACAGCCAGATGCACAAGGAATTGAATCTAGCATTCAACAAGAGGTTGGTGAACCTGAACAAACAGTTGATCAGGAACAAGTTGTAACACAAGGTGTTCGTAGATCTAATAGGGTTCGATTTGAACCTGAAAGGTATGGTTACCTAATGATAGATAAGGAATGTTATATGATAGATTCCGATGAACCTATCAACTACCAGAGTGCGATGTCAGATCCCGAATCTGATAAGTGGCTTGAAGCCATGAACACAAAGATGCAATCCATGCACGATAACCAAGTATGGGACTTGGTTAATCTTCCTACCAATTGTAAGACCGTTTGGAACAAGTGGGTTTTCTAGAAGAAAACCGACGTGGATGGAAATATTCACACTTTTAAGGCAAGACTTGTTGCTAAAGGATACTCCTAAACTCATGGTATTGACTATGATGAGACCTTTTCACCAGTGGCAATGATCAAGTCGATTAGGATACTCTTTGCCATAGCCGCATACTATGATTATGAGATATGTCAAATGGATGTCAAGACCGCTTTCCTTAATGGACACTTATTGAAAGATGTCTACATGGATCAACCTGAAGGTTTTGTCGATCTCAAGTATCCAAACAAGGTGTGCAAGCTTAAGAGATCTATTTATGGATTAAAGCAAACGTCTCGAACATGGAACATCCGCTTTGATGAAAAGATCACAGATTTTGGATTCATCAAAAATGAGGATGACTCCTGTGTTTACAAGAAAGCTAGTGGGAGCATAGTTAAATTCCTAGTATTGTATGTAGATGACATACTTCTGTTTGGAAATGACATCCCAACCTTATAGGGTATTAAAACGTTTCTTGAGAATTGCTTCTCAATGAAGGACTTAGGAGAAGCTGCTTATGTATTAGGCATAAAGATCTATAGATATAGATCCAAGATACTGATTGGTCTAAGCTAAAGTGTACACATTGATAAGATCTTGAAAAGATTCAAAATGCAAGACTCCAAAAGAGGATTCTTGCCAATACCGCATGGTACCATCCTGAGTAAGTCTCAGTGCCTAAGCACTAAAACTGAACTTGACAGGATGAGATCTGTCCCATATGCTTCGGCAATTGGGTCCATTGTGTATGTCATGCTATGCACTAGGCCCGACGTCTCATGTGCCTTAAGCATGACTAGTAGGTATCAACAGAACCCAGGTGAAGCTCATTGGACTACTGTAAAGAACATCCTTAAGTACTTGAGAAGAACCAAAGTCATGTTCTTAGTTTACGGAGGTTTAGAAGAAAGTTTAAAGGTAAAGCGTTACACTGGCGCGAGCTTCCAAAAAGATAGGGATGATTCGAGATCTCAATCGGGGTATGTATTTATTTTAAATGGAGGAGCCGTGTCTTGGAAAAGTTCCAAACAAGATGTGATTGCACAGTCCACTACTGAATCAGAATACATTGCCGCTTCAGAAACTGCTCAAGAAGCTGTCTAGATGAGGAAATTCATTAAAGATCTAGGGGTTGTTCCTTCCATTCGGGACCCTATAGAAATCTTCTGTGATAATCTGGGTGCCATAGCTCAAGCTAAGGAACCTAGATCGCATCAAAAGACCAAAAACATTCACCGAAGGTATAACTACAGCCGACATGACGTCAAGAGTGATGAAATAAGTATTCACAAGGTTCATGCATATCAGAATTTGGCAGACCCATTCACGAAGACTTTACCCCAAGCTAAGCATGAAAGTCATGCTAAGGGTATAGGACTTTGTTTTTCTAATGATTGGATTTGATTTGTGTTTAATGTTTTATGAATATGAAACTATGTAAACAAAATTATCATGTGACATATGTGATGTGATGTTTTACTCATAATTTTGTGTTCTATATTAACATGTTTAATCCTTGAATAATCTATTTATTCTAAATGTCCATAGTCCATCATAGTTGTGGGACACAACTATGAAGTAAGACTAATATGAATTGGATTGGTTGACTTTTATGGGTAAAAGTAGCAAAAGGTTGCAACCAAATTCATAGGTACTCGTTAGTGAACAGGTATTGGACTTGACCCGCTTCAAGAATGCTTCATGGATTGTTGTCATAAGTAATTATTGAATAAAGTTAGTATATTGATATCCTTAGACCTGAGATGCATATTTGCTATGCTTAGATGTGGTTAAACGTTGTTCTTGAAATAATAGGCAGCTATTAAGGCCATTATCAGGTGTAGTGTGAACTACATGAGAGGCGTATGTAATCAAGAAGGGATATGTCCCTCTTATGCGTTCAGAGTCAGACATCTAAGGCGCCTGATCAAAAGTTGAATACAAATGAGAATGATTGTGTATCCATGTCTCATGTTCCACATGATGTTTGTGACAAAGGGATAACTGATACATAGCTTGATACATCAATTAAAGCCTCGAGCTTTCTGAATAATTGGATGTTGTTGAATGGCATTTTCTCATGTGTTATTGGGGGCAGTGAAATGTTGCTAGACGTTCACCACTGTCGATATCATTCTATGATGCAACCTTGTGCAAGTGGGAGATTGCTAGTTCTATGTACCCAAGGATGATCATAAAATGATATTACTAATAAAACATGATCCTATAGGGTCACACCAATAACAAGTTTGAGACCAATTAAATCATTTTGATATTGGATTTTAATTCATAATCAAATGATTATTTGCTTGCACTTTATTTTAGAAGAAATGTTGTTTCGTGAAATAATAATTGTTTCAAGATTTAATTAATGTGAGATGAATTAATTTGAGAGTTCAATGTATTTATATCATTTATTTATTAAATGATACAAATAATATACCCATGGATTATATATATATATATATATATATATATATATATATATATATATATATATATATATATATATATATATATATATATATATATATATATATATATATATATATATATATATATATATATATATATATATATATATATATATATATATATAAACACAAATATAAATCCATGGGTATATGTATAATTATATATATGTATATATTTATGGGTTACTTGGACAAATAAAGGTTTTAACTTGTATGTTTATAAATTATAAACCTTATGAGAAATTTTTAAAGATATGAGTGGAACATAAACCTTGTTGTCTTCTCTCCCCAAATGTTGGACGTCCACCACCTCCCAAGGAGGTGGTGTGGGCATGCCATCATGTATTTCAAAGATTCTCTTGGTATCCAAAGTATTGACCATGGGATTTTGTGACTTAGTGGAAGAATAAAGTAGTTTAAAATATCCATTCTTGATATATCATACAAAATGGATGATTCTTTTGAAGGCTCACATCATTGACCGTTATGAAGGGTTGTATTTATTATGTACTATTATGAAAGTTGTGATGGGTTATGAACCATTATCAAGGAGTATGATGGGTTATTGACCATTATGAAGGGTTGTTATAGGTTATGGAACATAGAAAGGAATGTATTGGGCTATAGACCATTATGAAGGGTTGTCACGGATTATGCTCAATTTTGATGGGTTGTGGACCATTATAAAGGGTTGTGATGGGTTATGGATCATTATGAAGGTTGTGATGGGTTATAGACTATTATAAATGGTTGTGACGGGTTATGGGCCATTATGAAGATTGTGATGGGTTACAGACCACTATGAAGGGTTATGATAGGTTATGGTGGTGTATGTGGGGTTTTGATAGGTTATGGTCAATTATGAAGAGTTGTGATGGGTTATGGACCATAGAAAAGGTTGTGTTGGGTTATGGACCATTATGAAGGGTTGTGATGGGTTATGGACTATTATGATGGGTTATGGACCATGATGAAGGTTTGTATGGGTTATGGACAATTATGAAGGGTTGTTATGGTTATGGACCATTATGTACGGTTGCAATGGGTTATGGACCATTATGAAGTGTTGTGATAGGTTATGGTTAATTATAAAGGGTTGTGATGGGTTATGGACCATAGAAAGGGTTGTGCCAGGTTATGGACCATAGGAATGGTTGTGATGGGTTATGTTCAATTATGAAGGGTTGTGATGGTTATGGTCAACTATTCAGGGTTGAGATGGGTAATGGACTGTTATGTAGGTTTGTATAGGTTATTGACCATTATGAAGGGCTGTTATGGTTATGGAATATTATGTACTATTATGAAGGTTGTGATGGGTTATGAACCATTATTAATGATTATGATGGGTGATTGACCATTATGAAGGGTTGTGATAGGTTATGGTCAATTATGAAGTGTTGTTATGGGTTATAGACCATAGAAAGGGTTGTGTTGGGCTATGGACCATTATGAAGGGTTGTGATGGGTTATGCTCAATTTTAAAGGGTTGTGATGGGTTTTTTTTGGGTAAAGAGGGCGGCACCTCTGGCAAATTTTATTAATAAAAAGAATAAATACTATATAAGGCTGGGGACTCCCCACCAAAAAACAGTAAATCCATCGGGACAGGCCCCAACGGACAACAAGCTAAACTAGGAACCAAAACAAGAGAAGGAACCATAAGCAAACAAGAACATAAAGGAGAGCAACCTGCAAAACAAACAAACCATACAAGCCAAAACAAGCAGAGAAAAAAGAAAGCGCAGAGGAAGAAAATTAAGGGAGTGTCCAAGTAGTTTTAGCCAAATCAACATTAGTGCAAGTTTTCATAGAAAGACTCAGCAGTCTACAGCGGATATCATCCTTAACAATATTCACGACAGCATGATGAGATCTTTTTATTTTTGTAAAAATGCGTAAATTTCTTTCCCGCCAGATATGGTAGACAGCTCCAGCAAAAACAAGTCTTCTAATGATGGACCATATGGTCTTGTTCTTATTAATTGGGTTGAGTTGACTAATGATATCAGACCAGCTATCAGTGGAGAAGGAGAGATTCATGACATGATGGAGGTCATGCCAAACCAAAGAATTGAAAGAGCATTCAAAAAAGAGATGAGAAAGGGAATCCGGACAGTCCCCGCAGAACGCACAAATGAGGTTGGAATTAGTGTCCCAAATTTTGATTTTATCATGAGTCTTAAGACGATCTTTAAGAGCAACCCAAAGAATGAAAGCATGTGTGGGGATGTTTTGGGAGAACCAAACAAGATAAAACCAAATGACCGGTTGGTGATAGGGGCGAATAGACTGCCACACAGATCGAACAGAGAAAGGAGAGAGTTGACCGTCTCTAGATCTCCAAAGGAGTTTATCAGTGACAGACGTGGAAATAGTCGGAGGGTTATGAGAAAGAAGAGCACCATGGGAATCTCCCCAACAATGAGGCCGAACCCAAGATCTGTTAAGAACCAGGTCAGCAACCTTAGTATCAGGAGTGAAACCCGCATCATGGATGTCACGGACAGACAAGAACTTAGAAAGAGGGCCCGCAGGGTGCCAATTGTCGAACCAAGCAGAAGTAGAGCATCCATCACCTATCTGGGAAACTATATACTCCCTTATCTTATCCCGCATATCCAGGATGTTACGCCAGGCAAATCCCGATCCGTATTTTTTGGGGGCATCCCAAAAGTTACGGCCACATAAACGGTATGAGTGGATCCACTTAACCCATAGGGACTCTTTCTTGGAAAGGATTCTCCAAACATGGGAAGCCATAAGGGCAACATTCCAGATAGCAATGTTACGTATGCCAAGACCACCATGTTCCTTAGGAAGGCAAACAGTTTTCCAGGAGACTTTAGCTTTACCATGCTTCAGCTCACCATGGCACCAGAGGAAACCTCTCATGAGCTTCTCAATATCGTTAGAGATAGATTTAGGAAGAATAAAAACAGAAGCCCAATAGATTTGAGTAGAAGAAAGGACAGAGAGGATGAGCTGGAGACGACCAGCAAAGGAAAGAGACTTGTTTTTCCAGTCATTAATCCTGCATTTGACTTTATCAACAAGGCCTTTACAGTCTTTGTGCGCAAGACGCGTGGTGATGAGAGGAACGCCAAGGTATCGGACAGGAAAAGAGCCCTCAGGAAATTTAACAATAAGGTCAATGGCAGCCCTGGTCCTCTCACCAACATTACAGTAGAAGGTTGTGATGGGTTATGGACCATTATAAATGGTTGTGATGGGTTATGGATCATTATGAAGATTGTGATGGGTTATGGACCATTATAAAGGACTGTGACGGTTTATGGACCATTATGAAGGTTGTGATGGGTTATGGACCACTATGAAGGGTTATGGACCATTATGAGGGGTTGTGATAGGTTACGGTCAATTATGAAAAGTTGTCATGGGTTATGGACCATCGAAAGGGTTGTGTTGGGTTATGGACCATTATGAAGGGTTGTGAAGGGTTATAGACCATTATGAAGGGTTGTTACGGTTATAGAACATTATCCAGGGTTACGATGGGTTATGTACCATTATGAAGTGTTGTGATGGGTTATGGTTAATTATGAAGGGTTGTGATGGGTTATGGACCATAGAAAGGGTTGTCCTGGGTTATGGACCATAGGAAGGGTTGTGATGGGTTATGGTCAATTTTGAAGGGTTGTGATGGGTATATGGTCAATTATGAAGGGTTGTGATGGGTTATGGACTATTTTGAAGGTTTGTATGGGTTATGGACCATTATGATGGGTTGTTATGGTTATTGGACCATTATGCAGGGTCGCGATCGGTTATGGACCATAGAAAGGGTTGTGATGGGTTATGGACCATTAGAAGGGGTTGTGATGGGTTATCGACCGTTATCAAGGGTTGTATGGGTTATGTACTATTAAGAAGGTTGTGATGGGTTATGAACCATTATCAAAGATTATGTTGGGTTATTAACCATTATAAAGGGTTGTGATAGGTTATGGTCAATTATGAAGGGTAGTTATGGGTTATGGACCATAGAAAAGGTTGTGTTGGGTTATGGACCATTATGAAGGGTTGTGATGGGTTATGCTCAATTATGAAGGGTTGTGATGGGTTATGGACCATTATAAAGGGTTGTGATGGGTTATGGACCATTATGAAGGTTGTGATGGGTTATGGACCATTATAAAGGGTTGTGATGGGTTGTGGACCATTATGAAGGTTGTGATGGGTTATGGACCACTAGGAAGGGTTATGATAGGATATGGACCATTATGAGGGGTTTTAATAGGTTATGGTCAATTACGAAGAGTTGACATGGTTATGGACCATAGAAAGGGTTGTGTTGGGTTACGGACCATTATGAAGGGTTGTGATAGGTTATGGAACATTATCAAGGTTTGTATGGGTTATGGACCATTATGAAGCGTAGTTAAGGTTATAGACCATTATCCAGGGTTGTGATGGGTTATGGACCATTATGAGGTGTTGTGATGGGTTATGGTTATTTATGAAGGGTTATGACGGGTTATGGACCATAGAAAAGGTTGTCCTGGGTTATGGACAATAGGAAGGGTTGTGATGGGTTATGGTCAATTATGAAGGGTTGTGATGGGTTATGGTCAATTATGAATAGTTGTGATGGGTATGGACTATTATGAAGGTTTGTATGGCTTATGGACCATTATGAAGGGTTGTTATGGTTATGGACCATTATGCAGGGTCGCGATGGGTTATGGACGATAGAAAGGGTTATGATTGTTTATGGACCATTTGAAAGGGTTGTGATGGGTTATGGACTGTTATGAAGGGTTGTGTGGGTTATGTACTATTATGAATGTTGTGATGGGTTATGAACCATTATGAATGATTATGGAGGGTTATTGACCATTATGAAGGGTTATGATAGGTTATGGTCAATTATGAAGGGTTGTGATGGGTTATGGTCAATTATGAAGGGTTATGATGGCTTATGGTCAATTATTCAGGGTTGTCATGGGTTATGGACTGCTATGAAGCTGTGTATGGCTTATAGACCATTATGAAGGGTTGTTATGGTTATGGACCATTATGCAGGGTTACGATGGGTTATGGACCATAGAAAGGGTTGTGATGGGTTATGGACCATTAGAAAGGCTTGTGATGGGTTATGGATCGTTATGAAGGGTTGTATAGGTTATGTACTATTATGAAGGTTGTGATGGGTTATGAACCATTATGAAGGATTATGATGGGTGATTGACCATTATGAAGTGTTGTGATAGGTTATGGTCAATTATGAAGGGTTGCTACGGGTTATGGACCATTGAAAGAGTTGTGTTGGGCTATGGACCATTATAAAGGGTTGTGATGGGTTATACTCAATTTTGAAGGGTTGTGATGGGTTATGGACCATTATAAAGGGTTGTGATGGGTTATGGACCATTATGAAGGTTGTGATAGGTTATGGACCATTTTAAAGGGTTGTGATGGGTTATGGACCATTATCAAGGTTGTGATGGGTTATGGACCACTATGAAGGGTTATGATGGGTTATGGACCATTATGAGGGGATGTGATAGTTTATGGTCAATTATGAAGAGTTGTGATGGGTAATGGACCGTAGGAAGGGTTGTGTTGGGTTATGGACCATTATGAAGGGTTATGATGGGTTATGGACCAATATGAAGGTTTGTGTGGGTTATGGAGCATTATGAAGGTTTGTATGGGTTATGGACCATTATGAAGGGTTGCGATGTGCTACGGACCATTATGAAGTGTTGTCATAGGTTATGGTTAATTATGAATGTTTGTGACGGGTTATGGACCATCGAAAGGTTTGTCCTGGGTTATGGACCACAGGAAGGGTTGTGATGGGTTATGGTCAATTGTGAAGGGTTGTGATCTGTTATGGTCAATTATGAAGGTTGTGATGGGTTATTGGCTATTATGAAGGTTTGTATAGGTTATAGACAATTATGAAGGGCTGTTATGGGTTATGTATTATTATGAAGGTTTTGATGGGTTATGAACCATTATGAAGGATTATGACGGGTTATTGACCATTATCAAGGGTTGTGAAAGGTTATGGTCAATTATGAAGGGTTGTTATGGGTTAGAGACCATAGAAACGGTTGTGTTGGGTTATGGACCATTATGAAGGGTTGTGATGGGTTATGCTCAATTATGAAGGGTTGTGATGGGCTATGGACCATTTTAAAGGGTTGTGATGGGTTATGGACCATTATGAAGGTTGTGATGGGTTATGGACCATTATAAAGGGTTGTGATGGGTTATGGACCATTATGAAGGTTGTGTGGGTTATGGACCACTATGAAGGGTTATGATGGGATTTTTTTTTTTTTTTTTTTTTTTTTTTTTTTTTTTTGGTAACCGAGGACCCCACCCGACCCATCCTTTGGATGACCCTGATGAAGCAACCTCGGGGCCCACGCACACCTGGCAGCAGGGTGGTCCGGGTCAATCACCTACGGGGGTAGAGAGGTGGCCAGTGGCCATCCCCTGATTGAAACCTAACACTCCCTATGGGGAAAGGGAGGGAGTGGGATTAGAACTTGGAACCTCTTTATGGGGGAAGAGAAAGAGTCCTAAGCCTTATCCACTAGGCCATCAAGGTGATGGTTGGTTATGATGGGATATGGACCATTATGAGGGGTTTTGTTAGGTTATGGTCAATTATGAAGAGTTGTGATGGGTTATGGACCATAGAAAGGTTAGTGTTGGGTTATGGACCATTATGAAGGGTTGTGAAGGGTTATGGACCATTATGAAGGTTTGTATGGGTTATGGACCATTATGAAGGGTTGTTGTGGTTATAGACCATTATATAGGGTTGTGATGGGTTATGTACCATTATGAAGTGTTTTGATGGGTTATGGACTATTATGAAGGTTGTGATGGGTTATGAACCATTATAAAGGATTATGACGGGTTATTTACCATTAAGAAGGGATATGACAGGTTATGGTTATGGACCATATAAAGATTTGTGTTGGGTTATGGACCATTTTGAAGGGTTGTGATGGGTTATGCTCAATTATGAAGGGTTGTGATGGTTATTGACCATTATGAAGGTTGTGATGGGTTATAGACCATTATAAAGGGTTGTGATGAGTTATGGACCATTGTGAAGGTTGTGTTGGTTATGAACCATTATGAAGGGTTATGATGGGATATGTACCATTATGAGGGGTTTTGATAGGTTATATTCAATTATGAAGAGTTGTGAAGGGTTATACACCATACAAAGGTTAGTGTTGGGTTAGGGACCGTTATAAAGTGTTGTGAAGGGTTATTGAGCATTATGAAGGTTTGTATGGGTTATGGACCATTATGAAGGGTTTTTATGGTTATAGACCATTATACAGGTTTGCGATGGGTTATGTACCATTATGAAATGTTATGATTGGTTATGGACCATAGAAAGTGTTGTCCTGGGTTATGGACCATAGGAAGGGTTGTGATAGGTTATTGTCAATTATGAAAGGTTGTGATGGGTTATGGTCAATTATGAAGGGTTGTGATGGGTTATGGACTATTATGAGGGTTTGTATAGGTTATGGACCATTATGAAGGGTTGTTATGGTTATGGACCATTATGCAGGATTCCGATGGGTTATGGACCATAGAAAGGGTTGTGATGGGTTATGGACCAGTAGAAAGGGTTGTGATGGGTTATGGACCGTTATGAAGGGTTTTATGTGTTATGTACTATTATGAAGGTTGTGATGGGTTATGAACCATTATAAAGGATTATGATGGGTTATTTACCATTAAGAAGGGTTGTGATGGGTTATGAACCATTATTAATGATTATGATGGGTGATTGACCATTATGAAGGGTTGTGATAGGTTATGGTCAATTATGAAGTGTTGTTATGGGTTATAGACCATAGAAAGGGTTGTGTTGGGCTATGGACCATTTTGAAGGGTTGTGATGGGTTAAGCTCAATTATGAAGGGGTGTGATGGTTTATGGACCATTATAAAGGGTTGTGATGGGTTATGGACCATTATGAAGGTTGTGATGGGTTATGGACCATTATAAAGGGTTGTGATGGGTTATGGACCAAATGAAGGTTGTGAAGGGTTATGGACCACTATGAAGGGTTATGATGGGATATGAACCATTATGAGGGGTTTTGATAGGTTATGGTCAATTATGAAGAGTTGTGATGGGTTATGGATCATAGAAAGTGTTGTGTTGGGTTTTGGACCATTATGAAGGGTTGTGAAGGGTTATGGACCATTATGAAGGTTTGTATGGGTTATGGACCATTATGAAGGCTTGTTATGGTTATAGCCCATTATACAGGGTGGCGATGGGTTATGTACCATTAGGAAGTGTTGTGATAGGTTATGGTTAATTATGAAGCGTTGTGATGGGTTATGCACCATAGAAAGGGTTGTCCGGATTATGGACCATAGGAAGGGTTGTGATGGGTTATGGTCAATTATGAAGGGTTGTGATGGGTTATGGTCAATTATGAAGGGTTGTGATGGGTTATGGACTATTATGAAGGTTTGTATGGGTTATGGACCATTATGAAGGGTTGTTATGGTTATGGACCATTATGCAGGGTCGCGATCGGTTATGGACCATAGAAAGGGTTTTGATGGGTTATGGACCATTAGAAAGGGTTGTGATGGGTTATGGACCGTTATCAAGGGTTGTATGGGTTATGTACTATTAAGAAGGTTGTGATGGGTTATGAACCATTATCAAGGATTATGATGGGTTATTGACCATTATGAAGGGTTGTGATAGGTTATGCTCAATTATGAAGGGTTATTACGGGTTATGGACCATAGAAAGGGTTGTGTTGTGTTATGGACCATTATGAAGGGTTGTGATGGGTTATGCTCAATTATGAAGGGTTGTGATGGGTTATGGACCATTATAAAGGGTTGTGATGGGTTATGGACCATTATGAAGGTTGCGATGGGTTATGGACCATTATAAAGGGTTGTGATGGGTTATGGACCATTATAAAGGGTTGTGATGGGTTATGGACCATTAGAAAGCGTTTGATGGGTTATGAACCGTTATGTAGGGTTATATGGGTTATGTACTATTATGAAGGTTTTGATGGGTTATGAACCATTATGAAGGATTATGATGGGTTATTGACCATTACGAAGGGTTATCAGGTTATGGTCAGTTATGAAGAGTTGTGATGGGTTATGGTCAATTATGAATGGATGTGATGGGTTATGGACTATTGTGAAGGTTTGTATGGCTTATGGACGATTATGAAGGGTTGTTATGGTTATGGACCATTATGCAGGGTTGCGATCGGTTATGAACCGTTATGAAGGATAATGATGGGTTATTGTCCATTATGAAGGGTTGTGATAGGTTATGGTCAATTATGAAAGGTGGGTTATGGTCAATTATGAGGTTGTTATGGCTTATGGTCAATTATTCAGGGTTGTGATGGGTTATGCACTGTTATGAAGCTGTGAATGGGTTATGGACGACGGGTTCTGGACCATAAAAGGGTTGTGAAGGGTTATGGACCATTAGAAACGCTTGTGACGGCTTATGGATCGTTATGAAGGGTTGTAAGCGTTATGTACTTTTATGAAGGTTGTGATGGGTTATGAACCATTATGAAGGATTATGATGGGTGATTGACCATTATGAAGGGTTGTAATAGGTTATGGTCAATTAGGATGGGTTGTTATGGGTTATGGACCATTATGAAGGGTTCTGATGGGTTCTGCTCAATTTTGAAGGGTTGTGATAGATATGGACCATTATGAAAGGTTGTGAAGGGTTATGGACCATTATGAAGGTTGTGATAGGTTATGGACCATTATAAAGGGTTGTGATGGGTTATGGACCATTATAAAAGGTTGTGATGGGTTATGGACCACTATGAAGGGTTATGATGGGTTATGGACCATTATGAGGGGTTGTGATAGGTTATGGTCAATTATGAAGAGTTGTGATCGATAATGGACCATAGGAAGGGTTGTGTTAGGTTATGGACCATTATGAAGGGTTGTGATGGGTTATGGACCAATATGAAGGTTTGTATGGGTTACGAACCATTATGAAGGTTTGTATGGGTTATGGACCATTATGAAGGGTTGTTTTGGTTATGGACAATTATGCAGTGTTGGGATGTGCTATGGACCATTATGTGGTGTTGTGATGGGTTATGGTTAATTATGAAGGTTTGTTACGAGTTATGGACTATAGAAAGGTTGTCCTGGGTTATGGACCACTGAAAGGGTTGTGATGGGTTATGGTCAATTATGAAGGTTGTGATGGGTTATTGACTATTATAAAGGTTTGTTATGGGTTATGGACCATTATGAAGGGTTGTTATGGTTATAGACCATTCTTCAGTGTTGCGATGGGTTATGGACCATTAGAAAGGGTTGTGATGGGTTATGGACCGTTATGAAGGGTTGCTTGGGTTATGTATTATTATGAAGGTTTTGATGGGTTATGAACCATTATGAAGGATTATGACGGGTTATTGACCATTATGAAGGGTTGTGAAAGGTTATGGTCAATTATGAAGGGTTGTTATGGGTTACGGATCATGGAAACGGTTGTGTTGGGTTATGGACCATTATAAAGGGTTATGATGGGATATGGACCATTATGAAGGGTTGTGAAGGGTTATGGACCATTATAAAGCGTTGTTATGGGTTATTGACCATTATGAAGGTTGTGATGGGTTATGGACCATTATAAAGGGTTATGATGGGATATGGACCATTATGAAGGGTTTTGATAGGTTATGTTCAATTATGAAGAGTTGTGAAGGGCTATAGACCATACAAAGGTTAGTGTTGGGTTAGGGACCATTATGAAGGGTTGTGAAGGGTTATGGAGCATTATGAAGGTTTGTATGGGTTATGGACCATTATGAAGGTTTGTTATGGTTATAGACCATTATACAGGGTTGCAATGGGTTATGTACCATTATGAAATGTTATGATTGGTTATGAACCATAGAAAGGGTTGTCCTGGGTTATGGACCATAGGAAGGGTTGTGATAGGTTATTGTAAACTATGAAAGGTTGTGATGGGTTATGGTCAATTATGAAGGGTTGTGATGGGTTATGGACTATTATGAGGGTTTGTATGGGTTACAGACCATTATGAAGGGTTGTTATGGTTATGGACCATTATGCAGGATTGTGATGGGTTATGGACCATAGAAAGGGTTGTGATGGGTTATGGACCATTAGAAAGGGTTGTGATGGGTTATGGACCGTTATGAAGGGTTGTATGGGTTATGTACTATTATGAAGGTTGTGATGGGTTATGAACCATTATAAAGGATTATGATGGGTTATTTACCATTAAGAAGGGTTATGATAGGTTACGGTTAATTATGAAGGGTTGTTATGGGTTATGGACCATTGAAAGGTTTGTGTTGGGTTATGGACCATTTTGAAGGGTTGTGATGGGTTATGCTCAATTATGAAGAGTTGTGATGGTTTATGGACCATTATAAAGGGTTGTGATGGGTTATGGACCATTATGAAGGTTGTGATGGGTTATGGACCATTATAAAGGGTTGTGATGAGTTATGGACCAAATGAAGGTTGTGAAGGGTTATGGACCATTATGAAGGGTTATGATGGGATATGAACCATTATGAGGGGTTCTGATAGGTTATGGTCAATTATGAAGAGTTGTGATGGGTTATGGACCATAAAAAGTGTTGTGTTGGGTTTTTGGGTAAAGAGGACGGTACCTCAGGCAAATTTTATTAATAAAAAGAATAAATACAATAAGAGGCTGGGGACTCCCCACCAAGGAAAAAAACAGAAAATCCATCGGGACAGGCCCCAAAGGACAACAAAGCTAAAAGAAACCAAAAACAATACATGGTAATAGAAACATAACAATATCATAAAGGAACACCACCTGCAAAAAACATGCCATACAAGCAGAGAGAAATACAAGCAATATGAGGATTGTTAAAGGATGGGTCCATATCTTTTTAGCCAAATTAACATTAGTGCATGGTTTCATAGAAAGACTTAGCAGTCTACAGCGGATATCATCCTTAACATTATTAACGACTGCATGATACGATCTTTTTGTTTTTTTGAAAATTCGAAAATTTCTTTCCTGCCAAATATGGTAAACTGCTCCAGCAAGCACAAGTCTTCTAATGATGGACCAAATGGTATTAATCTTAGAGACGGGCTTGAGTTGATTAATGATATCGGACCAGCTATCAGTGGTGACGGAGATATTCATTACATGTTGAAGATCATGCCAAACCATAGATGGGAAAGTACACTCAAAGAAAAGATGGGAAAGGGAATCAGCACAATCCCCACAGAAGGCACAGATGAGATTGGAGTTTGTTTCCCAGAATTTGATTTTATCATGAGTCTTAAGACGATTTTTAAGAGCAACCCATAGAATGAATGCATGTCTAGGGATATTCTGGGAGAACCAAACCAGATGATACCAATCAACAGGCTGATCATATGGGCGAATAGATTGCCAAACGGAACGTACAGAAAAATCTGAAAGATTACCGTCACTAGATCTCCATTGTAGTTTATCAGGAATGGATGGTGATAGAGAAGGAGGGTTTTGAGGAAGAAGATTATGAAGGTTGTCCCGCCATGGACCTTGTTGAACCCAAGATCCATTGATGACAAGGTCTGCAACCTTACTATCAGGATTGAATCCCGCTGCCCTGATTTGACGGGCATAAATGAAATTAGAGAGGGGACCAGCAGGATGCCAGTTATCAAACCAAGCGGATGTAGAGGACCCATCACCTATCTTTGAGACAATAAAATTTCTTATCTTACTTCGCATATCAAGGATGTTTCGCCAAGCAAAACCTGAACCGTATTTTTTGGGTGCATCCCAAAAGTTACGACCACAGAGACGGTAAGAGTGGATCCACTTGACCCATAGGGAATCCTTCTTAGAGAGGAGTCTCCAAACATGAGAAGCCATAAGGGCAACATTCCAAACCACAATATTACGGATTCCAAGTCCACCATGTTCCTTAGGGAGACACATAGTTTTCCAGGAAACTTTGGCTTTTCCACGTTTCAACTCACCATGGCACCAGAGGAAACCCCTCATGAGTTTCTCAATATCTTTAGAAATATATTTAGGGAGAATAAAAACAGAAGCCTAATAGATTTGCATAGAAGAAAGAACAGAAAGAATTAGCTGAAGACGTCCAGCAATGGAGAGAGTTTTGTTTTTCCAGTCATTAATCCTGCATTTGACTTTATCAACAAGACCTTTACAGTCCTTGTGGGCAAGACGTGTGGTGATAAGAGGGATGCCAAGGTATCTGACAGGGAAAGATCCCTCAGGGAATCCAACCATATGGTCTATAGCAGCCCTAGTTCTATCACCAACATTGCAATAAAAGGCTTCGCTTTTCGCCACATTAGGATGGAGCCCAGAAACCCCAGAGAATTCAGCAAGTGAGTCACATATGATGCTTACAAAAGGTCTATCCCCATGAGAGAATAGTAGAAGATCATCGGCAAAACATAGATGTGTGATATTCTGTTCCTCACATTGACGGTGGAATTTAAACAAATCGGATTCAGAGATTTTTCTCTTGAGCATAAGGTTAAGGACCTCCATAACAAGAGTGAAGAGATAGGGAGAGAGAGGGTCACCTTGGCGAATACCCCGTTTACCATCGAAAAAACCATGTATGTTACCATTGATACTCACTGAGTAAGCCGTAGTGGAAACACATGTCATTATCCAGTCAATCATACGCTCAGGTAAACCAAATCCAAACAAGATGGTGCGAAGAAAAGAACAGTCGACGGTGTCATAAGCTTTTTGAATATCGACTTTAAAGGCACACCTTGGTGGACCTCGTTGGCGATGATAATCTCGCACGAGCTCGTGGACAAGAAGAACGTTGTCGGATATCAAACGACCAGGGATGAAAGCAGACTGGTTATCATCAACCAAACAAGAGAGATGATTCTTGATACGGTCCATAATAATCTTGCTGATACATTTGTAAACAACATTACAGCAAGCTATAGGACGAAAATCAGTGACTTTGGAAGGGGAGTCAACCTTAGGGATAAGAGCCGGTGTTGTTGAAAGACTTAAGGAGTTTTCCAGACGAAAAAAACTCCTTAACCGCCAAACAAACATCAGTACCCACAATATCCCAAGCAGACTTGAAGAACTTAGCCGAGAAGCCATCTGGACCCGGGGCTTTATCATCTCCCATTTTGAACATGACACCCCTAATCTCCTCATCCGTAATAGGAGTAAGCATGGCGGCAGACTGGATAGGGGATAGCTTATTAGAGAAAAGGGAAGAAGGGTCACGAATAGGAATGGATGGGTAGGCAGAACCTAAGAAAGTTTGAAAGTGGGAAACAAAAAGGTTTGGAAGGTCATTCCCCATTATCCAGTTTCCATGAGCATCCTGGATAGAATCGATACGACTACGAGATAAGCGGCTTCTAACCGAATTGTGGAAAAATCTCGAATTTTTATCTCCCTCACGAAGCCAGTCAACCTTGGCCTTTTGTTTAAGAAACCTCTCTTCATCAAGGGTAGCCTCGTTATAAGCAAGGAGATAGTTGCAATGTTCTTCACGAAGATCCTTATTGGAAGGGTCCCGATCCAGAGCAATCTGAATTCTATCCAGCTCAGTACGGAGGGAGATAACCTTGGAGAAGATGTTTCCCTGACTACGAAGAAGAAAACGCAACGGTTTTTTCAAATTTTTAAGGTTTTGGAAGACCTTATACATCCTATATCCAGGGATATTGGAATTCCAAGAATCAGTAACAACCTGCTTGAAATCGTTCTTATAAGTCAGGAAGTTAGAGAATTTGAACGGTTTAGGCCTAAACGTAGATCTACTGGGAAGAGAAAGCACAGCAGGAGTATGGTCTGAAGAACGATAAGGGAGAAAATTGACAGAAGCAGAGGGGAAAGAGGCAATGAAATGAGGGTTTCCCATGACACGGTCAATTTTTTTGAGAATCCCACCAGTACCATTAGGAGACTTGGTCTAGGTGTAAAAGAGACCTTTATAGTTAAGATCCTCCATCTCCATGTGATTAACACAGTCCCTAAAATCCTCCGTGGCACGAGAGATAACAGAAGTCCCATAGGTGCTATCTTTCATGTCAAGAGCAACATTGAAATCACCCAAAAGGATCCAAGGGGCATCTTTAACCACTTTCTTGTGTGCTGAAAGAGAATGCCAAAGGGAGCGACGCAGGATGTGATTATTATGAGCATAGACGAAAGAGCAGAAGAAAGATTTATTAGAAGCACGAATTTTAACATAGAAATGCATAACCTGATCATTTAAGTCAAGAAGCATCATATCAATAGCAATAGGGTTCCAAGCTACCACAATTCTAGTCCCCCTAGGGCTAAAAAGACCATTAGACGACCAAGACCAGGACCCAAAAGCACGCGTACAGATAAGAGGAAGATTAGAGAAGTCAGTCCGAGTCTCGATGGAATCACACATATTGAGATTTTGTTCTCGAATAAGATCTCTCAAAGCTTTCTGATGCGAAGGCTTACAGAGACCGCGGGTATTCCATGCAGCGATGTGCGTCATATGGAAACTCGGTTGATGGCGGAATCCATCTGCTCGGACACCTGAGCTATTCTAACTCGGTTGATGGCGGAATCCATCTGCTCGGACACCTGGGTTATGGACCATAGGAATAGTTTTGATGGGTTAATGTCAATTAGGAAGGGTTGTGATGGGATATGGTCAATTATGAAGGGTTGTGATGGGTTATGGACTACTATGAAGGTTTGTATGGGTTATGGACCATTATGAAGGGTTGTTATGGTTATGGACCATTATGCAGGATTGCGATGGGTTATGGACCATAGAAAGGGTTGTGATGAGTTATGGACCATTAGAAAGGGTTGTGATGGGTTATGGACCGTTATGAAGGGTTGTATAGGTTATGTACTATTATGAAGGTTGTGATGGGTTATGAACCATTATAAAGGATTATGATGGGTTATTTACCATTAAGAAGGGTTATGAAAGGTTATGGTTAATTATGAAGGGTTGTTATGGGTTATGGACCATAGAAAAGGTTGTGTTGGGTTATGGACCATTATCAAGTGTTGTGATGGGTTATGCTCAATTATGAAGGGTTGTGATATGTTATGGACCATTATAAAGGGTTGTGATAGGTTATGGACCATTATGAAGGTTGTGATGGGTTATGGACCATTATAAAGGGTTGTGATGGGTTATGGACCAAATGAAGGTTGTGAAGGGTTATGGACCACTATGAAGGGTTATGTTGGGATATGAACCATTATGAGGGGTTTTGATAGGTTATGGTCAATTATGAATAGTTGTGATGGGTTATGGACCATAGAAAGGATTGTGTTAGGTTATGGACCATTATGAAGGGTTGTCAAGGGTTATGGACCATTATGAAGGTTTGTATGGGTTATGTACCCTCAGGAAGGGTTGTTATGGTTATAGACCATTATACATGGTGGCGATGGGTTATGTACCATTATGAAGTGTTGTGATGGGTTAAGGTTAATTATGAAGGGTTGTGATAGGTAACGGACCATAGAAAGGGTTGTCCTGGGTTATGCACCATAGGAAGGGATGTGATGGGTTATGGTTAATTATGAAGGGTTGTGATGGGTTATGGTCAATTATGAAGGGCTGTGATGGGTTATGGACTATTATGAAGGTTTGTTTGGGTTATAGACTATTATGAAGGGTTGTTATGGTTATGGACCATTATGCAGGGTCGCGATAGGTTATGGACGATAGAAAGGGTTGTGATGGGTTATGGACCATTAGAAGGGGTTGTGATGGGTTATGGACCGTTATCAAGGGTTGTATGGGTTAGGTACTATTAAGAAGGTTGTGATGGGTTATAAACCATTATCAAGTATTATGATGGGTTATTGACCATTATGAAGGGTTGTGATAGGTTATGGTCAATTATGAATGGTTGTTATGGGTTATGGACCATAGAAAGGGTTGTGTTGGGTTATGCAACATTATGAAGGGTTGTGATGGGTTATGCTCAATTATGAAGGGTTGTGATGGGTTATGGACCATTATAAAGGGTTGTGATGGGTTATGGACCATTATGAAGGTTGTGATGGGTTTTTTTTTTGGGTAAAGAGGGCGGCGGCACCTCTGGCAAATTTTATTAATAAAAAGAATAAATACAATATAAGGCTGGGGACTCCCCATCAAAAAACAGAAAATCCATCGGGACAGGCCCCAACGGACAACAAGCTAAACTAGGAACCAAAACAAGAGAAGGAACCATAAGCAAACAAGAACATAAAGGAGAGCAACCTGCAAAACAAACAAACCATACAAGCCAAAACTAGCAGAGAAAAAAGAAATCGCAGAGGAAGAAAATTAAGGAAGGGTCCAAAGAGTTTTAGCCAAATCAACATTAGTGCAAGTTTTCAAAGAAAGACTCAGCAGTCTACAACGGATATCATCCTTAACAATATTCACGACAGCATGATGAGATCTTTTTATTTTTATAAAAATGCGTAAATTTCTTTCCCGCCAGATGTGGTAGACCGCTCCAGCAAAAACAAGTCTTCTAATGATGGACCAAATGGTCTTGTTCTTATTAATGGGGTTGAGTTGACTAATGATATCAGACCAGCTATCAGTGGAGAAGGAGAGATTCATGACATGATGGAGGTCATGCCAAACCAAAGAAGTGAAAGAGCATTCAAAGAAGAGATGGGAAAGGGAATCCGGACAGTCCCCGCAGAACGCACAAATGAGATTGGAATTAGTGTCCCAAATTTTTATTTTATCATGAGTCTTAAGACGATCTTTAAGAGCAACCCAAGGAATGAAAGCATGTTTGGGGATGTTCTGGGAGAACCAAACAAGATGAAACCAAAAGACCGGTTGGTGATAGGGGCGAATAGACTGCCACACAGATCGAACAGAGAAAGGAGAAAGTTGACCGTCTCTAGATCTCCAAAGGAGTTTATCAGTGACGGACGTGGAGATAGTCGGAGGGTTATGAGAAAGAAGAGCACCATGGGAATCTCTCCAACAATGAGGCCGAACCCAAGATCCGTTAAGAACCAGGTCAGCAACCTTAGTATCAGGAGTGAAACCCGCATCATGGATGTCACGGACAGACAAGAATTTAGAAAGAGGGCCTGCAGGGTGCCAATTGTCGAACCAAGCAGAAGTAGAGCATCCATCACCAATCTGGGAAACTATATACTCCCTTATCTTATCCCGCATATCCAGGATGTTACGCCAGGAAAATCCCGAACCGTATTTTTTGGGGGCATCCCAAAAGTTTCGGCCACATAAACGGTAAGAGTGGATCCACTTAACCTATAGGGACTCTTTCTTGGAAAGGAGTCTCCAAACATGGGAAGCCATAAGGGCAACATTCCAGATAGCAAGGTTACGTATGCCAAGACCACCATGTTCCTTAGGAAGGCATACAGTTTTCCAAGAGACTTTAGCTTTACCATGTTTCAACTCACCATGGCACCAGAGGAAACCTCTCATGAGCTTCTCAATATCGTTAGAGATAGATTTAGGAAGAATAAAGACAGAAGCCCAATAGATTTGAGTAGAAGAAAGGACAGAGAGGATGAGCTGGAGACGACCAGCAAAGGAAAGAGACTTGTTTTTCCAGTCATTAATCCTGCATTTGACTTTATCAACAAGGCCTTTACAGTCTTTGTGGGCAAGACGGGTGGTGATGAGAGGAACGCCAAGGTATCGGACAGGAAAAGAGCCCTCTGGAAATTTAACAATAAGGTCAATGGCAGCCCTGGTCCTCTCACCAACATTACAGTAGAAAGGTTCACTCTTCGCAGTATTTGGATGGAGTCCAGAAACCCCAGAGAATTCTTCAAGAGAATCATATATGAGTTTAACCGAAGAGCTATCACCATGGCAGAAGAGAAGGAGATCGTCGGCAAAGCAAAGATGGGTGATATTTTGATCATCACAATGTCTGTGGAATTTAAAAGAATCAGAATCATGGATGTTTCTCTTGATCATAAGGTTAAGCACTTCCATGACAAGAGTGAAGAGATAAGGAGAGAGGGGGTCACCCTGCCGAAGGCCCCTTTTACCGTCGAAATAACCATGAGGTTGTGATGGGTTATAGACCATTATAAAGGGTTGTGATGCGTTATGGACCAATATGAACGTTGTGATGGGTTATGGACCACTATGAATGCTTATGATAGGATATGGACCATTATGAGGGGTTTTCATAGGTTATGGTCAATTATGAAGAGTTGTGATGGGTTATGGACCATAGAAAGGGTTGTGTTGGGTTATGGACCATTATGAAGGGTTGTGATAGGTTATGGAGCATTATCAAGGTTTGTATGGGTTATGGACCATTATAAAGGGTTGTTAAGGTTACCATTATCTAAGGTTGTTGTGGGTTATGGACCATTCTGAAGGGTTGTGAAGGGTTATGGACCATTATGAAGGTTTGTATGGGTTATGGACCATTATGAAGGGTTGTTATGGTTATAGACCATTATACAAGGTTGCGATGGGTTATGTACCATTATGAAGTGTTGTGATGGGTTATGTTTAATTATGAAGGGTTGTGATGGGTTATGGACCACAGAAACGGTTGTCCTGGGTTATGGACCATAGAAAGGGTTATGTTGGGCTATGGACCATTATAAAGGGTTATGATGGGTTATGCTCAATTTTGAAGGGTTGTGATGTGTTATGGACCATTATAACGGGTTGTGATGGGTTATCGACCATTATGAAGGTTGTGATAGGTTATGGACCATTATAAAGGATTGTGATGTGTTATGGACCATTATGAAGGTTGTGATGGGTTATAGAGCACTATGAAGGGTTATGATGGGTTATGGACCATTATGAGGGGTTGTGATAGGTTATGGTCAATTATGAAGAGTTATGATGGGTAATGGACCGTAGGAAGGGTTTTGTTGGGTTATGGACCATTATGAAGGATTGTGATGGGTTATGGACCAATATGAAGGTTTGTATGGGTTATGGACCATTATCAAGGTTGTATGGGTTATGGACGATTATGAAGCGTTGTTATGGTTATGGACAATTATGCAGGGTTGCGATGGGCTATGGACCATTATGAAGTGTTGTGATGGGTTATGGTTAATTATGAAGGTTTGTGATGGGTTATGGACCATAGAAAGGGTTGTCCTGAGCTATGGACCACAGGAAGAGTTGTGCTGGGTTATGGTCAATTATGAAGGGTTGGGATGAGTTTTGGTCAATTATGAAGGTTGTGATGTGTCACACCCTCAAACCGTATTGGCGGAATAGTTTAAGGGTGGATGACTTCATGAACAATATCATAACAAAGTTGAACAATAGTGAGATCCAAGCACACAACTATCATTAATCAATTGCAAATGTTACAAAGTTTGATTGTTTCATGTTTCAAATACAATTGAAATGATCTAAAAAATTGACAAAAACGACATCGTAACGTCCCTTCTTGTAGCGCCTGAAATTACCTTAACAGTTTCCTGAGAATACAAGTAGTTGAAAAAGTGTCAACAATTAAGTTGGTGAGTTCATAAGATTTTTGTATAAGAAATGTCCTTTGTTTGTAAACGATAGTGTTGAAAACCAAGAAAATCCAATATTTTCTCATAAAATGTTCAAGTCTTTAAATCCCAAAGACTAAAATGTAATTATGTAAACTGTAGTGTAACTTTCGCTGTAATGTATATTTCCACGTAAACAATTTATGAAAACATTAAGTTGATTATTTTCCCATGTGAGATACCATATAACCATACTGTGACTAGTTGGCCTGCTGCGACGTTCTTCAGGCGTCAGAATGTTAGACATTTGGACACCTCAGACCTGCCGGTCAAGCTGTAGCTAGCAGCTCAGGTGCGGGGTTGTCAAGCCCCGTATAGATCTATACTCAAATATCATGCTCTCTTACCGAGACTCTGGTTATAAAAGTTCAGGACTTATAGTAGGTACTTATAAAAGTACTGTGAAGATTCATCTCACAAAAATGTATGTATTTCAATCAACTTGTTTACGTACGATTTGTATATAAAAGCTCTTATAATTATCCATTATCATTTTTCCCATGATAATATAGTAATGTTTAATAATTATATATTTTTATATAATTATTTTTGTCATGTTCAAACGTCAAAATATCCTTGTGTTCATAAACTATTGCAATAATAGTCTATTTTTAGTAATTGCGTCGTTATAACCTTATTTTTACGAACGATAGCGAAATAATTTATTCAAAAATTATAAATATCATCTTTTGAGGTAACTCTCACAAAAATGGTGAAATAACTTGATTATAACCATTTTTGCTAGTAAAAAGTGCCTTTATTTATAAAAACGTAGTTTTTACTAGTTTTCGTTTTTATAACGTTTTTATTCAAGATCTAGTGTTTTTCTATACTTTATTTGTAGTTTTGTAACTTTTACACAAGTTAATATGTCAAAGTGTTCATAATACATGGATCTACTCATATTTCATGTCAAGTTCATCTTTGTAACATTTTTGTCCAAGATCCAACATTTTTACACACTTTAATTATAGTCTAGTAACTTTTATACAAACATATTATGTATCATTATGAACATCTTACAAAGATCTATCCATATTTCATGTCAAAGGTATTTTTACCCAAATACTAACTTCATGAACTTGTGTAAAACATCATATATAGCATTTAAACATATATAACTTGAATAAAACAACATTTATATTAAAGGAACTTGTATTCTCCCCCAAAAAGGTTTGAAAACATGAAAATGAGGGGTATGAACTCACCTTGAGTGGTTGATCTTAAGGTTTCTTGGAAGAAGATTGAAGATTTTGGTTCTAAGACCCGGAGGACCCTTGGACAAAGCTATTATCCAATGGATTTTCATGAGTATGTGTGTATAAAAGAGTATATGAAGGTATTTAGAACTTAAATCACTAGATGATTATAACTTACCAAGAAGGCTTGAAAGATCCTTGAAGACGATGAAGTTTTGAGCTCAAAGACCCTTGGACAAAGCTAATATTCAATGGGTATTGATGGATGTTAGTGTGTGTAAAAGGTGTAAAACTTGTGTTATGTTGTTTAGAATCAAACAGTGAAGAAAGCTTACCACTTGGATTAGAGAAATGAGCTTGAAAATGGATCTTGGAGATGGTAGTGGTGGTCACGGCTTTGGCCGAGAGCAAGAGAGGGAGAAGAGAGGAATGAGAAGCTTGGTTGGAAGTAAATGTTTTGGCTAGTCTCTCTCTTCGAATATTTAGTCTTAGATTTTCCATAATATAAAATTACTAGCTCTCATGTGCCTAGATCATGAATAGTGGAGAAGAGATATGGTGTGACCCTTGGAGGCTCCATGGCTGCCGATGGGGGGGGGGGTAGGGGGTGGGGTGGGTTGGTTTTTATAAAATAGCAATGTACTTATATAAAATGTGAGATTTTTATAAAATAGTAAGACGTTTTAGTGAAATTTTGTGAGATTTTGACGAAACGAAGTTCTAAATAATTATTTTTTATAAAAACATTGCTAAACATTTATTTTGCTTGGATTATAACTCGTTGGGTGCCGGAATACGCGTTTAAGCGCAGTATTCTTCCGTTTTCGCGATTTTCGGCATTTTACCGGAAATTGCATTTAGCTTTGAAATTAAATACTAGATATTATTACGTTACTTATCATATGAATTGTTATTTCATATTTGATGTTTAAGGCACCTCATTTTGTATTTTGAGTCCAAACCCTGTGTACATTTATCCGTTCACAGCGATTTAATTGTTGTAACTTCCACATATGAACTCCGTTTTCGACGTTCTATATATCCACAGGTTCGTATTTACGAGTAGACCATTTTATGAATATTATTATTCTCAAAATAATAATTGTACGATTATCGAATTTTTTACGCTACAGTAGTCTGCTGTCCGTATTTTCGACTTTTAACCGATAATTGTTTTGATTTAGCATACGTAATACTATAATATTAATAATTCATCGCAAAAGTTATGGAAAATAACTTTTCAACATATAAATTAACGTACGCTTCGTTTGACTACAGTTGACTTTTGTTAACCAAAATTTACAATTGTCACATCATCTACCCGTTAGAGAGAATTTCGTCCCGAAATTTAACTCTTGAGGGGATCCTCAAGTGTTTGGGAAGAGATGTGGATACTTCTGCTTCATCTGGTCTTCGCGCTCCCAAGTAAATTCTGGTCCGCGCTTGGCACTCCAACGGACCTTAACTATCGGTATGCGGCTCTGTTTCGTCCTCTTGATTTCTCTGTCCACGATCTCTACGGGTTCTTCCACAAAATGAAGGTTCTCGTTCACTTCGATTTCGTCAAGCGGGATGATAAGGGTTTCATCGGACAGGCATTTCTTTAAGGGTTTCATAGAAACGGTTGTGCTGGGTTATGGACCATAGGAACGGTGGTGATGGGTTATGGTCAATTATAAAGGGTTGTGATTGGTTATGGTCAATTATGAAGGGTTTTACTGGGTTATGGACTATTATGATGGTTTGTATGGGTTATGCACCTTTAAGAAGGGTTGTTACGGTTATGGACCATTATGTAGGGTTGCGATGGGTTATGGACCTTAAAAAGGGTTGTGATGGGTTATGGACCTTTTGAAAGGGTTGTGATGGGTTGGTTAATTATGAAGAGTTGTGATGGGTTATGGATCATAGTAAGGGTTGTGTTGGGTTATGGACCATTATGAAGGGTTGTGATGCGTTATCGACCATTATGAAGGTTTGTATGGATTATGGACCATTATGAAGGGTTGGTATGGTTATGGACCATTATGCAGGGTTGCGATGTGTTATGGACCATTATGAAGTGTTATGATAGGTTATGGTTAATTATGAAGGGTTTTTATGGGTTATGGAACATAGAAAGGGTTGTCCTGGCATATGGACCATAGGAAGGGTTGTGATGGGTTATGGTCAATTATGAAGGGTTGTGATGGGTTATGGTCAATTATGAAGGGTTGTGATAGGTTATTGACTATTTTGAAGATTTGTATGGGTTATGACCATTATGAAGGGTTGTTATTGTTATGGACTATTATGCACGGTTGCGATGGGTTATAGACCATAGAAAGGGTTGTGATGGTTTATGAACCATTAGAAAGGGTTGTGATAGGTTTTGGACCGTTGTGAAGGGTTGTATGGGTTATGTACTATTATGAAGGTTGTGATGGGTTATGGACCATAGCAAGGGTTGTGATGGGTTATGGACCATTAGAAAGGGTTGTGATAGGTTATGGACCGTTATGAAGGGTTGTATGGGTTATGTACTATTATGAAGGTTGTGATGGGTTATGAACCATTATGAAGGATTATGATGGGTTATTGACCGTTATGAAGGGTTGTTATAGGTTATGGTCAATTATGAAGGGTTGTTATGGGTTATGGACCATAGAAAAGGTTGTGTTGGGTTATGGACCATTATTAAGGGTTGTGATGGGTTATGCTCAATTATGAGGGGTTGTCATGGGTTATGGACCCTTATAAAGGGTTGTGATGGGTTATGGACCATTATGAAGGTTGTGATGGGTTATGTACCATTATAAAGGGTTGTGATGGGTTACAGTCCATTATGAAGGTTGTGATGGGTTATGGATCACGATGAAGGGCTATGGACCATTATGAGGGGTTTTGATAGGTTATGAGAGTTGTGATGGGTTATGGACCATAGAAAGGGTTGTGTTGGGTTATAGACCATAATGAAGGGTTGTGATGGGTTATGGACCATTATGAAGGGTTGTGATGGGTTATGGACCATTATGAAGGGCTATGATGGGTTATGCTTAATTATGAAGGGTTGTGATGGGTTATGGACCATTATAAAGGGTTGTGGTGGGTTATGGTCAATTATTAAGGGTTGTGATGGGTCATTGACTATTTTGAAGATTTGTATGGGTTATGACCATTATGAAGGGTTGTTATTGTTATGGACCATTATGCATGGTTGCGATGGGTTATAGACCATAGAAAGGGTTGTGATGGGTTATGGACCATTAGAAAGGGTTGTGATAGGTTATGGACCGTTAAGAAGGGTTGTATGGGTTATGTACTATTATGAAGGTTGTGATGGGTTATGAACCATTATCAAGGATTATATACATTTCTCTTCATATTAACATATAAATATCAAGTTGAAATGTTACAATTTACAAGTTATCGTTATAAGTAATTTTATTTATGACTATGATCTATAAACTATATTTGAAATTACGTTTGTTTCTGTGATATTTTCTGTTACGTTTTGATCGATCGAATTATCAAATTACATGTAATTACGATAAGTTTACGAGGGAAATGTTGAATGAAATAAACTTTTGTTTGTATCGAAACCCATACGGGATTGTTTTTAATTCAAAGTTATTATTATAGAAAACATTGATTTTCACTTGTGTTTTGTTTTGGGATCACTATGCGAGATTTGCTCATCAGCTAAAGATATAATCTTAGCAAGTCCTCCAAATAACCATTAATCCTTGTGTGAGTGAAAGTTGTTGTGTATAGATATATACGGGTTGACACCCCCATCCGCGGCTGCTAGCAATAGCCCACACGTCTGACGAGACCTAACCGGACGATAACTTCTTATTTTGTTTCCACGATGTGATGAACCGTCGTGTGGTTTGTAAGCACTACTTTATTTTGTGCTTGAATAGGAGGCTGATATCAGTCACAGCTCGGTTATTAACTCGACATAGCCCCGGTTGTTCTCTTTGAAGAGATGATTTTGATAAATGATCGTAATTAAAATTTTAATATATATATATATATATATATATATATATATATATATATATATATATATATATAGACTTAGGATCTTTTGAGAGCCAACTTCACCCCGAGAACCCGTAAACTCCCAACTCCTTTTGGATGAATCCTATATCTCCCAAACCGATATTTTTTTAAAAAACCGACCCCAAAGGCCTCTTAGACGCTCAAAATAGGCCCGGGTCGCTGAAGTTCAAAGTTATTATTATAGAAAACTTTGATTTTCACTTGTGTTTTGTTTTGGGATCACTATGCGAGAATTGTTGATCAGCTAAAGATATAATCTTAGCAAGTCCTCCGAAATAACGGTTAATCCTTGTGTGAGCGAAAGTTGTTGTGTATAGATCTATACGGGTTGACACCCCCGTCTGCGGCAGATAGCTACAGCCCACAAGTCTGACGAGACCTAACCGAACGATAACTTCTTATTTTGTTTCCACGATGTGATGAACCATCGTGTGGTTTGTAAGCACTACTTTATTTTGTGCTTGATAGGAGGCTGAAATTAGTCACAGCTCGGTTATTAACTCGACATAGCCCCGATTATTCTCTTTGAAGAGATGATTTTGACAAATGATCATAATTAAATTTTTACTCTATATATATATATATATATATATATATATATATATATATATATATATATATATATATATATATATATATATATATATATATATATTATGTGTAAAGCTTTATGGCTAAACGGGTATGGCTTATGTTTTTATTTGTTATGGTTAAGTCTTAAAGCTTATGAGAGATCGTTTATAGTTAAAGGGTTATGGTTAAGTGTTACGGTCTATATAATGCGTTATGAGTTATGATTTATTAAAGCTTCATGGGTGATGGTTAAGTGTTAAGACTTATGGCTTAAGGTTATTGATTATGGTTAAGTGATAAAGCTTACACCTAAAGGCGTTATGCGTTTTGATTAATTCTTAAGGCTAACAATTATGTGATGTGAGTAATGGGTTATAGCTTTGTGTTTAAGTCCTAAGGCTTGTTGCCTATTGGTTATGGATGATGGTTTTTGTTCTATGGGTTTTGGTTATGGTTAAGTGTTAAGACTTATCCATTATAAAATATGTTCTAGTTTATGTTTTATGTTTATGTATTAAGGTTTATGGCTTAACGGATATGGCTTACGTTTTTATTTGTTAGGGTTAAGTCTTAGAGCTTATGGGAGATCATTTATGGTTAAGGGGTTATGGTTAAGTGTTACGGTCTGTATAATGCGTTATGAGTTATGATTTATTTAAGCTTTATGGGTGACACTTAAGTGTTAAGACTTATGGCTTAAGGTTATCGATTATGGTTAAGTGTTAAGGCTTACACCTAAAGCGTTATACGTTTTGATTAACTCTTAAGGCTAACAATTATGGGATGTGAGTAATGGGTTATAGCTTTGTGTTTAATTCCTAAGGCTTGTTGCCTATTGGTTATGGATGATGGTTTTTGTATTATGGGTTATGGTTATGGTTACGTGTTAAGACTTATGGATTATGAAATAGGTTCTAGTTTATGTTTTATGGTTATGTATTAAGGTTTATGGCTTAATGAATATGGCTTTTGTTTTTATTTGTTATGGTTAAGTCTTAAAGCTTATGGGAGATCATTGATGGTTAACAGGTTATGGTTAAGTGTTACGGTCTGTATAATGCGTTATGAGTTATGATTTATTTAAGCTTTATGGGTGATGGTTAAGTGTTAAGACTTATGGCTTATGGGTATTGATTATGGTTAAGTGTTAAGGCTTACACCTAAAGCTTATGCGTTTTGATTAACTCTTAAGGCTAAAAATTATGGGATGTGAGTAATGGGTTATAGCTTTGTGTATAGGTCCTAAGGCTTGTTGCCTATTGGGTATGGATGATGGTTTTTGTTCTATGGGTTATGGTTATGGTTAAGTGTTAAGACTTATGAATTAAGAAATAGGATCTAGTTTATGTTTTATGTTTATGTGTTATGCTTTATGGCTAAACGGGTATGCGTTATGTTTTTATTTGTTATGGTTAAGTCTTAAAGCTTATGTAAGATTATTTATGGTTAAGGGGTTATGGTTAAGTGTTACGGTCTGTATAATGCATTATGAGTTATGATTTATTTAAGCTTTACGGGTGATGGTTAAGTATTAAGACTTATGGCTTAAGGTTATCGATTATGGTTAACTGTTAAGACTTACACCTAAAGGCGTTATGAGTTTTGATTAACTCTTGAGGCTAACTATTATGGGATGTGAGTAATGGGTTATAAATTTGTGTTTAAGTGATTAGGCTTGCTGCCTATTGTTTATGGATGATGGTTTTTGTTCTATGGGCTATGGTTATGGTTAAGTGTTAATACTTATCCATTATAAAATAGGTTCAACTTTATGTTTTATCTTTATGTATTAAGGTTTATGGCTTAACAGATGTGGCTTATTTTATTATTTGTTCCGGTTAAGACTTAAAGCTTATGGGAGATCATTTATGGTTAACGGGATATGGTTAAGTGTTACTGTCTGTATAATGCGTTATGAGTTATGATTTATTTAAGCTTTATAGGTGAATGTTGCCTATTGGTTATGGATGAGTATTTGTTCTATGGGTTATGGTTATGGTTAAGTGTTAAGACTTATGGATTATGAAATAGGTTCTAGTTTATGTTTTATGTTTATGTGTTAAGCTTTATGGCTGAACGGGTATCGCTTATGTTTTTATTTGTTATGGTTAAGTCTTAAATCTTATGGGAGATCATTTATTTAAGCTTTATGGGTGATGGTTAAGTGTTAAGACTTATGGCTTAAGGTTATCGATTATGGTTTAGTGTTAAGGCTTACACCTAACACGTTATGCGTTTTGATTAACTCTTAAGGCTAACAATTATGGGATGTGAGTAATGGGTTATAGTTTTGGGTTTAAGTCCAAAGGCTTGTTGCATATTGGTTATGGATGATGATTTTTGTTCAATGGGTTATGGTTATGGTTATGTGTTAAGACTTATGGATTATGAAATAGGTTCTAGTTTATGTTTTATAGTTATGTATTAAGGTTTATGGCGTAACGGATATGGCTTATGTTTTTATTTGTTATGATTAAGTCTTAAAGCTTTTAGGAGATCATTTATGGTTAATAGGTTATGGGTTAAGTGTTACGGTCTGTATAATGCGTTATGAGTTATGATTTATTTAAGCTTTATGGGTGATGGTTAATTGTTAAGACTTTTGGTTTAAGGTTATCGATTATGGTGAAGTGTTAAGGCTTACACCTAAAGCTTATGCATTTTGATTAACTCTTAAGGCTAACAATTATGGGATGTGAGTAATGGGTTATAGCTTTGTGTTTAAGTTCTAAGGCTTGTTGCCTATTGGTTATGGATGATGGTTTTTGTTCCATGGGTTATGGTTATGGTTAAGTGTTAAGACTTATGGACTATGATATAGGTTCTAGTTTATGTTTTATGTTTATGTATTAAGCTTTATGGCTAAACGGGTATGACTTATGTTTTTATTTGTTATGGTTAAGGCTTAAAGCTTATGGGAGATCATTTATGGTTAAGGGGTTATGGTTAAGTGTTACGGTCTGTATAATGTGTTATGAGTTATGATTTATTTAAGGTTTATGCATGATGGTTAAGTATTAAGACTTATGGCTTAAGGTTATTAATAATGGTTATGTGTTAAGGCTTATACCTAAGCGTTAAGGGTTATAATTAAGTCTTAAGGCCAACAGTTATGGTATGTGAGTAGTGGGTTATATCTTTTTGTTTAAGTCCTAAGGGTTGTTGCCTATTGGTTATGGATGATGGTTTTTGTTCTATGGGTTATGGTTATGGTTAAGTGTTAAGACTTATGGATTATGATATAGCTTCTAGTTTATGTTTTATGGTTATGTATTAAGGTTTATGGATTAACGGATATGGCTTATGTTATTATTTAAGTCTTAAAGCTTATGTGAGATCATTTATGGTTAACGAGTTATGCTTAAGTGTTACGGTTTGTATAATGCGTTATGAGTTATGATTTATTTAAGCTTTATGGGCGATGGATAAGTGTTAAGGTTTATGGCTTAAGGTTATCGATTATGGTTTAGTGTTAAGGCTTACACCTAAGCATTATGGGTTATAATTAAGTCTTAAGGCTAACAATTATCAGATGTAAGTAATGGGTTATATCTTTTTGTTTAAGTCCTAACGGTTGTTGTCTATTGGTGATGGATGATGGTTTTTGTTCTTTGGGTTATGGTTATGGTTAAGTGTTAAGACTTATGGATTATGAAATAGGTTCTAGTTAATGTTTTTTGGTTATGTGTTAAGGTGTCTGGCTTAACTGATATGGCTTACGTGTTTATTTGTTATGGTTAAGTCTTAAAGCTTATGGGAGATCATTTATGGTTAAGGGGTTATGGTTAAGTGTTACGGTCTGTATAATGCATTATGAGTTATGATTTATTTAAGCTTTATGGGTGATAGTTAAGTGTTAAGACTTATGGCTTAAGGTTATCGATTATGGTTAAGTGTTAAGGCTTACACCGAAAGCGTTATGCTTTTTTATTAACTCTTAAGGCTAACAATTATAGGATGTGAGTAATGGGTTATAGCTTTGTGTTTAAGTCCTAAGGCTTGTTGCCTATTGGTTATGGATGATGGTTTTTGTTCTATGGGTTATGCTTATGGTTAAGTGTTAAGGCTTATCCATTATAATATAGGTTCTAGTTTTTGTTTTATGGTTATGTATTAAGGTTTATGGCTTAACGGATATGGCTTATGTTATTACTTGTTTTTGTTAAGTCTTAAAGCTTATGGGTGATCATTTATGGTTAACGGGTTATGGTTAAGTGTTACGGTCAATATAATGCGTTATGAGTTATGATTTATTTAAGCTTTGTGGGTGATGGTTAAGTGTTAAGACTTATGGCTTAAGGTTATCGATTATGGTTAAAGTATTAAGGCTTACACCTAAAGCGTTATGGGTTATGATTAACTCTTAAGGCTAACAATTATGGGATGTGAGAAATGGGATAGCTTTTTGTTTAAGTCCTAAGGGTTGTTGCCTATTGGTTATAGATGATGGTTCTTGTTCTATGGGTTATGGTTATGGTTAAGTGTTAAGACTTATCCATTAGAAAATAGGTTCTAGTTTATGTTTTATGGTTATTTATTAAGGTTTATGGCTTAACGGATATGACTTATGTTATTATTTGTTATGCTTAAGTCTTAAAGCTTATGGGAGATCATTTATGGTTAACGGGTTATGGTAAAGTGTCACGGTCTGTATAATGCGTTATGAGTTATGATTTATTTAAGCTTTATGGGTGATGGTTAAGTGTTAAGACTTTTGGCTTAAGGTTATCGATTATGGTTGTTTTGATTAACTCTTAAGCCTAACAATTATGGTATGTGAGTAATGGGGTTATAGCTTTGTGTTTAAGTCTTAAGGCTTGTTGCCTATTGGTTATGGATGATGGTTTTTGGTCTATGGGTTTTGGTTATGGTTAAGTGTTATGACTTATGGATTATGAAATAGGTTCTAGTTTATGTTTTCATTTATGGTTAACAGGTTATGGCTAAGTGTTATGGTCTGTATAATGCGTTATGAGTTATGATTTATATAAGCTTTATGGGTGAAGGTTAAGTGTAAAAGACTTATGGCTTAAGGTTATCGATTATGGTTAAGTGTTAAGGCTTACACCTAAAGCGTTATGGGTTATGATTAAGTGTTAAGGCTAACAATTATGGCATGTGAGTAATGGGTTATAGCTTTTTGTTTAAATCCTAAGGCTTCTTGCCAATTTGTTGTGGATGATGGTTTTTGTTCTATGGGTTATGGTTATGGTTAAGTGTTAAGACTTATGGATTATGAAATAGGTTCTTGTTTATGTTTTATGGTTGTGGGTTAAGGTGTTTGGCTTAACGGATATGGCTTGCGTTCTTATTTGTTATGGTTAAGTCTTAAATCATATGGGAGATCATTTATGGTTAAGGGGTTATCATTAAGTGTTACTGTCTGTATAATGCGTTATGAGTTATGATTTATTTAAGCTTTATGGGTGATGATGCATGCATGGAGAAGGAGAACCCAAAAGGTGATGGGTTGGTGTTGTTTAATGGATGTGAAGGCTGTTTGGGCTCAATGGCCCATGGAGTTTGCACGATCACTTGCATGGAGTAGGGCTACACATTTGAAGACATTTGGATGCATTTGGAGTTAATTTGATGTTTAAAACGTTTTCTTTCATTTAACAAGTCATTTAAGCTTGTTTTGATGAGTAGTTAGTATTTTCTTTAATAACTTGGCTGTTGTGTTGTTTTGTAACTCCCATCTTTATGTTTAGGCTTTATAGCCATTTCATTTCACTTGTAACAGGATAGAACACGAAATTAATCAAGAACAACAAGAACTTTGTTCATTGAGTGGTTGTTTACACTTACAATTTCGTCTTTTGAGGGATGATTTCCTGATTTTGACATGAATTCAAGTTAATAAGTCTTAGCTTGTCTTCAAACGATAATCAATCTATAGGTCTATGTTGTTTATCACTCTATCCTTAATTTTTATTGTCAATTCCACTGCAATTCACCAAATAAACAACCATACATGAAAATCTAATTTCAAATCTCCTAAACCTCACTATAATTACCCCATACATGTATCATTTGTGGTATTTGAGCCCATGAATTTGATTATCCAGATTCTATTGCAAACCTATGGGATGCTCTTAGGGACATCCAAGAGGGGGGGAAGAAGGCCTCGTCGTGGTCAGCCAAGAGGGGTAGAAGACTTCAAGGTGATTGAATTGACTGAATTTGTTGGAGGTACGGATCCTGAAAAATACTTGGAGTGGGAGAGAATTGATCGTATGTTTGACTTCAAAGAACTTGACGATGAGAAGAGGTGCAAATACGTAATTTTGAAGTTGATTAGTGGTGCTTCCTTGTGGTTTGAAAGGCCAATAGAACAAGGGAAGGCAAGGAGAAAATTTCATCATGGGAATCTATTAAAAGAAAACTAAGAAAATGGTAAGTTCCCATATATCACCGAATTACCACTTATAGAAAAATAGCTGAATTAAGACAAGGCAAGATGGGTGTGGTTGAATACATTGATGAATTTGAAAAATTATGGGTGATATAGAAGAAGTAGAAGAGAAAAAAATGTAGAGGTTTTTACGTGGCCTAAATCTAAATATTGCCTAATTCGAGCTTGGAATCTACCAAAACCAAACCATGGACCAGATTTGAAACTAGCATAAAAACAGCCCCTACATCTAATCCTATTGGTGCTAGTAGCTCCACAACAGCCCCAAAAGTGAATGTTGCAAACAAGGAAACTAGTTTGTCCAAAGTTCGTTGTTTCAAGTGTCAAGGATTTGGGCATTACCAAAATGCATGCCCAAATAAGAGGTTGGGTGGTATTTTCCATAATGAACAAGAACATGAAGAAGAAGAAGAAGAGGAAGAGGAGAAGTATGAGGGCCCGGTGGAAGTTGTACCAATGTTGCTTCTAGTGAGATGGTTACAAAGTTGGTGTTGATTACTACATCCCATCCTAGACCCTATGCACTTCATTGGTTGGATGATGGAAACAAGGTGAAAGTGACAAAACATGTTAGAGTTGGTTTAGCCATGGGATCTTATGAAGATGAAGTTTTGTGTGATGTTATTCCCATGGATGCTTGTCATGTGTTGTTGGGATGCCCTTGGCAGTTTGATAGGGATGTGATATATAAAGGAAGAAGCAATGAATATGAGTTGAGGCACAATGGTAAAAAAATTGTGTTAAAACACAATGTCCTCTACACAAGTGAGATCGATGAGTAGAAAACAAGTGAAGAAGCCAAATCTCACCATGTTGGCTAGTGAAAGGGAGGTGGAGCAGATTCTTGAGCAAGGGGATGTGGTTTACATTCTTGTGGCTAAAGAATATCCAAAGGTGGGGCAGATTATGCAAGAAAAAGGCCCAATTGCTGATTTGCTCATGGAGTATCAAGATGTATTCCCAACTGAATTACCACCAGGTTTGCTTCCAATCCGTGGTATTGAACATCAAATAAACCTTGTTCTAGGTGCATCTTTGCCTAATAAGGCTGCTTATCGTTGCAATCCGGAGGAAACAAAGGAATTGCAAAAATAGATTGGTGAACTCATGAAAATGGGTTAAGTGCGTGAAAGCTTAAGTCCTTGTGCTGTTCCTGTTTTGTTGGTGCCAAAAAAAAGATGGTTCTTGGAGGATGTGTGTGGATAGTAGAGCCGTGAACAATATAACTATAAAGTATAGATTTCCCATTCCTAGACTTGATGATATGTTGGATAAATTGCATGGATCTGTTGTGTTCTCAAAAATTTATTTGAGAAGTGGTTAACACCAAATTAGGATGCGTGAAGGTGATGAGTGGAAAACAGCCTTTAAAACAAAACATGGTTTGTATGAATGGACCGTGATGCCATTTGGCCTTACAAATGCACCTAGCACTTTCATGAGACTAATGAAGTTAAAATCTTTTTTGGGCAAGTTTGTAGTTGTATACCTTGATGACATCTTGGTGTATAGCAAAAGCAAGGAGGATCATTTGTTGCATCTATAACAGGTGTTTGATACCCTTAGAACTCAAAAACTCTATGGGAAGCAAGAAAAGTGTGCATTTTTTGTGGAAAAGGTGTTATTCTTGGGTTTTGTGTTTCTAAAGATGGTTTGTCGATGGATCAATCCAAGATTGATGCAATTAAATCTTGGCCTACTCCTAGCAACATTTCTGAAGTTAGATCATTTCATGGGCTTGCTTCATTTTATAGGAGGTTTATATGTGATTTTAGTGCCATTGCAAGCCCTATTACAAGTTGTATGAAGAACGGAAAAGATGCCCAAAAGGCATTTGAGAAGATTAAGGAGCTGTTGTGTGCTGCCCCCATGTTGGCGCTTCTAGATTTCTCTCAACCATTCGAAGTTGAGTGTGATGCAAATGGGGTTGGTATTGCTGCAGTTTTGATTCAAGCTAAGCATCCTATAGCTTATTTTTCTGAAAAATTGGGAGGTGCAAGGCTGAATTATTGTACTTATGATAAGGAGTTTTATGCAATTGTGCGTGCATTGGATCATTGGAGTCATTATTTGCGTGCAAATCATTTCATTTTGCATTCAGATCGTGAATCTTTGAAATACATTAATGGGCAGCAAAATTTGAGCACAAGACATGCAAAGTGGGTGGAATTCTTGAAATCCTTTCATTTTTCATCCAAATACAAGGATGGCAAAAGTAATGTGGTGGCTGATGCTTTATCAAGACGTTACACTTTGTTGGCAACTTTGGATGTTCGTTTGTTGGGGTTTGAAACCTTGAAGAATTATTATGAATTTGATGTGGACTTTGGAGATTTGCTTTTAAAATGTACAGGTGGTCCCAATGGAGAATTGATGGTGCAAGATGGCTTTTTATTCAAAGGCAATATCGTCTTTGTGTTCCAAAACATCCAATTCGTCAATTACTAGTTCGTGAGGCTCATGGTGGAGGCTTGGCTGGTCATTTTGGTGTGACCAAAACTTTGGAAGTGTTAAAGAAGCATTTCTTTTGGCCTAAGATGTTGGGGGATGTAACCAACATTGTGGGCAAGTGTGTGACATGTTATATGGCTAAAAGTACTTTTAAACCTGGTTTGTACACTCCTTTGCCTGTGCCTATTCGTCCATGGGAAGATGTGTCCATGGATTTCATAGTTGCTTTGCCTCGTTCTCAAAGGGGTAAGGATGCTATCATGGTTGTGCTGGACAGGTTCTCAAAGATGGCTCATTTTGTTGCTTGTCACAAAACAGATGATGCTAATAATGTGGCTGATTTGTATTACAAGGAGATTGTTTGTTTGCATGGCATTCCAAAGACAATTATTTCTGATAGGGATTCCAAGTTCTTGAGCTATTTTTGCAATACATTATGGAGGAAAATGGGTACCAAGCTGTTGTTTAGCACATCACATCATCCTCAAAAGGATGGTCAAACTAAAGTCATAAATAGAACCTTGGGTACATTGTTGAGGGGGTTGATTAGCAAGACTCAAAAAGATTGGGATGTCAAACTTGCACATGCTGAATTTGCTTATAATCGTTCTCCTACTCATGCTACAGGTCATTCTCCTTTTGAAGTTGTTTATGGGTGAATCCTTACATGCCCTTGGATCTGATGTCATTGCCCAATGAGGATTTGGTGCATAAAGATGCAAGTGAAAAGCTGAAATCCATGATGAAGTTGCACCAACAAGTTCGTGACAAGATTGAATATGTTAATGCAACTTACAAGCAAAAGTCCAACAAGAATAGGAAGCCAAGGGTGTTTAATGAAGGTGATCTAGTTTGGTTGCACATGAGGAAGGAACTTTTTCCTAGCAAAAGGGGGAACAAACTAATGCCAAGAGCTGAAGGGTCCTTACAAGGTGGTAGCACGTGTGAATGACAATGCATACAAGGTGGAGTTACCGGGAGACTATGGGGTGCATGCAACATTTAATGTGGGGGATCATTCACCATATTTGGATGATGATGGCCTTGCTGAATTGAGGTCAATTCCTTTCCAAGAGGGAGGGGATGGTGCATGCATGGAGAAGGAGGACCCAAAAGGTGATGGGTTGGTGTTGTTTAATGGATTTGAAGGCTGTTTGGGCTCGATAGTCCGTGGAGTTTGCATGATCACTTGCATGGAGTATGGCTGCACATTTGAAGGCTTTTGGATGCATTTTGAGTTAATTTGATGTTTGAAACATTTTCTTTCATTTAATAAGTCATTTAAGCTTGTTTTGATGAGTAGTTAGTATTTTCTTTAATAACTTGGTTGTTGGGTTGTTTTGAAAGGTTTTCTGCAAATCTATGAACTAAAACCCTAAGTTCACATGCAACCTAAATTGGATCTATGTTTTCTAACTTTGAACATATAAATAATTCCTAAAGGCTAACAAAAAAATTACTATAAAGAAATAAATCAGAAAAACTAACCTTTAGGATTAATCCTGAAGCTGAGCAGCACAAGTGTCTTGTCTCAAATGAGATCACACCCAAGAGCAAGGGGAAAGTCACGAAATTCCAAAGAGGGAGGAGTGTAAATGGCACAGAAATAAGGTCCCCCAGGGTCCCTATTTATAGCCTCCAGTAGATAACCAGATAAGCATTTAGAGATAAACCTTTTTGAATTCAAATAATATAAACATTTATCTTTAATTCAAATCTATTTATCCTAACTTATTATAATCGAAGTTATATATTGTTATATATAAATAATTTCTCTAGTTGTTATCCTGCCAAAATTGTCACTTACTCAACTATTGAATAATTACAATGTCAGTCCCTGCACCTTTAATTAATTAAATTAATCACCAAATTAACTCCAATTAATTCTATATTAATTTCTAATTAATTAATATAGTTTCTAATTAATATATTATCACTTTAATATATTAATAAACTATTTATTTTATTTCTATTGATTTATTAATCATATAATAAATCAATCTTTCTCTCTCCTGGAGTTTCTGCCAAACCTCTAACTATAAGGGCAACCCAAATGGACTCTGCTACTATTAATTAGGTAAATACAAATTATTAGTCATGGCTTAGACACCTAATCCAACAGTTTCCCACTTGGATAAGTCTATGACTATAATTTCCAATTTAACCTCTAATGAATCAGCAAACTGTAGCTTCCTAGAAACTGCTGTCGAACTCTGACCCAGTCAGTTCTGTCCATAGATAAGTGATCATATGATCCTCCGTCCAACAAGATATTTTTTGGACATGAGACATGGATTGAGATCAATCTCTGTCTGATACCCTGTTTCCCGATTTCCGATTTGCATATGACATAAGACTTCTAATTGAACACATCAATTCAGTCGTGGCTGGCCAGCACTTTAGTCAACTTCAAAATCATCGAGAGGCCTACCGATATCTGTTTCCCATCAGGGTCAAGGAACGAATAAGCTTCGACTCCTATGCTTGTGTCTTTTACTCATCAAAATCGCGCACAACAATACGTTTTATAACATCGAGTTACCGATGCGTTTATGCATTATCAATGTACAACCGACTTGTAAATTTCAACTCATATGTCTCTGCTTCAATACCATAAGATATTATCGTCTCAAAATTGCTTGTGATATAATCCATGAAGCAATTCTTTGAGCGTGGGTTTATCCAATACTCAAATCTCTATTTCTAAGTACTCATGAACATTACAGCAATGTTGTTGCTATGTCTAACTCCTTAGACAATCTACAATCCAGTTCATGACAGTCTTGGTTCAATACTTACTTCCTAAAGTATGAGCGACTGTGGACCTTTCGAATAATGAAATTATTCAGGAAGTAAAACATGCGAAAATGAAACATAAAATCTAACTGGCAGCTACTCTTGCTTATTACCAAGTCTCCACAAGGTAATCACCAAGTCAGATCTTTAATAATACTATTATCGGTTTCTTGTTTTCTTTTAAACTTTCAATTCAAGTTTTATACCTATGTCTACATGAACCTTTTACTCTTTCTATGTATCCAAAGTGTCTTACATTGATACACTTCATTGCAGATGATCCAATCGGATGCTCTTCCGATGACATCTTAATATGTTATACTGTCCTTTTTGTTGGATTAGGTGTCTAAGCCATGACTTTACATTTGTATTTATCTTGTTAATTAAAGCAAAGTCCATTTGAGTTGCCCTCATAGCTGGAGGATTGATGTAGAGTTCAGTAGAGAGAGATTGATTTATTAATTGTATAATAAATCAATAGAATTAAAAATAGTTTATTAATATATTTAAGTGTTAATATATTAATTAAAAACTATATTAATTAATTATAATTTAATTTAGAATTAATTGGACTTAATTCAGCAGTTAAATTAATTAATTAAAAGTACAGGGACTGGTTTGTATTTATTCAATAGTTTAATAACTGGCAAACCAGTTGCTAGGGGCCAGAATTGGCGCCACCTTGGAGGGATCCTCCTAGGTTGGCGAAACCCTAATTAGGGTTTAGGAGATCTGGTCCAATGGCCACCAGGCTTGCCCATTAAGGAGGCTCCTCTAGGGTTTCAGCTGTAACCCTAGGAGGCTATAAAAGGAACCCCATGGGCACCCCAAAACCTGCGCCAACTTCATCCTCTCCAGAGACTCTGCTGCTTTCTTCCCTCCTTGTTTGGGTGTGACTTCATTTGAGGCAGGATCTCTTTGCTGCTAGCTTCAAGAACAAGATTCAAAAGGTTGGTAATTATTGTTTTGATCTTTAGAAATAAATGTTGGCCTTAGGATTTTGTTATATGTTCATAAGATAGAAAAACATAGATCGTTCATTAGGTTGAATAAGATAGAAAAACATAAATGATGGCCTTAGGGTTTCTAGTTCATTGTTTGTGCAAAACCTTACAATGGTATCAGAGCTATGCTTGTTTTTCTGTATGAATTGCTATAACTGATTTTTGCCTAAGGGTAATTTGCGAAATTTTGACCCTTCTTGAGGCCTTGATCGATTTTGTGGCTAGGGTTTTAAACAATAACCCAATCTAGTTACCTTAGGTTAAAAAATGTGAATTGGTGCTAATCCATGGAATTGCACATTGCACTTTGTGGAACGTTGGTGGAGCGTGTGTGGTTTACCGGCACGCCAACTGGGGTCCGCAAAGAGTCGCAATGGGTTTCTCGATTTTACCATTATTAATAGAGCGTGTGTGGTTAACCGGCATGTTAATTTGAGATGGTAATTGACTTCGAGAGTACCAAGCTAATTTGCATGGTTATTCACACCCGGTTTGTGATCCTCGGTATCCCAGTCACAAACAATCGGGCATTCCTAAGATTGAAACATGCTATTGAACAGTTCAATAAATGTCAAAAGAAACTAGGAATTCCATTATAATTTGATTATGTTTCCGCGGTGGAATTGGCTGAATCGTCATTCGCCTACCTTATAAAATTTACAATAAAGATTACGGCATCCCTCATTGATATTGTAGATTGTTATTGTAGGATCCTAGCCTTGTATTTATTCTTGGGTGAATATAAGGAGTATTTATAAATGTCTAATTAAAACTACCTTTCTTCTTATATAGATGTCTTCTGTTGACCAAACCCCCCCCCACTCGAACCCCGGTAATGTCACCTCGATTCTGTCATTGTGCTCTAAAGTGACGTTGGACGACACTAACTACAATGATTGGATCCGTAACATCAAAATGGCTCTAAGGTTTGAACACAAAGAGTACGTTCTGGAAACCGAGCTAGTTGAAGTTGACCCAGATACCGCTTCTTCCGAGGAACTCGCCTCGTACCAAAAACACTCGGATGATGCAACCAAAGTGGCTTGTATCATGATCGCCACCGTGAACCTTGAGCTGCAAAGAATTTATGAGGACTACTGGCCTTACGAAATGCACAAAGAGCTCGCGGAAAAGTTCCGAAAGCAAGAGCACATCGAAAGGCGTGAGGTTGTAAAAGCTTTCACTAACGGCAAGCCTAAAGATGGAGAGTCCATCTGCACCCACGTGTAAAGGATGCATGGTTATGTGGAAAGGCTAAGGAAGCTAGAAATGCCTGTTTATGAGGATTTAGTTGTTGACATAGTGCTAAATTCTTTACCCAGTTCTTATGACCAGTTCACACTGGCATATCATTTGAACAACAATCAGGCAACTCTGGTTGAATTACACAGCATGCTTCCTACTGCTGAAGACAGGATGAAGGGAAAAGGTGTTCTCCCTATCAACCCACCTGTCCTGGCTATTGGCTCTGGCAAGGGAAAGAAAAGGAAGGGCCCTCCAAAGCAAAACTGGAGGGAGAAGGTTCATGTCGGGTCATCTAGCAGTGCCACAAGAGCCAAGTCTTCCAGTATTCCGCACGTCACGAATCCCAAGGAAGCCGACTGCTTTTACTGCAAAGAAAAGGGTCACTAGAAGAGAAGCTGCCACGGGTGCTTGCAAGATATCAAAGATGGCAAAGTGAAGCCATCACAAGCAGGTACTTACTCTATATCTAATAACTCATTCTTCCTGTTCTTGGGTCCTTGATACAGGATGTGGTTTTCATATCTGTTCTGATTTGCAGGGACTAAGAGAAAGTAGGGAGCTGGATCATGGTAGACTGAATCTGGTCATGGGCAATAGGTGAACGTCACCTGTTACCAAGATCGGTGTCTATAGACTAGTGCTTGGCAGTGGAGTTAGTTTAGATTTACATAATTGTTGCTATTCACCTAATATGGCAAAGAACATAATTTCTTTTTATGCATTGTTCCAACAGGGCTTTTATTATGATTTTAATAAATTGAATGGTTCAATTTCAGTTTTCAAAAATGATTTTTTTATCATTAATGCTATGCCTTGTGATGGAGTGTATGAAACTATTATGTGTGTTGATAATTATGGTAAAAATGTATTACATATTGATTCTTCGAACGGTATAGAAAAGGCGTGTTTATGGCACTGTCGCCTTGGCCATATTAATAAGAAACGCATCGCCCAACTCCAAAAGGATGGAGTGTTGGAATCGTTCGACCTCAAGTCGGATGATGTATGTGAGAGTCTTGTTTATTTGGCAAGATGACAAAATCACCATTTAAAGGTTCCTCTAAAAGAGGTGAAGGTTTGTTGGATATCATACACACAGATGTGTGCGGTCCTTTCAGAACAACCACAAAAGATGGCACGCTGTTCTATGTGCCCTTTACTGATGATTTTAGTAGATATGGGTATATCTACTTAATCAAGAACAAATCAGACACCTTTGAAAAGTTCAAAGAGTTTAAGAACGAAGTAGAAAATCAACTGGGCAGAAATATAAAGATGCTTAGATCCAACAGAGGCGGTAAGTATCATAGTATCACGTTTCTCGATTATCTTAAGGAATGTGGAATTGTTTCGCAGTTGTCGCATCCAAGAACACCACAGTTGAACGGTGTTGCTGAAAGACGAAACCGAACCTTGTTGGACATGGTTCGTTCCATGATGAATCGAGCTTCGCTTCGAATTCATTTCTAGGGGTATGCCTTAGAGACTGCCGCCCATATCCTTAAATTTGTCCCAACCAAGAAGGTTGCTACAACACCTCACGAGATGTGGACGGGGAAAGTTCCCTTGTTGGCACACATCAAAGTTTGAGGTTGTGAGGCTTTCGTGAGACGAGAGACTCGAGACAAACTCGCAGAAAGAAGTGAGAAGTGTTATTTCATTGGATACCCGAAACAGTCATTTGGATACTTGTTCTACAGACCAAGCGAGGACGTGGTCTTTGTAGCTAGACGAGGAGTCTTTCGAGAGAGAGAGAGAGCTCATTTCCAAAGAGGACAGTGGGAGTACAATCAATCTCGAAGAAATTCAGGAGGCGCCTGATGAAACAACCTTAGGAGAAACTAGCCACCAACATGAGGAAGAGGTTCCTGTTGGACCGACATCTCATTGTCCCTTAGACGTTTGGGTAGAGTTAGCATGCCACCCGAGTTTTACGGTTTCCATATAATTACGGATGGTGATACGTTTGTCAGTGATCGTACACTAACAAATTTGGATAAACCAGCTAACTACCGTGAAGCAGTGGTGGGCCCCGAGTCTGCCAAGTAGAAAGAGGCAATGGACAGCTAGATTAAGTCCATGTATGACAATCAAGTTTGGAACTTGGTTGACAATGTGTCGGGTCGTAAGACAGTCGGGTGCAAGTGGATCTTTAAGAAGAAGACCGACATGGATGGCAAAGTACACACTTATAAAGCTCGGCTGGTTGCGAAGGGATTCACTCAAACCCTGAGGTTGACTATGATGAAACCTTCTCAACAGTACCCAAGATTAAGTCAATTAGGATAATGCTTGTCATAGCTGCATTTCATGATTATGAAATTTGGCAGATGGATGTCAAAACCGCTTTCCTTAACGGGAAACTGACTAAGGATGTTTACATGAATTAGCCAGAAGGTTTTGTAGACACAAAGCATCTTGATAAAGTGTGTAAGCTTGAAAGATCAATCTACGGATTGAAACAAGCTTCTCGTAGCTGGAATCTTTGCTTCCATGAGAAAGTCAAAGAGTTTGGTTTCTCTAGAAGTGAAGATGAGTCCTGTGTATATGTCAAGGCTAGTGGGAGTATAGTCACTTTTCTGGTGCTGTATGTTGACATACTGCTCATGGGAAACGACGTTCCGACCTTGCAAGATGTCAAGTCTTGGCTCCGGAAGTGTTTCGCCATGAAAGACCTTGGAGAAGCTGCTTATATTCCCGGGATAAGGATACTAAGAGATAGAAAGAAAAGGTTAATAGGCCTGAGTCAGTGTACATACTTGGAAAAGGTACTAAAGAGGTTTAGTATGGAAAATTCCAAGAAGGGAGAGCTACCTATCCAAAGTAATGCCAAGTTGAGTAAGAGTCAATGCCCGAGTACCGATGAAGAAATAGCTGAAATGAGTCGGGTACCTTATGCTTTGGCTGTAGGGTCGATCATATATGCTATGACATGTACTCGCCCCGACGTATCCTTTGCCTTGAGCATGGTTAGTCGGTTCCAGGGTAATCCTGGAAGGGCACACTAGATAGCAATTAATAACATACTCAAGTATCTACGAAGGACAAAGAACATGGTGTTAGTCCTTGGCAGTAGTGATGACTTGAAAGTGAGTGGATATACAGATGCCAGCTTCCAGATAGATAGAGACAGTGGTCGGTCTCAGTCGGGCTGGATATTTCTTTTGAACGGGGGAGCAATCACTTGGAAAAGTTCCAAGCAAGAGACGGTGGCTGATTCAACGTGCGAATCAGAGTAAATAGCAGCAAGTGAAGCGTCTAAGGAAGCGACTTGGCTGAAAAACTTCATCGGTGACCTTGGAGTTGTCCCGAGCATTCAGGAGCCAATGGAACTATTCTGCGATAACGAATGAGTGGTCGCTTTGACAAAGGAACCGCAAGACCATGGAAAGTCCAGGCATATCGAAAGAAAGTACAACTACATTCGACATCAAGTAGAAGAAGGTCACCTCTTGGTTAAGAGGGTATCATCAGAAGAAAATCTTGTAGATTCTTTGACTAAGGCACTTAGTAGGATCAAGCACAATCAGCATGCTCGGAGCATAGGACAGAGGGATGATATTAGTTTTTGTAATTAGATAGGTTTTGAAACTTGTAACAGTATAAATGTAATTGACTTGGTGATTTTATAATGGAGATTTATAAATGAGTATCGTTTACTACTTTTGTCAATTATTTATTATTATGTTTCAGTATTTGCATGTTTAAACTTCCTCAGTAATTAAATTATTCAAAATTCCACAGTCGATCATACTGTCAGGGAGTAAGTATAAACGAAGAATGTCATGAATCGGTTGTAGATTGTCTAAGGAGTCAGACATTGCAGTAAGACTGCTACAACGTTCATGAGTACTTAGAGAATAGAGATTTAAGTATTGGATAAACCCGCACTTAACAGATTGCTTCATGGATTACATCACGAGTAATGTTAAGACGATAATATATTTTGATCTTTAAGTGGAGAGATATGATCTGTAATTTGCGAGGCAGTTGCTCATTGATAATGCGAAAATGCACCGGTAACTCAATGTTATAAAACGTGTTGTTGTGAGTATTTTGACTGGTAAAAGGTATAGACATATAAGTCGAAACTTATCCGTCCCCTAACCCGATGTGAAACAGATATCTGTAGGCCTCTCGATGATTTTGAAGTTGACTGAAAGTGTTGGCCAACCAGGACTAAATTGATGTGTTCAATTAGTGGTCTTAAAGTCATAAGCGAATCGGAAATCGAGAAACAGAGTGTCGGACCAAGATTGATCTTAATCCATGTCTTGAGTTTGAAAATATCTTGTTGGACGGAGGATCATCTGATCACTTATCTTTGGACAGAACTGACCGGGTCAAAGTTCAGTAACAGTTTCATCAGAAACTGAGGATTATTAATCAGAAGATAAATTTAAAGTCATAGACTTATCCAAGTGGGAGACTGTTGGATTAGGTGTCTAAGCCATGACTTTATATTTGTATTTATCTTGTTAATTGAAGCAAAGTCCATTTGGGTTGCCCTCATAGCTGGAGGATTGATGTTGAGTTTAGTAGAGAGAGATTGATTTATTAAATGTATAATAAATCAATAGAATTAAATAAATAGTTTATTAATATTTTTAAGTGTTAATTTATTAATTAGAAACTATATTAATTAATTAGAATTTAATTTAAAATTAATTGGATTTAATTCAGCAGTTAAATTAATTAATTAAAAGTGCAGGGACTGGTTTGTATTTATTCAATAGTTGAAATAACTCGCAAACCAGTTGCCAGGGGCCAGAATTGGTGCCACCTTGGAGGGATCCTCCTAGGTTGGCGAAACCCAAATTAGGGTTTAGGAGATCTGGTCCAATGGCCACTAGGCTTGCCCATTAAGGAGGCTCCTCTAGGGTTTCAGTTGTAACCCTAGGAGGCTATAAAAGGAACCCCCTGGGCACCCCAAAACCTGCGCCAACTTCATCCTCTCCAGAGACTCTGCTGCTTTCTTCCGTCCTTGCTTGGGTGTGACTTCATTTGATGCAGGATCTCTTTGCTGCTAGCTTCAAGAACAAGATTCAAAAGGTTGGTAATTCTTGTTTTGATCTTTAGAAATAAATGTTGGCCTTAGGGTTTTTTATATGTTCATAAGATAGAAAAACATAGAACCGTCATTAGGTTGCATGTGAACTTAGGGTTTCTAGTTCATTGTTTGTGCAAAACCTTTCACTTTTCTCTCCCAGCTCCATTATGGTGATGTACACTATGACTTCCAATGGTTCTCGAGGTCTTTAGTCTACATGACTGCACCCTAAGACTATTTCGAGGTGTTATGATGTGTCGATGAACCACACGCGCTCCATCACAATACCAACGAAACTCTTTAACCATGAAGTCCTACAGCACCACATCATGGTGTAAACAATTGCCGATTCGAAAACCTTTCAATTTGTTACTAACATTCACCCCAATCATTTCCCAATGATTTCTCACATGTGTTCAAATAATCCATCCAGTATTCTCAACATGTTATATCCTGAATCCAACTTACTATGCTTTAAGCATTAAGTCACCAAGACATGTTCATGACACTTTTGATCGATCCAAGAAGCTCATGGAATCCGATGTAATCTTATTCCAAACCCTTTCAGAATCTTAAGATTACTGATAATCCTTGTGTCATGACTTTCGAAAAACTATTTCCTTTCGGAGACTCTTTCTCATGTATTTTGAATCTTATCAATATCATGCTCTCAATGGCTGGGTCTATACTGAAGATTTCATCTATCCGATAGATGTCCGTGAACTACGTGAGTATGTTGCACCTTCTTTACATTTCTCATGCCATGTCATAACACTTTGCAATGATGCATCTCAAATCTCATCAAGATCATATTGGCAGAGTTTTTGATCTATCTAATAGATGTTTGCAACCACTTGAGTATGCCGTATCTCTATTAAGTCTTTCATAGCGAAACATCTATTAATGTCAAGTTATTACACTTTGTAATAATAAGAGACGTTTTCCTAGAAGCAGTTTGTAACTGACATACAGTGATAGCAACGATACTCCCACTGGCTTTGACATGGTTATCTGACTCTCTCGGACTATTCACAAAATCCAAACCTTTGGCACATTTTGAGAATCTGAAGTCCAGACCTTTCTGGCATATTAATGGAAATCTTTCAGGCTATTCACAAAATCCAAATTTTTTGCATATTTTGAGAATCCGAATATCCTTTCTTGCGAGATGCTCGTGGGATGAATCCTGGGCCCATGTACCTTTGTATTAGCACATTCTTTATGAGTCCCTATTAGTGTGCTGGTAAACCACACACACTCCACTAACGACTCACAAGGTACAGCTTTACTAAACAGTATCATTTTGGATTTCATCTTCTATTGAGAGTGCTTCTCTCGGAATCAATTACTTGACTCTGAGTATCGTCTCATTCAACCAGATGTTCTGTAAGTACATTTCTATCTATGTTGCTTTCTTTTGATGGTTCAATTACTCCCACTGGTTATTAGACCAGGTGTAAAATCAATCAAATTGTCACATAGACTGTATCTCGCCCTAAGGTTCTCTTATTTGGCGGTAACGGGCTCACCAATGCTTCCAAGTAGTCGGATTGCTTATCCATACCAACTTTAGTGTTTTTACCACTATTCGGTATGTCACCCAGATCATAACTACTTATGACGGTGACCAATACTATTGGTCAAGAGAAGAGTATGTCAGGTTCAACAGGAATCCGATTCCTGGTAAAGGCCTAGTGATGACTAAAGGTTCTTTCAATTGGCTAGTCCTGAACTCATTCAGGATTATCCTTACTCCCACTGTTTCTTTAGAATATGAGTCCTTTCCAAAAGAACTCTTCTTTCACAGTTACTGTCGGGATAGCCAATGAAATGACATTGCTGATCATGTACAGGCTAGTCATGAGGTTCGAACGAACGCTACATGACCATGGACTTTTCTATGTACAAGTGGGATGATCCCAGCTTTACACTTCAGATAGCGTCTGCAAAACCTACTTAGTCTAAAACGTGGTCGGAATATGATTTCTATGGTCTGACTGGTTGAATATTCAATTCATCGAAAAACTAATTGGAAGTGTATCTTATACATCGAGGATCGAACTATTTTGACCAATGCTCCATCATCTTCCCTAAGATACATTATAACCATTAATGTTCTTGGAAGAGAATAAACTGTGAAACATTTTCTCAGTTTATGTTGTCACTTAGGTTCTGTGATCTTATACTTCCTTTGAAGTCCTTGAACAGTTCAAGGTTTCAATCAATTGCTTATTCTGATAAGCAAAGCCATATTCGTCAAACTAATTGGCAAGTTATTATGAAGTATAACTAATTGTGTTCTGTTCAAAGACTCGAGCAATATACAGTAACTAATGTGTCCGTTGCTCATAATCTTAATGTCCTTTACATCTCTATGTAAATTTATGACTTTGTTAATTTTGTTCAAGATATGCAATCGTCACCTGACTCTAAGTCAACTGATTCCAAAATCCTATCCACTGGATCTTTGGGTGATTCATTTGTTGCCATAAATTAGTTTATTAAGAAATCAATTCATCATGTGACTCTAAGTCAAATGATTCCAAAGTCCTATCCAACTGGACCTTTGGTTGAATTGGTCCTTATAAATTTTACTTTAACAATCATAGAGGATACAATTCATGAATCCAAATACTTTGGATGTATCAACATTCAAATTATTGTCATTCATGCAATTAACATACTCATACAACATTTCAAGGATAATTTAAACAAACATTTATTAAAAGAAAATCAACATTTTATAAAAACAAAATATCCTTAAACAATGTACTATATGACAGACAATGTTGCACGCATCTAATAAGCTAATAACAAGGTCATAATATCTCACTAAACTCCAAACTGCATGAGCTTCAGATCCAATCCGAATATGCAACACCATCTCGCATCCTACAAAGTCCATGCATACAGAGCATATGTGAGAAACATATCCTATATCAAGGAATTAAGGATCAAGAGTTCTGAGTTTTAAGATATTCCTGAGTTGCCAAACCGTTGGGCTTCGAAGAATTTTCCAATCTTTCTGTGACTATGTCCCATTTTGTGGATTCCTAGTTTGAGACATCGATGAACCGGTCTAGACGATCTGGATCATTTCTTGATGTGCCTTATTACTGGACTCAATCCTGAAGCAGCAAAATCAATGGAACTATGCTTCTCCATGAACGACTCATACATAGTCAACATTGAATGCATTTCCATGATTGTCTTATATGGTTACCCTTCATATACATCTGGATGAACATACCAGCGAGTCGAGTTAATGCTCAACTCTTGATTAAAGGGTTACCAAATTTATACAGTTCACCTATGTGTCTCTCTATCTTGAGAACATGTCAACTGGTGCTACTTCCTTTACACTTAGTTTGTCCTTTTTTAACCGGTTCTCGGAACCGTTCCTCAACCAGTTGTGCTAACTTATCTAACCCCAGGAATTCTAAATCCCTGCGGAACTTGGGGTCAATGATCAATAGCATGAGGCAACAAACTTCCTTGGACTCAATAGTCAAGGGTCATGCTCATCACAAGTTGCTGTGTGATGCCATGCTTTGGGGAGCGGACACTTAATAAGATGTGGCTTGCCAGCAAAACTAAGAATCATTCTCTATTTGTGAAGCCATACCACATAGATCAGGCCAGTCAGCCTTACCATATTTAACAGGTGCTCTCTGAAACCCTCAGAAATGGGTGAAGTAGGAGAGGGAGGAGAACTGACACTATATTTAAACATCTATAGAATTTGAATTTGTTAGTTTAATTTTAATCCTTCTTAAACAATTACCCAATATATTATTCAACAAGGCTAGGATCCAAAATACCCCAACTATGGTCTGAAGAGGGATATCGTAATCACAACATAATGGTCATTAAGGTAGATAAACATTTATCAATTTCAGTCTTATGAAATTCCTAGATCTATGAGATTCATTGAACTGTTCAATGGCATGTTTAATCTCGGATATGCTCTACTGTTTGTGACTGTGATGCCGAGGATCACAAACTAGATGTGAATAACCATGCAAATATGCTCGGTAACCTCAATGTCATTTATCATCTCTAATTGATGTGCCGGTTAACCACACACGCTCCATTAACAATTATAAATCATGAGAAACCCATTACCACTCTTTATGAGCCCCTATTAGTGTGCCAGTTAACCACACACGCTCCACTAATGTCTCATAAAGTGTAATGTGCAATTTCATGGATTAGCATCTATTTCACATATTTCCTAAAGTAACTAGATTTGGGATTTTATAAAACTGTTCCAGTACTTTGATTAATATCATTATACTTTTAATGAGATTGAGCGGTCCTATCAAACCCGTTCGGCTAACGACCCTCCACTGATCAAGAGAGCGGTCGGTGAGAGTGGACACGCATTAGACCGCCATTTTATAGGCAGTCTCCTTTTACCCTTCTAATAGATCAGCTTCGTGAATGAGGCCTACTATTGATTTGACAAACAATTTATCTTATACATATAATATTAACTTTTAATTATAATATATATAAGATGTATTTTAAACCTTTTAAAATATTCCTGGTTTATCTATTTAATTTTTTGAAATTAAACAATTAATTAAAAATTAAATTTAAACCTTTAAATGATTTAATTTATCTTTTAATTAAATCCATATAGGTATAAGATGTATTTTAAAACTTTTAAAATATTCCTGGTTTATCTATTTAATTTTTCGAAATTAAACAATTAATTAAAAATTAAATTTAAACCTTTAAATGATTTAATTTATCTTTTAATTAAAAATTTTAATTAAATTAATTAAATCCTGATAGGTATCATAAATTAATAAAATTAATTTAAACCTATCTTAAACCCCTAATTTTGAAATATAGCAAATAATGGGTTTAAGGTTATCCATTTATTAAGTAATCACAGTTACCAAAAATAGAATACCTTCTAAACCCTTAGCAAATTTCGAAAATTATAAAGGGGAGGGGCTAGGGTTTCTAAAACCGTAACCTTAAATCGATTTGGCCATATTAGGGTTTATAAGCTTTAAACCCTAAATTTTAGGAAAACAGTTATACCATTTCAACTAGAAAACAACCAAATATGCTCTGATACCACTAAAAGGTTTTCTACAAATCTATGAACTAAAACCCTAAGTTCACATGCAACCTAAATTGGATCTATGTTTTCTAACTTTGAACATATAAATAATTCCTAAAGGCCAACAGAAAATTACTAAAGAAATAAATCAAAAAAACTAACCTTTAGAATTAATCCTAAAGTTGAGCAGCACAAGTGTCCTGCCTCAAATGAGATCAAACCCAAGAGCAAGGGGGGAACTCACGAAATTCCAGAGAGGGAAGACTGTAAATGGTGCAGAAATAAGGTCCCCCAGGGTCCCTATTTATAGCCTCCAGCAGATAACCAGATAAGCCTTTAGAGATAAACCTTTTTGAATTCAAATAAGAAAAAACTTTATCTTTAATTCAAATCTATTTGTCCTAACTTATTATAGTCGAAATTATATATTATTATATATATATAATTTCGCTGGTTATTATGTGACACCCCTCGCTAGGGATTTGTAATTTAAAACATCATTTATCATAAAAACATCATTACTTCAAATATAATCTCATCATTGCGGAAAATTAGTCCCAATACAAAAGATGGTTTTAAATTTGTAGCGAGGTGGTATCATAAATCCAGTACAAAACACGGTCTAAATGGCCACACAAATCGTGGTCTTCTAAAAGTCCTTGCTTCATCACGAGCTCTTATTCAAAACCTAAGTACACATCAAAACGGTTAGGCAATTGAAATGCCTAGTGAGTTACCCAAGACTGTCTCATTATGAGTGGAAAGGATAACCTTAACACTCGAGACAACCTCCAAAAATATTCTCTTACACATTTATAGTTTGAAATAAAAACATCATAAGGTTTTCTTAAAATAGAAGATCGTGATATGCACATGCAATGCAACTATCCCAACCCATGTCCACCTCATAAGTCCACCTCACCTCAATGGCACCCACCTAAGTTCACAAGCAAACGCACGAAGCATAATACTTTATTCCCATATGGGTTGAAATTAAGACTAGTGGCCATTACACTAGCCTCAAGAGGGGTAGCAACTCCCTCATGCAATTCCCTAATGTCGGGAACAACTACTCCTCACCCTCTTTATTTTAGAGAAGGGTAAAACTCATAATAACTCCTCACCCTCTTTGATTGAGAAGGGTAAAACTCGTCCTCAAGGTATCCCATGGTTAAACCCCATCCTATATGTAATGCAATATGCAATTAGGATGCTCAAATATCATTTTAGATTTCATAGTACTTGTTCATCAAAACATTTTGAAAAGACACTTTTAATGCCATGCACACATAAGTTTATGCAACAATTAACACATAAGAAGTAATGCATGATAATGGTAATAAAACACAAGGTTAAAAGAGGGATGTGTACTCCCGGTAACTCACCCTCCTTAAGTTCCAAGAAGATGTCACTCTTTTGCTTCAACCTCAGTTACTCTTCTCCTACAAGATATAACATCCAACATTACTAATAACTCTAAGGCTATTTAACTTCACTAAGTAGATGTAACATATTAGTTAAACATGTCCTAGGGGTTTACTTGAACATTAGAACCAACATCCCAACCCTTAAAGCTTAAAACTCAACATTTCGGGACTGTTCAGGCTGATACGGGCCGTGTTGCCCCCAACACGGGCCGTGTTCTGCTAACAGAAGGTTTTTCAGACATCCTGACACGGGCCGTGTTTCCCCTAACCCAGGCCGTATTTTGAGCACTGTAACTTCCGATTTTTGGTCCTTTTCTCCCTCCTTTTGGTCCAATTCAAGGTCTTAAACAACTCTAAACTTCTAGATATCAAAAGGACAATAAATCTACTTAAATTACACATCATTTGGCCCAATCAAATCATCAAATATCATCTCCATTGAATCAAATCCAAGTTCTAATCCCAATTTACTTCATAAGCTTAGATCAAGGAATATCCAATTCCATCCAAACAATTGATCAATAATTGAAGAGATTCCTTCTTCCAATGATTGAAATCACTAAGAACTCACTTAAGCACTTCATAGAACACATTTAAGATGCAAGTTGATCCAATCATCTAGGTTTCACCCATTGATGGGTTTTTCCCCAAATATTAGGGTTCATGTGAATCAACAAGCATCCCACATGATTCTCCAAGCATAAGACAATCAAATTGTGAAGAGATAATCATTAGAATTCATAAGATACACCTTTAGGATCATAGAAATCATCTCCCCCAACTATGAAACTCGAATTTGAACTTGATCAACCCAATATTGTGGGTTTTCAATATGAATAAGAGATTTCTTACCTTGAATCCTCAAAGAGTTAATGTAGTTCACTTAGATCTTGCTGGAAGAGAGTTTCCCTCTCTAGATCTCCTTTGAAATCGTCTCTCCCTCCTTCCTTCTTCTTCAAATCGTGAGTTCTAGGTTTTCCCCCAATTTAAACTTCAATCTTTTCACTTATTGCAAACTAGTCCCTCCAGAACTTAAGTTATGTCATTTTTGCACTAAAGGTCCCTCTCCACCACATGTGAAATACTAATTACCAATTAAGTCCTTTTTCTAGAATCCCTTATGGTAAATTTCCTTATTTACCTTTATTTAGTTATTCTAGACTAAATACTTCTTCAAGATGAATTAATTTATTTAAGTTGTTATGTTTTAAATATTATGATTATTAAATTTATTATTTTTACTCATTAAATTATTTACCCTAGATTAAGGATGTTACAATTACCTCCCCCTTAAGAAGATTTCGTCCTCGGAATCTCGGCTTCTCCAAAAATATGTGGATATCTCTTCCGCATTTCATCTTCCGTTTCCCACATGAGGTTTGCTCCTGACGAATGCTTCCACTTGACAAGAACCAAATCAATCATCTTTTTCCTTAACTTTTTAACCTTTCTATCCATAATTTCCTCCGGTTCTTCTACAAGTCTTTTGTTTTCGTCCACCCGGATTTCTTCCAAAGGTAGAAAATCGACCTTATCACCAAGCCACTTCCTAAGATAACACACGTGGAAAACATTGTGGATCCCATTTAATTCCGGTGGCAACTCAAGTCTATAAGCTTGCTTTCCAATCTTTTCCAACACATTCAACGGTCCAATATACCTCGGATTAAACTTTCCTCTTTTCCCGAAACGTATGATCCCTCTCCAAGGTGACACTTTGAGCAACACTTGGTCTCCCACTTGAAAAGCCATGGGTCGGTTCTTCAAATTTACATAACTCTTTTGTCTACTTTGAGCCGCCTTCATCCGCTCTCTAATTATATCTACCTTTTCTGCGGTTTCTTGAATCAAGCTAGGCCCCACCAAAACCTTTCCTCCCACTTGTAACCAACAAGAAGGGGATCTACACTTCCTTCCATATAAAGCTTCATACGGCCATCTTTATGGATGAATGGTAACTGTTGTTATACGAGAACTCGATCAAAGGGAGATGCTTATCCCAACTTCCTCCAAAATCTAACACACATGCCCGCAACATATCTTCAACCGTTTGAATCGTCCTTTCACTTTGCCCATCGGTTTGAGGATGATAAGCCATACTCAAACATAACTTGGTTCTTAATACCTCTTGCATGCTTTTCCAAAAATGTGATGTAAACCGACAGTCCCGATCTGACACAATCGATAATGGCACCCCGTGCCTCCGAACGACCTCATCCACATACAATTCCGCAAACTTATCAACAAGCCATGTTTCTCTTGCTGCCATAAATAATACACTTTTAGTCAACCGGTCCACAATGACCCAAATCATATCATGACCACTTCTTGTTCGCGGTAATTTGGTAACAAAATCCATGGTGATCTTTTCCCACTTCCATTCCGGGACTTCCAATGGCTCGAGATCTCCATAAGGTCTTTGATGCTCGGTTTTCACCAAAGAACACGTTAAACACTTGTTGACATACTTGGCAATATCTACTTTCATGGTCGGCCACCAATACAAAGGCTTCAAGTCCATATACATTTTTGTACACCCGGGATGAATGGAATACTTGGTCTTATGAGCCTCATCAAGAATTAATTCTCTTTTTCCACCACACAACAGTACCCAAACACGCCCTTGAAATGTTTTCAACCCATGAGAATTTTTCTCAAAGATAACTGACTTGCCATGTTTCTTCTTTATTGTTACCACCTTCTTGAGCTTTTTCTTGCACACCCTTCAACATATCAACCAGTGTGGATACCACTTCAATTCTCAATGCTTTAACCCTCCTTTTCTCACTAATTTTCTTCCTACTCAAAGTATCCGCCACGATGTTCGCTTTGCCCGGAAAGTAAAGGATTTCGCAATCATAATCCTTGAACACTTCAATCCACCGCCTTTGCCTCGCGTTCAAGTCTTTTTTCCTAAATAAATATTGCAAGCTTTGATGGTCCGTGAAGAGTTTGCATTGAGTGCCATATGATAATGCCTCCAAATCTTCAATGAATGAATCACAGCCGCCAACTCCTTATCATGAGTGGGATAATTCAATTCGTGCTCTTTTAATTGACGCGACGCATATGCGATAACCTTTCCTCTTTGAGTAAGAACACATCCGATCCCCAAACCCGACGCGTCACTATAAACCGCAAAATCTTCGGTGCCCTCCGGAAGGGACAAAATGGGAGCTTCACACAACTTCTTCTTTAACAACTCGAATGCTTCTTCTTGCTTGTCGGTCCACACGAACTTCTCATTCTTTTAGGTCAACGAAGTCAATGGACATGCAATCTTGGAAAATCCTTCTATGAAACGTCGATAATATCCCGCCAAGCCAAGAAAACTTCTAATTTCGGTTGGATTCTTCGGTTTTTCCCAATTCATTACCGGTTCAATCTTTGCCGGGTCCACTTTAATTCCATCTTTATTCACCACATGCCCAAGAAATTGAACTTCCCCGATCCAAAACTCGCACTTGGAAAATTTTGCATACAACTTCTCTTTTTTTAGAGTTTCAAGCACCAACTTAAAATGCTCTTCATGTTCCGCCTCCGACTTTGAGTAAATGAGGAAATCATCAATAAACACGATCACAAACTTATCAAGAAACGGTTTGCACACGCGATTCATGAGATCCATAAAAGCCGAGGGTGCATTAGTTAGCCCGAAAGGCATTACAAGAAACTCAAAATGTCTATATCTTGTTCGGAAAGCCGTCTTCTCTACGTCTTCATCTTTTACCTTCAATTGATGATAACCCGATCGAAGATCAATTTTTGAAAAATAACCCGCGCCTTGCAATTGGTCAAATAAATCATCAATACGAGGTAGAGCATACCGGTTCTTGATAGTCACTTTGTTGAGATCCCGGTAGTCAATGCACATTCTCATGGAACCATCCTTCTTCTTCACAAATAAGATCGAAGCTCCCCAAGGGGAAGAGCTAGGCCTAATGAAACCCTTATCAAGAAGCTCTTGCAATTGGGTCATCAACTCCTTCAATTCTGCGGGTGCCAAACGATACGGAGCTTTGGCAAAAGGCGCGGTTCCGGGTACCAAGTCGATACGAAACTCCACTTGACGATCCGGTGGCAAACCGGGTAGGTCATCGGGGAAAACCTCGGGATAATCTCGTACTACTTTACTATCCTCTAGAGTCTTCTTTTCCTTTAGGATGTCTACCACATACGCTAGGTAAGATTGACAACCCTTCCTCAAACATCTTCTTGCTTTCATCACATTGATTACACTAGTGGGCACTCTTCTTTTGTCTCCATAAGTAAGAATCGGTTCTCCTTCGGGTGTCTTCACTCTCACCATTTTCTTTCCACATAGAATTTCAGCATCATATTTTGCAAGCCAATCCATTCCAAGTACGACATCAAATCCAACAACATCCAAAAGTATAACGTCGACCCAAAATTCCGCCCCACTACACTCCACCTTTACCTGCGATATTTCTTTACTCACAATTTTGCTTGCACCACCCGCTACATCTATCACTAGTTCATACTCGAGTCTATGCAAAGGTAATTGTAGTCTTTTTGCAAAATTAGGTGACACATGAGAATAAGTAGCCCCCTAATCAAATAGCATAGCAGCGGGTAAAGAGTTAACAAGAAATATACTTGACACCACATTTGCCTTCTCTCTCGCTTCTTCTTCAGTCATTTGAAAAGCCCTTCCTCGAGTTCGGGGAGCTTCACCTCTTCCACCTCCACTACTCTCCTTCTTCTTTGCAGTACACTCATTCGCCTTGTGCCCGAAGTCCCCACACTGATAGCACTTGAAACCTTTAGGACACGCGTTTGAGAAATGTCCTTTCTCACCACATTTGAAACACGCCCCATCCTCCTTAGCTTTAAATGTAGCGTCGCTACTCTTTCCCTTCCCATCAAATTTCGGTTTCTTCTGTTCGGTCACCCCTTTTCCACGTGAGTCGTGACCTTCCTTTCTCTTGTTAGCAAATGGAGGTCTCTCCTTGTCCCGTTCTTCCAATGTTTTCTCAATCTTCCTTGCCTTTCTCATGGCAACTTCAAGAGTAGCAGCTTCAAAGTTCAGTCGGTAGTTCCAAGGCAAACCTCCCACATATTGATCCACTTTAGTGGCCTCATCCGGAGCCAACCTTCTAGCAAAGCTCAAAAGTTTCCGGAATTAAGCATTGTACTCCGTGATTGTCATTTTGTCTTTCTTCAAGTCAAGGAACTTTCTTTCAAGATCATGGGTCTCTTCCTTAGTACAAAACCTCTCCTTCATCTTTTCCAAGAATACATCCCAAGTTAGGCTCTCCAACACATGCATCTCCATCATTTCCTTAATCTCCAACCACCACTCAAGAGCCGTTTCCTTGAGAGTGGTGATAGCAAAGTTCACAAGTTGGTCATCTCCACATTGGCATGCATAAAAAGCCATTTCAATCTCAATCACCCAATTATGAAGTACAACCGGATCCAACATCCCGTTGTAAGTTGGTGGCTTGTAAGAGTTAAAGTCTTTGAACCTACACTTCTTCTTTGGTACTACCATGTCTTGGGATATATTGTTACTAGGAGGCCCATGACGCATGCTATCATACGAGCTACTCGTCTCTTGCCCGCCCTAAGCGGTGTTATCCCCAAACATGTTCTTCACTTCTTCTCTCAAACGTTCCTCTTGATTCTCAAGTAGTTCCTTCATCTTGTCTACCATCTTCACTTCTTGTTTCGTCATTAAGTCAAGCATCATCTTTTCAATGCTTGCAAGGGAAATGGGTTGAGATTGAGCCTCGTCACCGGCCCCATCCACTTGACCTTCAATCGACGGAACCATGCTACGAGTGTTCACCATTCTGAGAAAGATGAACATTAATCTTATAATATACAATTAATTAGCTAATACACAACCCTCACTCATGAGCACCTTAAGTTTAAGTCTAAGTACTAATCCTAGTACCTAGTTCACTTAAACCGATGCTCTGATACCAAATTGTGACACCCCTCGCTAGGGATTGTAATTTAAAACATCATTTATCATAAAAACATCATTACTTCAAATATAATCTCATCATTGCGGAAAATTGGTCCCAAAACAACTAAAAAGACGGTTTTAAATTTGTAGCGAGGTGGTATCATAAATCCAGTACAAAACACGGTCTAAATGGCCACACAAATCGTGGTCTTCTAAAAGTCCTTGCTTCATCACGAGCTCTTATTCAAAACCTGAGTACACATCAAAACGGTTAGGCAATTGAAATGCCTAGTGAGTTACCCGTGACTGTCTCATTATGAGTGGAAAGGATAACCTTAACACTCAAGACAACCTCAAAAATATTCTCTTACACATTTATAGTTTGAAATAAAAACATCATAAGTTTTTCTTAAAATAGAATATCGTGATATGCACATGCAATGCAACAATCCCAACCCATGTCCACCTCATAAGTCCATCTCACCTCAATGGCACCCACCTAAGTTCACAAGCAAACGCATGAAGCATAATACTTGATTCCCGTATGGGTTGAAACTAAGACTAGTGTCCATTACACTAGCCTCATGAGGGGTAGCAACTCCCTCATGCAATTTCCTAATGTCGGGAACAGCTACTCCTCACCCTCTTTATTTTAGAGAAGGGTAAAACTCATAATAACTCAATTGTGACACCCCTCGCTAGGGATTTGTAATTTAAAACATCATTTATCATAAAAACATCATTACATCAAATATAATCTCATCATTGCGGAAAATTGGTCCCAAAACAACTAAAAAGATGGTTTTAAATTTGTAGCGAGGTGGTATCATAAATCCAGTACAAAACACGGTCTAAATGTCCACACAAATCGTGGTCTTCTAAAAGTCCTTGCTTCATCACGATCTCTTATTCAAAACCTGAGTACACATCAAAACGGTTAGGCAATTGAAATACCTAGTGAGTTACCCGAGACTGTCTCATTTTGAGTGGAAAGGATAACCTTAACACTCGAGACAACCTCCAAAAATATTCTCTAACATATTTATAGTTTGAAATAAAAACATAATAAGGTTTTCTTAAAATAGAATATCGTGATATGCACATGCAATGCAACTATCCCAACCCATGTCCACCTCATAAGTCCATCTCACCTCAATGGCACCCACCTAAGTTCACAAGCAAACGCACGAAGCATAATACTTGATTCCCGTATGGGTTGAAACTAAGACTAGTGGCCATTACACTAGCCTCATGAGGGGTAGCACCTCCCTCATGCAATTCCCTAATGTCGGGAACAACTACTCATCACCCTCTTTATTTTAGAGAAGGGTAAAACTCATAATAACTCCTCACCCTCTTTGATTGAGAAGGGTAAAACTCATCCTCAAGGTATCCCACGGTTAAAACCCATCCTATATGTAATGGAATATGCAATTAGGATGCTCAAATATCATTTTAGATTTCATAATACTTGTTCATCAAAACATTTTGAAAATACCCTTTTAATGCCATGCACACATAAGTTTATGCAACAATTAACACATAAAAAGTAATGCATGATAATGGTAATAAAACACAAGGTTAAAAGAGGGATGTGTACTCCCGGTAACTCACCTACCTTAAGTTCCAAGAAGATGTCACTCTTTTGCTTCAACCTCAGTTACTCTTCTCCTACAAGATATAACATCCAACATTACTAATAACTCTAAGGCTATTTAACTTCATTAAGTAGATGTAAAATATTAGTTAAACATGTCCTAGGGGTTTACTTGAACATTAGAACCAACATCCCAACCCTTAAAGCTCAAAACTCAACATTTCGGGACTGTTCAGGCTGACACGGGCCGTGTTCCCCCCAACACAGGCCGTGTTCTGCTAACAGAAGGTTTTTCAGACATCATGACACGGGCCGTGTTTCCCCTAACCCGGGCCGTGTTCTGAGCACTGTAACTTCCGATTTTTGGTCCTTTTCTCCATCCTTTTGGTCCAATTCAAGGTCTTAAACAACTTCAAACTTCTAGATATCAAAAGGACATTAAATCTACTTAAATTACACATCATTTGGCCCAATCAAATCATCCAATAACATCTCCATTGAATCAAATCCAAGTTCTAATCCCAATTTACTTCATAAGCTTAGATCAAGGAATATCCAATTCTATCCAAACAATTGATCAATAATTGAAGAGATTCCTTCTTCCAATGATTGAAATCACTAGGAACTCACTTAAGCTCTTCATAGAACATATTTAAGATGTAAGTTAATCCAATCATCAAGGTTTCACCCATTGATGGGGTTTTCCCCAAATATTAGGGTTCATGTGAATCAACAAGCATCCCACATGATTCTCCAAGCATAAGACAATCAAATTGTGAAGAGATAATCATTAGAATTCATAAGATACACCTTTGGGATCATAGAAATCATCTCCCCCAACTATGAAACTCGAATTTGAACTTGATCAACCCAATATGGTGGGTTTTCAACATGAATAAGAGATTTCTTACCTTGAATCCTCAAAGAGTTAATGTAGTTCACTTAGATCTTGCTGGAAGAGAGTTTCCCTCTCTAGATTTCCCTTGAAATCGTCTCTCCCTCCTTCCTTCTTCTTCAAATCGTGAGTTCTAAGGGAAATGGGGTTTTCCCCCAATTTAAACTTCAATCTTTTCACTTATTGCAAACTAGTCCCTCCAGAACTTAAGTTATGTCATTTTTCAATAAAGGTCCCTCTCCACCACATGTGAAAAACTAATTACCAATTAAGTCCTTTTTCTAGAATCCCTTATGGTAAATTTCCTTATTTACCCTTATTTAGTTATTCTAGACTAAATACTTCTTCAAGATGAATTAATTTATTTAATTTGTTATGTTTTAAATATTATGATTATTAAATTTATTATTTTTACTCATTAAATTATTTACCCTAGATTAAGGATGTTACATATTATCCTGCCAAAATTGTCACTTACTCAACTATTCAATAATTACAATTTCAGTCACTACACCTTTAATTAATTAAATTAATCACCAAATTAATTCCAATTAGTTCCAGATTAATTTCTAATTAATGAATATAGTTTCTAATTAATATATTATCACTTTAATATATTAATAAACTATTTATTTTATTTCTATTGATTTATTAATCATATAATAAATCAATCTTTCTCTCTCCTTGAATTTTTGCCAAACCTCTAGCTATGAGGGCAACCCAAATGGACTTTGCTACTATTAATTAGGTAAATATAAATTATTAGTCATGGCTTAGACACCTATCCCAACATGTTTTGTAAGTCCCATGTTTATGTTTAAGCTTTATAGCCATTTCATTTCACTTGTAACAGGATAGAACACGAAATTAATCAAGAACAATAAGAACTTTGTTCATTGAGTTGTTGCTTACACGATAATCAATCTATATGTCTGTGTTGTTTATCACTATATCCTTAATTTTTATTGTCAATTCCGCTGCAATTCACCAAACAAACACCCATACACGAAAATAAAATTTCAAATCTCCTAAAACCTCACTATAATCAGCCCATACACGTATCAGGTCATGGTTAAGTGTTAAGACTTATGGCTTAACGTTATCGATTATGGTTAAGTGTTAAGGCTTACACCGAAAGCGTTATGCGTTTTGATTAACTCTTAAGGCTAAAAATTATGGGATGTCAGTAATGGGTTATAGCTTTGTGTTTAAGTCCTAAAGCTTGTTGCCTATTGGTTATGGATGATGGTTTTTGTTCTATAGGTTATAGTTATGGTTAAGTGTTAAGACTTATGGATTACGAAATAGGTTCTAGTTTATGTTTTATGGTTATGTGTTAAGGTTTATGACTTAACAGATATGGCTTACGTTTTTATTTTTATAGTTAAGTCTTAAAGGTTATGAAAGATCATTTATGGCCAATGGGTTATGGTTATGTGTTACGGTCTGTATAATGCGTTATGAGTTATGATTTATTTAAGTTTTATGGATGATGGTTAAGTGTTAAGACTTATGGCTTAAGGTTATCGATTATGGTTAAGTTTTAAGGCTTACACCTAATGGGTTATGCGTTTTGATTAACTCTTAAGGCTAACAATTATGGGATGTGAGTAATGGGTTATAGCTTTGTGTTTAAATCCTAAGGCTTGTCGCCTATTGGTTATGGATGATGGTTTTTTTTCTATGGGTTATGGTTATGGTTAAGTGTTAAGACTTATCCATTAAAAAATAGATTCTAGTTTATGTTTTATGGTTATGTATTAAGGTTTTTGGGTTAATGGATATGGCTTATGTTTTTAGTTTTTATGGTTAAGTCTTAAAGCTTATGGGAGATCATTTATGGTTAACGGGTTATGGTCTGTATAATGCGTTATGAGTTATGATTTATTTACGCATTATGGGTGATGGTTAAGTGTTAAGACTTATGGCTTAAGGTTATCGATTATGGTTAAGTGTTAAGGCTTACACCTAAAGCGTTATGGGTTATGATTAAGTGTTAAGGCTAACAATTATGGGATGTGAGTAATAGGTTATATCTTTTTGATTATATTTTATGTTTATGTGTTAAGCTTGTTGGAAATCCATGTTCATGTTATGAGTTTCAAAAACTTGAAGTTGCAACGGAAGCATAAAATCATGAACAAGAATTTCATTCCAAGAGGACCATGCTACATGCATGTAGAGATAAAATGAAGAAGAAGCATAGATGAAGTTCAAGATCATAACCTTTCTTCTTGGTCTTTATGTGGACGAATTTGATGGCTAGAAATCAAGGAAGATCCCCTCTATAGTTGATCCACCACAAGCGTGAACACTCTTGAATGCTAGTTCCACAACTTGCAATATGAAACTCCTTTTCTTTTGAAGCAAAAATCGGATTTTGCTAGGTGTTCTTAGGAGGTTTTTGAGAGATATTGGCTGATTATTTTCAAGTATGAAAAAAACTCTCCCAAAGCCCTCAAATGGCCGAATAATATCATCACACAAGGAAGAGAGAAAGTGGCAAATATAATAAGCAAAAGCATGCAACTTTCTTGGGTCAACTCTTGAAAGAAGAAAGAATAATTCATGCTTTTCCATCTTTCCATATATGCTTTCCTAGGCATGCAAATCTCGGCCATGTGAAGGGTTTTTAAAAGGATTATTTACAAATTCTATTATTTATAAACTTATATCATTAAGTTTATAAATAATAAAACTTCATACTTGTGTTTAATGGAATAACATTTAAACCATTTCAATAAGGTACCTTAGATGTCTAACTCTCAACACATAAGAGGAACAAATCCCGTCTTGACTATATACGCCCCTTATATAGTTAGTACTATACATGAGTATGGTCTGTATGATTGTTTATTTTTCAAGAACAACGAAGAACCATATCAAAGCATAGCACTTCCTATACTTGAGTCCCAAATATGTATCTTAGGTCTAAGGATACAATGATAATACCTTTATTCAATAATCACTTATGATAATGATCCATGAAGTGATATTGAAACGGGTCAAGTCCAATACTTGTTCACTGACAAGTACCTATGATTTTGGTTGCAACCTTTTGCTACTTTTACCCATAAAAGTCAACCAATCCAATTCATATTAGTCTTACTTCATAATTGCTCCCACAACTATGATCGACTATGGACATTTAGAATAATTAGATTATTCAAGGATTAAACATGCTAATATTAAAACACATAATTATGAATGAAACATCACGTCACATATATTACATAATTATTGTTGTTTACATAGTTTCATATTCATAAAACACTAAACACAAATCAAATCCATTCATTAGAAAAACGAAGTCCTATACCCTTAGCGTGACTTTCATGCTTAGCTTGGGGTAAAGGCTTCGTGAATGGGTCTGCCAAATTCTGATCTGTATGAACCTTGTGAATACTTATTTCACCATTCTTAACTTCATGTCGTATGTAGTTATACCTTCGGTGAATGTGTTTGGTCTTTTGATGCGATCTAGGTTCCTTTGCTTGAGCTATTGCACCTAGATTGTCACAGAAGATTTCTATAGGGTCCCGAATGGAAGGAACAACCCCTAGATCTTCAATGAACTTTCTCATCCAGACAGCTTCTTGAGCAGCTTCCGAAGCAATAACATATTCTGATTCTGTAGTGGATTGTGCAATCACTTCTTGTTTGGAACTCTTCCAAGACACGGCTCCTCCATTTAAAATAAAGACATACCCAGATTGAGATCTCGAATCGTCCATATCTGTTTGGAAGCTTGAGTCAGTGTAACCCTTTACTTTTAAGCTTTCTTCCAAACCACCGTAAACTAAGAACATATCTTTAGTTCTTCTCAAGTACTTAAGAATGTTCTTTACAGCAGTCCAGTGGGCTTCACCTGGGTTCTGTTGATACCTACTAGTCATGCTTAAGGCAGATGAGACGTCGGGCCTAGTGCATAACATGGCATACATGATAGACCCAATTGCCGAAGCATATGGGACATGTTTCATCCTTTCAAGTTCAGTCCTAGTGCCTGGGCATTGAGACTTGCTTAGGATGGTGCCATGCGGTATTGGCAAGAATCCTCCTTTGGAGTCTTGCATCTTGAACTCTTTCAAGATTTTATCAATATATACACTTTGGCTTAGACCAATAAGTCTCTTAGATCTATCTCTATAGATCTTTATGCCTAATACATAAGCAGCTTCTCCTAAGTCCTTCATTGAGAAACAGTTCTCAAGGAACGCTTTGACACCTTTTAAGGTTGGGATGTCATTTCCAAATAAAAGTATGTCATCTACATACAATAGTAGGAATATGACTATGCTCCCACTAGCTTTCTTGTAAACACAGGAGTCATCCTTATTTTTTATGAATCCAAAATTTGTAATCTTTTCATCAAAACGGATGTTCCATGTTCGAGACGCTTGCTTCAATCCATAGATAGATCTTTTAAGCTTGCACACTTTGTTTGGATGCTTGGGATCGACAAAACCTTCAGGTTGATCCATATAGACATCTTCCAATAAGTGTCCATTAAGGAAACCGGTCTTGACATCCATTTGCCATATCTCATAATCATAGTACGCGGCTATGGCAAAAAGTATCCTAATCGACTTGATCATTGCCACTGGTGAAAAGGTCTCATCATAGTCAATACCATGAGTTTGTGAGTATCCTTTAGCGACAAGTCTCGCCTTAAAAGTGTGTACATTTCCATCCACGTCGGTTTTCTTCTTGAAAACCCATTTGTTCCCAACGGTCTTACAATTGGTGGGAAGATTAACCAAGTCCCAAACTTGGTTATCGTGCATGGATTGCATCTCTGTGTTCATGGCTTCAAGCCATTTATCAGATTCAGGATCTGACATTGCACTCTGGTAGTTGACGGGTTCATCTGAATCTATCGTATAACTTTCCTCTTCCATCATTAGGTAACCATACCTTTCAGGTTCAAATCGAACCCTACCAGATCTGTGAACATCTTGTGTTACAATTTGTTCCTGATCAACCGTTTGTTCAGGTTCAACAATTTCTTGTTGAATGCTAGATCCAACTTCTTGTGTATCAGGCTGTGGTTCCTGAAGTTCCTGAAGTTTCACAAACCTCCCACTAGCCTCTTCCGTCAGAAACTTGTTTTCTAGGAATTCATCTTTTCGAGAAATAAATATCTTATTCTTTATGGGATTGTAGAAGTAGTATCCAAGACAATCTTTCGGATACCCTAAAAAGATACACTTAGTTGAACGGGGTTCTAGTTTGTTTGAAGCTTCTTGTCTAACATAAGTTTCACAACCCCATACCTTGAGATAGGATAAAGATGGAACCCTTCCATGCCATATCTCATAAGGCGTTTTATCTACCTTCTTAGTAGGTGTCATGTTTAGGAGACGAGCAGCTGTTTGTAAAGCATAACCCCAAAATGATAAAGGTAGAGTACTTCTACTCATCATGGATCGAACCATATCCAATAGTGTTCGGTTCCGCCTCTCAGATACACCATTATGTTGTGGTGTTCCAGGTGGAGTAAGTTGTGAAACAATTCCACAAGTCTTAAGATGATCCATAAAGTTTGTACTTAAGTACTCACCTCCTCTATCAGAACGAAGAACTTTAATTGTTTTGTTGAGTTGATTTTCCACTTCACTTTGAAACGTTTTGAACATTTCAAACGCCTCATGTTTATGTTTAATTAAATAAACATATCCAAAACGACTAAAGTCATCAGTGAAGGTGATGAAATATCTTTCACCATATCGAGTCATTGGCTTGAAAGGTCCACATACATCCGTATGTATGATTCCTAACAAGTCCTTTGCCCTCTCGTTGGTTCCCGAGAAAGGAGCTTTAGTCATCTTGCCATGTAAACAAGATTTGCATATATCAAATGAGTCATTCTCATTTGCCTTCAAAAGTCCACTCTTTTGAAGTTGGGATATGCGTTTCTTGTTTATATGCCCAAGTCAACAATGCCATAGATAAATTTGACTCAAATCACATTTGGGTCTCTTGGTGAAAGTGTGGTATAAAGAGCCATGGTTAGTCTTTTCATCAAGGTTTACTTCATAAATTCCATTTAAAGGCCTAGCCTCAAAATAGAATACGTTGATTTTATAAACACAAATGTCATCATTCATAAAGCAAAGATTAAAACCACATTGTCTCAACTTAGCAACCGAAATAATATTCCTAGTCAAGCTAGGAACATAATAAACATTCAACAATGTCAAGTACAAGCCACTAGGTAGTAATAAATCAAAACTTCCAATTGAATCCACCGCAACCCTTGCACTGTTTCCAACCCGGAGTACTACCTCATTTGCCTTCAGTCGCCTACTCCTTTTGAACCCCTGCAACATATTACAAATGTGAGTTCCACAACCAGTATCAAATAACCATGTGTTAGGAGATAAATTATAAAGTTCTAGGTCTATCACATAGATACCTGAAGTGCCCTCACCTGCCTTCTTCTTCTTCCACTCCGCAAGATAGGTAGGGCAATTTCTCTTCCAATGCCCAACTTTGCCACATTCGAAGCACGCGTCTTCCTTGGCAACCTTTGCCTTCTTCCTCGGCAGACGGGATGGTTGGACAACTTTCTTGCCCTTTCCTTTGACAACCTTTGCCTTCCCCTTGCCCTTGGAGTTGGTGGGGTGATCGGGTCTAGTCCTCTTTGTACCACCTTCCTTGATCATGAGAACTTGAGTGGTTTTCTTAGGCAGATTCTTTTCCGCTGTAATTAGCATCCCATGCAATTCCGGGATAGTCTTGTTCAAACCATTCATGTTATAATTCATGACAAAGGGATCAAAAGACTTTGTCAAGGAGTTAAGGATCATATCCGTTGCTAGCTCTTCAGGAATCACAACTCCAAGACGTGCCAAATGATCAATGTGACTCTTCATTTTGAGCACATAAGAACTTACCGTCTGTCCATCCTCCATCTTGCAAGCATGGAAAGCCCGAACAGTTTCGAACCTTTCTGTCCTTGCAAGTTGTTGGAACATTTCCTTCAATTGATTAATCATGTCATAGGCCGAATGATTGTCCAAATCCTTCTGAAGGTCAGAAATCATGGTTGCCAACATTAGACATGATGCATCAATTGAGTCATCCATCTTTTTAAGCCATGCATCGTGTGCTGGCTTAGGAATGGCAGGGGGCACTTCAGGAAGTGGTTCATTGAGAACATATTCTTTCTTTTCTTGTTTGAGAACTATTCTCACACTACAGTACCAATCCAAGAAGTTGGTGTGGTTGAGTTTTTCTCCCTCAAGGAGAGGCCGTAGTGATGTTTTGTTAGGAGCCGGGTTTGTGGTGTTTGGTGCCATCTACAAAATTTTAACAAGGTTCAATTTAGTAAATTATGATATTAAGTCCTTAATAATTAATACCCTTTCTTGTTTCATAAACTTTAATTGATTAAGGTCTAGAATCCAAGTTGCAATACGAATAAGTGGTTAGGTATCCTTTATCCCGCCTATTCGAATCAACAAGGTAGGTAACGGTTTACCAATTATATCCAAATATAATTTCTAGAGTTATGGGATCCCATTATAACACTTTTAAGTTTGGCATGTTTGATCCCATCTATGCCTTGGATTTCTAATGCTTAGGTGACCTTTATCACAAAAGATTTCCAAACAAATCATCCCACTTAAACGGACGTGTAGTTTTGACAACTATTAATGGTTAGGTGTCCTTTATCCCATCAATATTGCAAAACTACCTCTTGTATCACAAGAAGACTCCAAGTGGTTAGGTAACCTTTATCCCACAAGGATATTCAAGTGATACATGAGTGTCTTTAAGAGGGACGGCATTGATTTGTATTTCGAAAGGGATTTGTATGTTTTACAATTCTAATTTTGAAAACATATGGTATCATGTAGATTGCATGCATCCAATGAACATGGTACCATTAAAATCTTATTTTGTTAATTGGTTCCTTAATCATAAAATCTCCATTTTATTGATTCTTTGTTTGTGGTCAAGATTACAATTAATATCCAATATTAAGTTTGAGTTTGATCACATACATGAGAACCAATTTTAATCCTAAATAATTACCATTATTATTTAGGGTTGGAGTTTGTAAGAGTTCATAAAATCTCCATTTTATTTCTTGTTTCATTCATTTTCAAAACTTGACTTTATAGGTTTTATAACAAAACCCATTTTAATAAAACCAATTGTATTATATCTTATGTTTTATATATCAATTTGAAAATTACAAACTCTTTGATGATTATGTTTAATTATCTAGGTTGTCTAGCATGCAAAATCTTATTTTCATCCACAACATAAAATAATAAAACATTCAATCATCACATGCATGCATGGGTGCATAAACACAAGCCAACTAGTTTGATATTTCATGTGAGCCATACATGAAATATCAAGTCCAAACCTAGGGACAAAAAGGTGACAAAAACTCAACCAAATGATCTTCGATTTGGCTACAATTTTGCCAAGCTTCTTATATCATCAAATGACATTTGAACCACCATTTCTTGACACCATGGAAGAGCTTGTGAATTTTCTTTTGGCCTCCTAAAACTTGCGACAGGAACAGCCTCTAACAGGAGGGTTTTTGTGTTTTTTGTTGCTTTCTTCACTTCATTCTTGGCCACATTGATGCTAATACTTGTTAAAACTTAATGTATATGCTAGATATTAAAGTTACCAACAAGTATATCACCAAATGACCAAGATATGAATTTTTAAAGTCCTTCCTTAACAGATTCGAAATCTGGACAGCAGCTATCCAGAAAGTGTTGCTGTTGGGTGCAATATTATCTTGGTCTTTTACTTCCTTCTCTTGTTACATTTTGTAAAAAATATAAAATACAACTATTCTAATAATTACAAAATGAATAAAAGAAGGAAATAACTAATTATTATTACAAACCATTTGAATAAAAGAATAGATTACAACCAAATTGAATTTAAACACAAAACATGCAACACATAGTCCTTGGCTTGTTTATGCACCATTTTATCACATAAAATCATAAGAAAATCAACACTTTGTTTTTCTAAGGCAACAATTATGTAACCAAATGCATGCAAACATTAATTTTAGTTGGTTACATAAAATCATAGAATATATATTTGCATGTTGCCAAAGAAGCCATGCATGAACATTGCATTCAAGAAGATGAACATTCATGGCTTCCAAAAACCAAGTTTATCCAAATAACCTTATTATCTAAACATGCAATATAGCCATGGCTCTGATACCAATTGTTGGAAATCCATGTTCATTTTATGAGTTTCAAAAACTTGAAGTTGCAACGGAAGCATAAAATCATGAACAAGAATTTCATTCCAAGATGATCATGCTACATGCATGTAGAGATAAAATGAAGAAGAAGCATAGATGAAGTTCAAGATCATAACCTTTCTTCTTGGCCTTTATGTGGACGAATTTGATGGCTAGAAATCAAGGAAGATCCCCTCTATAGTTGATCCACCACAAGCTTGAACACTCTTGAATGCTAGTTCCACAACTTGTAAGATTAAACTCCTTTTCTTTTGAAGCAAAAATCGGATTTTGCTAGGTGTTATTAGGAGGTTTTTGAGAGATATTGGCTGATTATTTTCAAGTATGAAAAAAACTCTCCCAAAGCCCTCAAATGGCCGGATTATATCATCACACAAGGAAGAGAGAAAGTGGCAAATATAATAAGCAAAAGCATGCAACTTTCTTGGGTCAACTCTTGAAAGAAGAAAGAATAATTCATGCTTTTCCATCTTTCCATATATGCTTTCCTAGGCATGCAAATCTCGGCCATGTGAAAGGTTTTTAAAAGGATTATTTACAAATTCTATTATTTATAAACTTATATCATTAAGTTTATAAATAATAAAACTTCATACTTGTGTTTAATGAAACATTTAAACCATTAATTATTTATATAAACCACTTAATCAAGCATCATGAATGATATAATTATACACATATATGTCTATATATATATATATATATATATATATATATATATATATATATATATATATATATATATATATATATATATATATATATATATATATATATATATATATATTACAATATGCATATTTTATTTAATTTACCAATTAAATTAAATAAAAGGTTTACTTATAATTCAATTAAATCATTTTAACAATTTAAATAATTTAATTGTTATACTTGATTAATTCATCAATCATCACATATGAATTAGTAATCAACCTTTATTTTGGAGCTATTATTATTTACCTCAAATAATAATAACTTACAAAATTAAATTGCAAGTTTAGTATCATTTGATGTTAAATCAAATTTAACATTCTAAATGATCAATTGGTGTCAAACTTGTTGTTGGTGTCACCCTATAGGATCATGTATTATTAGTAATATCATTTTATGATCATCCTTGGGCATATAGAACTAACAAAGCTTTATGGCTAAACGGGTATCGCTTATGTTTTTATTTGTTATGGTTAAGTCTTAAAGCTTATGTGAGATCATTTGTGGTTAAGGGCTTATGCTTAAGTGTTACGGTTTGTATAATGTATTATGAGTTATGATTTATTTAAGCTTTATGTGTGATGGTTAAATGTTAAGACTTATGGCGTAAGGTTATCGATTAGGGTTAAGTGTTAAGACTTACACCTAAAGCGTTATGCATTTTGATTAACTTTTAAGACTAACAATTATGGGATGTGAGTAATGGGTTATAGCTTTGTGTTTAAGTCCTAAGGCTTGTTGCCTATTGGTTATGGATGATGGTTTTTGTTCTATGGGTTATGGTTATGGTTAAGTGTTAAGACTTATGGATTATGAAATAGGTTCTAGTTTATGTTTTATGGTTATGTATTAAGGTTTATGGCTAAACGGGTATGGCTTATGGTTTTATTTGTTATGGTTAACTCTTGAATCTAATGGGAGATCATTTATGGCTAAGCGGTTATGGTTAAGTGTTATGGTCTGTATAAAGCGTTATGAGTTATGATTTATTTAAGCTTTATGGGTGATGGTTAAGTGTTAAGACTTATGACTTAAGGTTATCGATTATGGTTAAGTGTTAAGGCTTGCACCGAAAGCATTATGTGTTTTGATTAACTCTTAAGGCTAACATTTATGGGGTGTGAGTAATGGGTTATAGCTTTGTGTTTAAGTCCTAAGGCTTGTTGCCTATTAGTTATGGATGATGGTTTTTGTTTTATGGGTTATGGTTATGGCTAAGTGTTAGGACTTATGGCTTATGGTTATCGTTGATGGTTAAGTATTAAAGCTTACACCTAAAGCATTACGGATTATGATAAGTCTTAAGGCTAACAATTATGGGATGTGAGTAATGGGTTATAGCTTTTTGTTTAAGTCCTAAGGCTTGTTGCCTATTGGTTATGGATGATGGTTTTTGCTCTATGGCTTATGCTTATGGTTAAGTTTTAAGACTCATGGATTATTAAATAGGTTCTAGTTTATGTTTTATGGTTATGTGTTAAGGTGTTTGGCTTAACGGATATGGCTTACGTTCTTATTTGTTATGGTTAAGTCATAAAGCTTATGAGATATCATTTATAGTGAAGGGTTTATGGTTAAGTGTTACGGTCTGTATAATGCGTTATAAGTTATGATTTATTTAAGCTTTATGGGTGATGGTTAAGTGTTAAGACTTATGGCTTAAGGTTGTCGATTATGGTTAAGTGTTAAGGCTTACACCTAAAGCGTTATAGGTTATTATTAAGTCTTAAGGCTTAAAAATATAGGATGTGAGTAATGGGTTATAGCTTTTTGATTAATTCCTAAGGCTTGTTGCCTATTGGTTATGGATGATGGTTTTTGTTCTATGGGTTATGGTTATTGTAAAGTGTTCAGACTTACAAATTATGAAATATTTTCTAGTTTATATTTTATGGTTATGTGTTAAGGTGTTTGGCTTAACGGATATGGCTTACATTCTTATTTGTTATGGTTAAGTCTTAAAGCTTATGGGAGATCATTTATGATTAAGGGGTTATGGTTAAATGTTACGGTCTGTATAATGTGTTATGAGTTAAGATTTATTTAAGCTTTATGGGTGATGGTTAAGTGTTAAGACTTATGGCTTAAGGTTATCGATTATGGTTAAGTGTTAAGGCTTATACCGAAAGCGTTATGCGTTTTGATTTACTTTTAAGGCTAACAATTATGGGATGTGAGTAATGGGTTATAGCTTTGTGTTTAAGTCCTAAGGCATGTCGCCTATTGGTTATGGATGATGGTTTTTGTTCTATGGATTATGGTTATGGTTAAGTGTTAAGACTTATCCATTAAAAATAGGTTCTAGTTTATGTTTTATGGTTATGTGTTAAGGTTTATGGTTTAAGGGATATGGCTTATGTTTTTATTTTTTATTGTTAAGTCTTAAAGCTTATGAGAGATCATTTATGGTTAACGGGTTATGGTTAAGTGTTATTGTCTGTATAATGTGTTATGAGTTATGATTTATTTAAGCTTTATGGGTGGTGGTTCAGTGTTAACACTTATGGCTTAAGGTTATCGATTATGGTTATGTGTTAAGGCTTACACCTAAAGCGTTATGCGTTTTGATTAACTCTTAAGGTTAACAATTATGGGATGTCAGTAATGGGTTATATCTTTTTGTTTAAGTCCTAAGATTGTTGCCTATTGGTTATGGATGATGGTTTTTGTTCTGTGGGTCATGGTTACGGTTATGGTTATGGTTAAGTGTTGATACCTGTATGGGTGTTTTTTGGTGAATTGCAGCGGAATTAACATGAAAATTATGGATAGAGTGATAAACAACCTAGACCTATAGATTGATTATCGTTTGAAGACAAGCTAAGTCCTATTAACTTGAATTCGAGTCAAAATCAGGAAATCATATCTCAAAAGATGAATTTGTGAGTGTAAACTACAAACTCAACGAACAAAGTTCTTGTTTTCTTGATTAATTTTCTTATTCTATCCTGTTACAAGTGAAATGAAATGGCTATAAAGCCTAAACATAAAGATGGGAGTTACAAAACAACCCAACAGATAAGTTATTAAAGAAATTACTAACTATTCATCAAAATAAGCTTAAATGACTCATTAAATGAAAGAAAAATGTTGCAAGCTTCTAATTAACTCCAAATGCATCGCAAATGCATCCAAATGTCTTTAAATGTGCAGCCCTAATCCATGCAAGTGATCATTCAAACTCTACGGGCCATTGAGCCCAAACAGCCTTCAAATCCATTAAACAACACCAACCCATCACCTTTTGGGTCCTCCTTCTCCATGCATGCATCATCCCCTCCCTCTTAGAAAGGAATTGACCTCAATTTAGCAAGGCCATCATCATCCAAATATGGTGAAAGATCCCCCACATTAAATGTTGCATGCACCCTATAGTCTCCCGTTAACTCCACCTTGTATGCATTGTCATTCACACGTGCTATTACCTTGTAAGGACCTTCAGCGCTTGGCATTAGTTTGTTCCTTCTTTTGATAGGAAAACGTTCCTTCCGCATGTGCAACCAAACTAGATCACCTTCACTGAACACCCTTGGCTTCCTATTCTTGTTGGACTTTTGCTTGTAAGTTTCATTAACAGATTCAATCTTGTCACGAACTTGTTGGTGCAAGTTCTTCATAGATTTGAGCTTCTCACTTGCATCTTTATGCACCAACTCCTCCTTGGGCAATGGGATCAGATCCAAGGGCATGTAAGGATTCACCCCATAAACAACTTCAAAAGGAGAATGACTTGTAGCATGAGTAGGAGAACGATTATAAGCAAATTCAGCATGTGCAAGTTTGACATCCCAATATTTTTGAGTCTTGCTAACCAACCCCCTCAACAATGTACCCAAGGTTCTATTTGTGACTTCAGTTTGACCATCTATTTGAGGATGATGTGTTGTGCTAAATAATAGCTTGGTACCCACTTTCCTCCACAATGTATTCCAAAAATAGCTCAAGAACTTGGAATCCTTATCAGAAACAATAGTCTTTGGAATGCCATGCAAACGAATAATCTCCTTGTAATACAAATCAGCCACATTATTAGCATCATCTGTTTTGTGACAAGCAACAAAATGAGCCATCTATGAGAACCTGTCCACCACCACCATGATAGCATCCTTACCCCTTTGAGTACGAGGCAAAGGAGTGTATAAACTAGGTTTAAAAGTACTTTTAGCCATATGACATGTCACACACTTGCCCACAACCTTGGTTACATCCCCCAACATCTTAGGCCAAAAGAAATGCTCGTTTAACACTTCCAAAGTTTTGGTCACACCAAAATGACCAGCCAAGCCTCCACCATGAGCCTCACAAACTAGTAATTCACGAATTGCCTTTGAATAAAAAGCCATCTTGCACCATGAATTCACCATTGGGACCACCTGCACATTTTAAAAACAAATCTCCAAAGTCCACATCAGATTCATAGTAATTCTTCAAGGATTCAAACCCCAATAAACAAACATCCAAAGTTGCCAACAAAGTGTAACGTCTTGATAAAGCATCAGCCACCACATTACTTTTTACATCCTTGTATTTGGAAGAAAAATGAAAGGTTTGCAAGAATTCCACCCACTTTGCATGTCTTGTGCTCAACTTTTGCTGCCCATTAATGTATTTTAAGGATTCATAAACCTGGATGCAAAATGAAATGATTTGCATGCAAATAATGACTCCAATGATCCAATGCACGCACAATTGCATAAAACTCCTTATCATAAGTACAAGAATTCAAACGAGCTCCACCCAATTTTTCAGAAAAATAAGCAACGGGCATCTTTTCCCCATGGAAAAGTTCCCTTCTTCAAACAGCTTGTTATAGGACTTGCAATGTTACTAAAATCGCGTATGAACCTCTTATAAAATGAAACAAGCCCATGAAATGATCTAACTTCAGAAATGTTGCTAGGAGTAGGCCAAGATTTAATTGCATCAATCTTGGATTGATCAACGGACACACCATCTTTAGAAACAACAAAACCCAAGAATAACACCTTTTCCATAAATTGCACACTTTTCTTGCTTCCTATAGAGTTTTTGAGTTCTAAGGGTGTCAAACACTTGTTTTAGATACAACAAATGATCCTCCTTGCTTTTGCTATACACCAAGATGTCATCAAGGTATACAACGACAAACCTGCCCAAAAAAGATTTTAACACTTCATTCATTAGTCTCATGAAAGTGCTAGGTGCATTTGTAAGACCAAATGGCATCACGGTCCATTCATACAAACCATGTTTGGTTTTAAAGGCTGTTTTCCACTCATCACCTTCACGCATCCTAATTTGGTGATAACCACTTCTCAAATCAGTTTTTGAGAACACAACAGATCCATGCAATTCATCCAACATATCATCAAGTCTAGGAATGGGACATCTATACTTGATGGTTATATTGTTCACGGCTCTACTATCCACACACATCCTCCAAGAACCATCTTTTTTGGCACCAACAAAATAGGAACAACACAAGGACTTAAGCTTTCATGCACATAACCCAGTTTTATGAGTTCATAAATCTATTTTTGCAATTCCTTTGTTTCCTCCTGATTGTAACGATAAGCAGCCTTATTAGGCAAAGATGCACCTGGAATAAGGTCTATTTGATGTTCAATACCACGGATTGGAGGCAAACCTAGTGGTAATTTAGTTGGGAACACATCTTGATACTCCATGAGCAAATTAGCAAGTGGGCCTTTTTCTTGCACAATCTGCCCCACCTTTGGATCTTCTTTAGCCACAAGCATGTAAACCACATCCCCTTGGTCAAGAATCTGCTCCACCTCCCTTTCACTAGCCAACATGGTGACATTTGGCTTCTTGACTTGTTTTCTACTCATTGATCTGACTTGTGTAGAAGATATGGGTTTTAACACAATTTTTTTTACCATTGTGCCTCAACTCATATTCATTGCTTCTTCCTCTATGTATCACATCCCTATCAAACTGCCAAGGACGTCCCAACAACACATGACAAGCATCCATGGGAATAATATCACACAAAACTTCATCTTCATAAGATCCCATGGCTAAACAAACTATAACATGTTTTGTCACTTTCACCTTGTTTCCATCATCCAACGAACTGAAGTGCATAGGGTCTAGGATGGGCTGTAGTAATCAACCCCAATTTAGTCACCATTTTGTTAGAAGCTACATTAGTACAAGTTCCACCATCAATTATCAAACTACACCATTTTTCTCTAATCAAACATTTGGTGTGAAACAATTGGTCTCTTTGATCAACATCAGATTGTACACGGGTGCCTCACACTTCTCTTCCTCTTCTTTATCAGATTCTTGTTCATCATGGAAAATACCACCCAACCTCTCTTCTTCTTCAAGCAATTCATCACGAATTTCAACAGCCTCCCTTAAGGTCACCACCCTCTTATGTAGACATGCATTTTGGTAATGCCCAAATCCTTGACACTTGAAACAACAAACTTTGGACAAACTAGTTTCCTTGTTTGCAACATTCACTTTTGGGGCTGTTGTGGAGCTACTAGCACCAATAGGATTAGATGTAGGGGCTATTTTTGTGCTAGTTGCAAATCTGGTCCATGGCTTGGTTTTGGCAGATTCCAAGCTCGAATTAGGTCCATATATTGATTTTACATGAGTTTCCAATTTTAGACACAACCCACACAATATGCCAAAATCAGCATATGGATACAAATCCACAACATTTGCAATATTTAGATTTAGGCCACGCAAAAACCTAGACATCTTTTGCTCTTCTACTTCTTCTATATCACCCATTAATGATAATTTTTCAAATTCATCAATGTATTCAGCCACACTCATCTTGCCTTGTCTCAATTCAACTATTTTTCTATAAGTGGTAATTCGGTGATTTATGGGAACATACCGTTTTCTTAGTTTTCTTTTAAGAGATTCCCATGATGAAATTTTCTCCTTGCCTTCCCTTGTTCTCTTGGCCTTAAGCCCTTCGAACCACAAGGAAGCACCACTGCTCAACTTCAAAATTGCATATTTGCACCTCTTCTCATCATCAAGTTATTTGAAGTCAAACAGACGATCAATCTTTCTCTCCCACTCCAAGTATTTTTCAGGATCCGTACCCCCAACAAATTCAGGCAATTCGTTCACCTTGAATTCTTCTACCCCTCTTGGCTGACCACGACGAGGCCATCTTCCCCCCTCTTGCATGTCCCTAAGAGCATCTCGTAGGTTTGCAAGAAAATATGGATCATCGAAACCCATGGGCTCTGATACCACAAATGATACCTGTATGGGTGGGTGTTTGTTTGGTGAATTGCAACGGAATTAACAATGAAAATTAAGGATAGAGTGATAAACAACCTAGACCTATAGATTGATTATCGTTTGAAGACAAGCTAAGACCTATTAACTTGAATTCGAGTCAAAATCAAGAAATCATCCGTCAAATGACGAATTTGTGAGTGTAAGCTACAAACTCAATGAACAAAGTTCTTGTTTTCTTGATTAATTTTCGTATTCTATCCTGTTACAAGTGAAATGAAATGGCTATAAAGCCTAAACATAAAGATGGGAGTTACAAAACAACCAAACAGCCAAGTTATTAAAGAAAATACTAACTACTCATCAAAGCAAGCTTAAATGACTCATTAAATGAAAGAAAAACATTGCAAGCTTCTAATTAACTCCAAATGCATCCCAAATGCATCCAAATGCCTTAAGATGTGCAGCCCTAATCCATGCAAGTGATCATGCAAACTCCATGGGCCATTGAGCCCAAACAGCCTTCAAATCCATTAAACAACACCAACCCATCACCTTTTGGGTCTTCCTTCTCCATGCATGCATCAAGTGTTAAGACTTATGCTTTATGAAATAGGTTCTAGTTTATGTTTTATGTTTATGTGTTAAGCTTTATGGTTAAACAGGTATGGCTTATGTTTTTATTTGTTATTGTTAAGTCTAAAAGCTAATGGGAGATCATTTATGGTTAAGGGGTTATGGGTTTAACTCCTAAGGCTTGTTGCCTATTGATTTTGGATGATGGTTTTTGTCCTATGGGTTATGGTTATGGTTAAGGGTTAAGACTTATCCATTATAAAATAGGTTCTAGTTTATGTTTTATGTTTATGTATTAAGGTTTATGGCTTAACGGATATGGCTTTTGTTTTTATTTTTTATAGTTAAGTTTTAAAGCTTATGGGAGATCATTTATGGTTAACGGGTTATGCTTAAGTGTTACGGTCTGTATAATGTGTTATGAGTTATGATTTATTTAAGCTTTATGAGTGATGGTTAAGTGTTAAGGCTTACACCTAAAGCGTTATGGGTTATGATTAAGTCTTAAGGCTAACAATTATAGGATGTTAGCAATGGGTTATAGCTTTTTGTTTAAGTCCTAAGGCTTGTTGCCTATTGGTTATAGATGATGGTTTTTGTTATATGGGTTATAGTTATGGTTAACTGTTAAGACATATGGATTATGAAATAGGTTCTAGTTTATGTTTTAAGGTTATGTGTTAAGGTGTATGGTTTAACGGATATGGCTTGCGTTTTTATTTGTTATGGTTAAGTCTTAAAGCTTGTGGGAGATCATTCATGGTTAACGGGTTATGGTTAAGTGTTACGGTCTGTATAATGCGTTATGAGTTATTGTTTATTTAAGCTTTATGGGTGATGGTTAAGTGTTAAAACTTATGGCTTAAGGTTATCAACTATGGCTAAGTGTTAAAGGTTACACCGAAAGCGTTATGCGTTTTGATTAACTCTTAAGGCTAACAATTATGGGATGTGAGTAATGGGTTATAGCTTTGTGTTTAAGTCCTAAGACTTGTTACCTCTTGGTTATTGATGATGCTTTTTGTTCTATGGGTTATGGTTATGGTTAAGTGTTAAGACTTATGGATTATGCAATAGGTTCTAGTTTATTTTTTATGTTTGTGTATTAAGGTTTATGGCTTAACGGATATGGCTTATGTTTTTATTTTTTCTGGTTAAGTCTTAAAGCTTATGGGAGATCATTTATGGTTAACGGGTTACGGTTAAGTGTTACTGTCTGTATAATGCGTAATGAGTTATGATTTATTTAAGCTTTATGGGTGATGGTTAAGTGTTAAGACTTATGGCTTAAGGTTATCGATTATGGTAAAGTATTAAGGTTTACACATAAAGCATTATGGGTTATGATTAAGTCTTAAGGCTAACAATTATGGGATGTGAGTAATTGGTTATATACTTTTGTTTAATTCCTAAGGGTTGTTGCTTATTGGTTATAGATTATGGTTTTTGTTCTATGGGTTATGGTTATGGTTAAGTGTTAAGACTTATGGATTATGAAATAGGTTCTAGTTTATGTTTTATGGTTATGTATTAAGGTTTTTGGCTTAACGGATATGGCTTATGTTTTTATTTGTTATGGTTATGTCTTAAAGATTATGGGAGATCATTTATAGTTAACGGGTTATGGTAAAGTGTTTCGGTCTGCCTAATGCGTTATGAGTTATGATTTATTTAAGCTATATGGGTGATGGTTAAGTGTTAAGACTAATGGCTTAAGGTTATCGATTGTGGTTAAGTTTTATGGCTTACACCTAAAGCGTTATGGGTTATGAATAACTTTTATGGCTAACAATTATGGGATGTGAGTAATGGGTTATATCTTTTTGTTTAAGTCCTAAGGATTGTTGCCTATTGGTTATGGATGATGGTTTTTGCTCTATGTATTATGGTTATGGTTAAGAGTTAAGACATATGCTTTATGAAATAGGTTCTAGTTTATGTTTTATGTTGATGTGTTAAGCTTTATGGCTAAACGGGTATGGCTTATGTTTTATTTGTTATGGTTAAGTCTTAAACCTATGGGAGATCATTTTTTTGGGTAAAGAGGGCGGCACCTCTGGCAAATTTATTAATAAAAAGAATAAATACAATATAAGGCTGGGGACTCCCCACCTAAAAACAGAAAATCCATCGGGACATGCCCCAAATGGATAACAAGGCTAAACTAGGAACCAAAACAAGAAATGGAACCAGAAGCTTACAAGAACATAAAGGAAAGCAACCTGCAAAACAAACAAACCATAGAAGCCAAACAAGCATAGAAATATCGCATCGAAGAGGAAGAAAGTTACGGGAGGGTCCATATCGTTTAAGTTAAATCAACATTAGTGCAAGGTTTCATAGATAGGCTCAGCAGTCTACATCGGATATCATCTTTAACACTATTCACAACAGCATGATGAGATCTTTTAATTTTTTTAAAAATACGAAAATTTCTTTCCTGCCAAATGTGGTAAATAGCTCCAGCAAGAACAAGTCTTCTGATGATGGACCAAATGGTCTTACTCTTAGAAAAGGGGATGAGATGATTAATGATATCAGACCAGTTATCAGTAGGGAAGGATAGATTCATGACATGTTGGAGGTCATGCCAAACCATAGAAGTGAAAGAACATTCAAAGAAGAGATGGGAAAGGGAATCCGGACAATCCCTGCAGAACGCACACTTGAGATTGGAGTTAGTGTCCCATATTTTGATTTTATCATGAGTTTTAAGACGATTTTTAAGAGCAACCCAGAGAATGAAAGCATGTCTGGGAATATTCTAGGAGAACCAAACAAGATGAAACCAAATGACCGGTTGATGATAGGGGCGAATAGACTGCCAACCAGAACGAACAGAGAAATTAGATAGTTTACCATCTCTAGATCTCCAAAGGAGTTTATCAGGGACAGACGTGGAGAGAGTAGGAGGATTATGAGAAAGAAGATCAGCATGGTAGTCCCTCCAACAATGAGGGCGAACCCAAGATCCATTAAGGACAAGGTCAGCAACCTTAGTATCAGGAGTGAAACCCGCATCATGGATGTCACGGACAGACATGAATTTAGAAAGGGGGCCCGCAGGGTGCCAGTTATCAAACCAAGCAGAAGTAGAGCATCCATCACCTATCTGGGAAACTATATACTCCCTTATCTTGTCCCGCATATCAAGGATGTTTCGCCAGGCATATCCAGAACCATACTTTTTGGGGGCATCCCAAAAGTTACGGCCACATAAACGGTATGAGTGGATCCACTTAACCCATAGGGAATCTTTCTTGGAAAGGAGTCTCCAAATATGGGAAGCCATAAGGGCAACATTCCAGATAGCAAGGTTACGGATGCCTAGACCACCATGTTCCTTAGGAAGGCAAACAGTTTTCCAGGAGACTTTAGCTTTACCACGTTTCAACTCACCATGGAACCAGAGGAAACCTCTCATGAGCTTCTCAATATCGTTAGAGATATATTTAGGAAGAATAAAAACAGAAGCCCAATAGATTTGAGTAGAAGAAAGAACAGAGAGGATGAGCTGGAGACGACCAGCAAAGGAGAGAGATTTGTTTTTCCAGTCATTAATCATGCATTTGACTTTATCAACAAGGCCTTTACAGTCTTTGTGGGCAAGACGTGTGGTGATAAGAGGAATGCCAAGGTATCGGACAGGGAAAGAGCCCTCAGGAAACTTAACAATAAGGTCAATGGCAGCCCTGGTCCTCTCACCAACATTACCGTAGAAGGCTTCACTCTTCGCAATATTAGGATATAGGCCAGAAACCCCAGAGAATTCCTCAAGAGAATCACAAATGATTCTAACAGACGAGCTATCACCATGACAGAATAGTAGGAGATCATCTGCAAAGCAGAGATGGGTGCTACTTTGATCTTCACATTGCCTGTGGAATTTAAAAGAGTCAGAATCATGGATGCTTCTCTTGATCATAAGGTTAAGCACTTCCATAACAAGAGTGAAGAGATAAGGAGAGAGGGGGTCACCTTGCCGAAGACCCCTTTTACCATCGAAATAACCGTATGTATTCCCATTGACACTCACAGAGTAAGTAACCGTGGAAACACATGTCATGATCCAGTCAATCATATGATCGGGGAAGCCAAACCCAAACAAGATGGTCCGCAGAAACGACCAGTCAACAGTATCATATGCTTTTTGAATATCAACCTTAAAAGCACACCTAGGAGGACCACGATGATGATGATAATCACGCATGAGCTCGTGAACAAGAAGGACGTTGTCGGTGATCAAACGACCAGGGATGAAAGCAGACTGGTTATCATCAACCAAAGAAGAAAGATGGTTTTTGATACGATCTGCAATAATCTTGCTTATACATTTGTAAACAACATTACAACAAGCGATAGCGCGGAAATCAGTGACTTTGGAAGGGGAATCAACTTTAGGGATTAGAGCTAGGATGGTGTTGTTAAAAGACTTAAGAAGTTTTCCATAATAGAAGAATTCCTTAACAGCCATACAGAAATCAGGACCCACAATATCCCAAGCAGATTTGAAGAACTTAGCAGAGAAACCATCAGAACCTGGAGCTTTATCATCACCCATCTGGAACAGGACACACTTAACCTCCTCATCAGTAACAAGAGTAAGCATGGCGGCAGACTGGAGGGGGGAGAGCTTATTAAAGAAGAGGGAACAAGGATCACGAATAGCAATGGAAGGCTGGGCAGAACCCAAGAAGGCTTGAAAGTGAGAAACAAAAAGATTTGGAAGATCATTCCCCGAGATCCAGTTTCCGAGAGCATCCTTGATAGAATTAATACGATTGCGCGATTTACGACTTTTAACCGTTTTGTGGAAAAAAGCCGAATTTTTATCACCCTCACGCAGCCAGTTAACCTTAGCCTTTTGTTTCAGGAATCTCTCTTCATCCATGCTAGCCTCGTTATAAGCGAGGAGATACCTGCATTGTTCTTCACGAAGATCCTTATTGAAAGGGTCCCGATCCAGAGCAATCTGAACTCTATCAAGCTCATTACGAAGAGAGATAACCTTAGAAAAGAGGTTGCCCTGGTTGCGAAGCATCTTACGGATGGGCACTTTCAGATTTTTAAGGTTTTGGAAAACCTTATACATCCGATATCCAGTGATATTGGGGTTCCAAGAAGCGGCAACAATCTGCTTGAAATCGTTCTTAAAAGTCAGGAAATTAGGGAACTTGAAAGGTTTAGGTTTGAAAGGGGCACGGTGGGGGAGAGAAAGCACAGCAGGGGTATGATCGGACGAACGGTAAGGAAGAAAATTGACAGTAGATGAGGGGAAAGAAGCAACGAAGTGAGTATTTCCCATGACACGGTCAATTTTTTTGAGGATGCCACCCGAACCATTAGGAGAATTGGTCCATGTATAGAAGAGGCCTTTATAATTAAGATCCTCCATTTCCATCAGATTGACACAGTCCCTAAAATCCTCCATGGCACGGGAAAGCCCAGACGACCCTGAGGTGCTATCTTTAATATCAAGAGCAACATTGAAATCACCCAAGAGAATCCAAGGGGTATTTTTAACCATATTCTTATGGACCGCAAGAGAATGCCAAAGAGAGCGACGCAACATGTGATTGTTATGAGCATAGACGAAGGAGCAGAAAAAAGATTTATTAGAATCACGGATATTAACTTTGAAATGCATAACCTTATCATTTAAGTCGATAAGCATCATATCAATGGCAAGCGGGTCCCAGGTAACCAAAATTCTAGTCCCTCTGGGGAAAAAGACCGTTGGACGACCACGACCAGGAGCCAAACGTACTACTACAGATTAGAGGGAGGTTCGAGAAGGAAGCACGAGTCTCAAGTGTAGCACAAATATGAAGATTTTGATCGCGGATAAGATCTCTCAAGGCTTTCTGATGAGAAGGCTTACAGAGACCGCGAGTATTCCTTGCAGCGATGTGCGTCATATGGAAACTTGGAGGGGGGTGGAGTCCATCTACTCGGACACCAGAGTTATCATAGGTTGATCAGGATGTGATCCATTCTTATCAACAATGAACTTGGCAGTGTCACCATCATCAGAGTCGATCTCAATACAATTGTCGTCGTCAAGAAGATTATCAGCATCAGGATCAAAATCACCTGTAATAATTTGGGGGGAACACTAGGAAGAGGAAGAAGGGGAGCAGTAGAGGGTAAATCAGTAGTGTCTGAGGAACAAGCCTCCAGGACGGAGAAGGCGTTGAAAACAGGAGTGGGGGATACAGATTGTTTAAGGGGCGTGGAAGTAGAAAGACGAATGATAGGGCTCGGGAAACCAACTAAAACGTTAGTATCCTTCATAGGGGGATGAATAGAACTAGGAGGACTGGAGGTGCGGTGATCTTTAGGAACCGGGCGAAACTCGAAACGAGACTTATTAAAAGTTTTCTTACTTTTATTCCAAAATTTGTTTATTGAAGAATCTGTAGTCTTCCTAATCCATTGTGTGTTTTTATTAGAATTACTTTGCAGAATATCATCAGTAGTGTTTTCAGAATTTGATCCTTGTTTTGTGCGATTTTTCTTTTTATAGATGACCGTATATCCATCATCAAGTTGCATAGGAGATGTCACTGTACCTTGATCAAGAGGCATTTTATCTTTATGATTACCTTCATTAGTCTTAGAGATTACATGCATACAGTTTTTATTTTCATGACCAAAAACCATGCAATGAGAGCACATAGGAGGTTTCCATTCATACTCAATACGAAGAGTATGGGTGTAAAAATCAAGAGTATCAGGATCAGGAATACGGATAATCACTTTATCCACCCATGAGGATTTAGTGGGTATCTCAAGAAGGACACGAGCATAAACAGATTTTCCTGCCGCATATTTACACATATTAGCAGTATAGGAGTCCATAGCAAGAGGCTTTCTAATTTTTGAAGCAATGTGGCTAAGACCTTCATCACTCCATGCCTCATAGGGAATATCATGGATTTTAATCCATAGAGGGAGCTTGTCATGATTGTTCTTATGAATATTGAGACCGGGACGCCATTTTTGCATGACTATAGGGACACCTTTAAAAGTCCAGGGTCCATGAGTGATAACATGATGAAGACCATTGTCATCACTAAATTTAAAAAGGTAAACACCTTTTCCATTTAGAAGAACATCTTGAAGACCATGGATAGACCACATTTTGGAAGCAAGATATCTAACATCAGAGTAATTCATTTTTATTCCTACAAAATAACCACAGATAGTCCTAGCAAATGTTTCACAAACTTTAGTAACTGCTGTTAAAGGAATATCAACAGGCACATTATTGTCATTACTTAAATTAGGAATAAAACGAAACTTATCGTTGGCATGTTTTTTTGATCCGGTAATAATATTGGCATGGGAATTATTAAGCAAGGGTAAAGATCGATCCCATGCATTTTTAGTATTTTTTTTATTTTCGTTATATCGATTATCTTGAATTAAATTTTGGTCAATGGTTTTATAATCACAAGAATCATTGGGCTTACTATTTTCACATATGTCAACAATATGAGTTTTCACTTGGGCTTTTGAAGACACATGGGCTTCTAAAAGAGGGGTTGAGGTATTGGACATAATTTTTGAGGGTGCATTGTATATAGATTTTGAGGGAGGTGGGTATCTAGGTCCACAAATCGGTTTGAATTGCTTAGAAATAGCCGAATTATGATGTATAGAGTTAGGGGACATATGATTAGGGTGTGGACCCAAGAGTGAAGAACTAGAAGTCTTGGGCAATGCATCATTCGGCTGGTTGGGGGACAAGAAAGAAGGGTAGTCAACTAGTTTAGTGTGAGACCAATCATACTCCACATTTGGTTCAATAAAGGGAAAGCTAGTGGGCAAGTTGGCATTACTTTCTCTACATATTGCAGAATTTTCTAATGTAAAGTTAGGAAAAGAGATGCTTTTACCCCATAATAAAGGAGACTCCACTTGCTTTTCCTTAGCCTTGGTCGGATCTTCTTCATTCTTTGTATTATTGTTTATACCCGTTTGAGCATCACCTCCACTAGCTAAAGTCATACGTTCATTAGCGAATCCATCATATGACAAAGAAAGAGCTGCACCTTCCCCCAATTTCGTAGTGGTGTTGGTTACCGTTTGAGGATTAATGGTAGCCGTTTGCATCTGAATTGAACCAGCTCCGATAACGTTTCCATGACCTCCGGCAGTCGCAAAAGAACCATCAACATGTGCATTTTCTTCAAGACCTAATGTTGTTTTTTTTCATATCTCCATCTCCATGAACGAACGTGATATTGTAATCCATGCATTCACTTTCTTTGTCATCCGCTGGTATTATATATTCGTTATATTGACCATCGTGGATAGATTGATTCTTCAAGCATAAGGGGTTATGGTTAAGTGTTACGGTCTGTATAATGCGTTATGAGTTATGATTTTTTAAGCTTTATGGGTGATGGGTAAGTGTTAAAACTTATCGCTTAAGGTTATCGATTATGGTTAAGTGTTAAAGCTTACACCAAAAGCGTTATGCGTTTTGATTAACTATTAGGCTAACAATTATGGGATGTCAGTAATGGGTTATAGCTTTGTGTTTAAATCCTAAGGCTTGTTGCCAATTGGTTATGGAAGATGGTTTTTGTTCTATGGGCTATGGTTATGGTTAAGTGTTAAGACTTATGGATTATAAATTAGGTTCTAGTTTATGTTTTATGGTTTTGTATTAAGGTTTATGGCTTAACGTATATGGCTTATGTTTTTATTTGTTATGGTAATGTCTTAAAGCTTATGAGAGATCATTTATGGTTAACGAGTTATGGTTAAGTGTTACGGTCTGTACAATTGTGGGATGTGAGTTATGGGTTATATCCTTTTGTTTATGTGTTAAGATTTATGGCTAAACAGGGTATGGCTTATGTTTTTCTTTGTTATGGTTAACTCTTAAAGCTAATAGGAGATCATTAATGATTTATTTAAGCTTTATGGGTGATGGGTAAGCGATAAGAATTATGGTTTAAGGTTATCGATTATGATTAAGTGTTAAGGCTTACACCTAAAGTGTTATGGGTTATGATTAAGTTTTAAGGCTAACAATTATGGGATGTGACTAATGGGTTATAGCTTTTTGTTTAAGTCCTAAGGGTTGTCGCCTATTGGTTATGGATGTTAGTTTTTGTTCTATGGGTTATGGTTATGGTTAAGTGTTAAGACTTATGGATTATGAAATAGGTTCTAGTTTATGTTTTATGTTTATGTGTTAACCTTTATGGCTAAACGGGTATGGCTTATGTCTTTATTTGTTATTGTTATGTCTTAAAGGTAATGGGAGATCATTTATGGTTAAGGGGTTCTGGTTAAGTGTTACGGTCTGTATAATGCGTTATAAGTCATGATTTATTTAAGCTATATGGGTGATGGTTAAGTGTTAAGACTTATGGCTTAAGGTTATCGATTGTGGTTAAGTGTTATGGCTTACACCTATTGGTTATGGATGATGGTTTTTGCTCTATGGATTATGGTTATGGTTAAGAGTTAAGACAAATGCTTTATGAAATAGGTTCTAGTTTATGTTTTATGTTGATGTGTTAAGCTTTATGGCTAAACGGGTATGGCTTATGTTTTGTTTGTTATGGTTAAGTGTTAAAGCAAATGGGAGATCATTTATGGTTAAGGGGTCATGGTTAAGTGTTACGGTCTGTATAATGGGTTATGAGTTATGATTTATTTAAGCTTTATGGGTGATGGTTAAGTGTTAAGGCTTACACCGAAAGGGTTATGCATTTTGATTAACTCTTAAGGCTAACAATTATGGGATGTTCGTAATGGGTTATAGCTTTGTGTTTAATTCCTAAGGGTTGTTGCCTATTGGTTATGGATGATGGTTTTTGTTTCATGGGTTATCGTTATGGCTAAGTGTTAAGACTTATGGATTATAAAATAGGTTCTAGTTTATGTTTTATGGTTATGTATCAAGGTTTATGGCTTAACGGATATGGCTTATGTTTTTATTTATTATGGTTAAGTCTTAAAGCTTATGGGAGATCATTTATGGTTAACGGGTTATGGTTAAGTGTTATAGTCTATATAATGCGTTATGAATTATGATTTATTCAAGCTATATGGGTGATGGTTAAGTGTTAAGACTTATGGGTTAAGGTTATCGATTATGGTTAAGTGTTAATGCTTACACTGTAAGCATTATGCGTTTTGATTAACTCTTAAGGCTAACATTTATGGGATGTGAGTTATGGGTTATAGCTTTGTGTGTAAGTCCTAAGGCTTGTTGCCTATTAGATATAGATGATGGTTTTTGTTCTATGGGTTATGGTTATGGTTAAGTGTTAGGACTTATGACTTAAGGTTATCGTTTATGGTTAAGTATTAAATCTTACACCTAAAGTGTTATGGATTATGATTAAGTCTTAAGGCTAACAATTATGGGATGTGAGTAATGTGTTATATCTTTTTGTTTAAGTCCTAAGGATTGTTGCCAATTGGTTATGGATGATGGTTTTTGCTCTATGGGTTATGGTTATGGTTAAGTGTAAAGACTTATGGATTATGAAATAGGTTCTAGTTTACGTTTTATGTTTATGTGTTAAGCTTTATGGCTAAACAGGTATGGCTTATGTTTTTATTTGTTATGGTTAAGTCTTAAAGATAATGGGAGATCATTTATGGTTAAGGGGTTATGCTTAAGTGTTATAGTCTGTATGCGTTATGAGTTATGATTTATTTAAGCTTTATGGGTGATGGTTAAGTGTTAAGACTTATGGCTTAAGGTTATCGATTATTGGTTATGGATGATGGTTTTTGTTCTATGGGTTATGGTTATGGTTAAGTGTTAAGACTTATCGATTATGAAATAGGTTCTAGTTTATGTTTATGGTTATGTGTTAAGGTTTATGGTTGAACGGATATGGCTTATGTTTTTATTTGTTAAAGTTAAGTCTTAAAGCTTATGGGAGATCATTTATGTTGAAGGGGTTAAGGTTATGTGTTCCTATTTGTATAATGCGTTATGAGTTATGATTTATTTAAGCTTTATGGGTGATGGTTAAGTGTTAAGACTTATGGCTTAAGGTTATTGATTATGGTTAAGTGTTAAGGCTTACACCTAAAGCATTATGGGTTATGATTAAGTCTTAAGGCTAACAATTATTGGATGTGAGTAATAACTTATATCTTTTTGTTTTAAGGCTTGTTGTCTATTGGTTATGGATGATGGTTTTTATTCTATGGGTTATGGTTATGGTTAAGTGTTAAGACTGGTTATGGATGATGGTTTTTGTTCTATAGGTTATGGTTATGGTTAAGTGGTAAGACTTATGGATTATGTAATAGGTTCTAGTTTATGTTTTATGGTTATGTGTTAAGGTTTATGGCTTAACGGATATGGCTTATGTTTTTATTTGTTATGGTTAAGTCATAAAGCTAATGGGAGATCATTTATGGTTAAGGGGTTATGCTTAAGTGTTACAGTCTGTATAATGCGTTATGAGTTATGATTTATTTAAGCTTTATGGGTGATGTATAAGTGTTAAGAGTTATGGCTTAAGGTTATCGATTATGGTGAAGTGTTAAGGCTTACTCCGAAAGCTTTATGCGTTTTGATTAACTCTTAAGGCTAACAATTATGGGATGTAAGTAATGGGTTATAACTTTGTGTTTAAGTCCTAAAGCTAGTTGCCTATTGGTTATGGATGATGGGTTTTGTTCTATGGGTTATGGTTATGGTTAAGTGTTAAGACTTACTGATTATGAAATCGGTTCTAGTTTATGTTTATGGTTATGTGTTAAGGTTTATGGTTGAACGGATATGGCTTACGTTTTTATGGAAGATCATTTATGTTGAAGGGGTTAAGATTATGTGTTCCTGTTTGTATAATGCGTAATGAGTTTTGATTTATTTAAGCTTTATGGGTGATGGTTAAGTGTTAAGACTTATGGCTTAAGGTTATTGATTATGGTTAAGTGTTAAGGCTTACACCTAAAGCGTTATGGGTTATGATTAAGTCTTAAGGCTAACAATTATGGGATGTGAGTAATAACTTATATGTTTTTGTTTAAGTCCTAAGGCTTGTTATCTAATGGTTATGGATGATGGTTTTTATTCTATGGGTTATGGTTATGCTTAAGTGTTAAGATGTATGGATTATGAAATAGGTTCTAGATTATATTATATATTTATGTGTTAAGATTTATGGCTTATGTTTTTATTTGTTATGATTAAGTCTTAAAGCTTATGGGAGATAATTTATGCTTAACAGGTTATGGTTAAGTGTTACGGTCTGTATAATGCGTTATGAGTTATGATTTATTAAAGCTTTATGGGTGATGGTTAAGTGTTAAGACTTATGGCTTAAGGTTATCGATTATGGTTAAGTGTTAAGGGTTACACCTAAAGCGTTATGGGTTATGATTGTGTCTTAAAGCTAACAATTATGGGATGTTAGTAATGGGTTATAGCTTTTTGTTTAAGTCCTAAAGCTTGTTGCCTATTGGTTATGGATGATGGTTTTTGTTCTATAGGTTATGGTTATGGTTAAGTGGTAAGACTTATGGATTATGTAATAGGGTCTAGTTTATGTTTATGGTTATGTGTTATGGTGTATGGCTTAACGGATATGGCTTACGTTGTTAATTCTTATGGTTAAGTCTTAAAGCTTATGGGAGATCATTTATGGTTAAGGGGTTATGGTTAAGTGTTACGGTCTGTATAATGCGTTATGAGTTATGATTTATTTAAGCTTTATGGGTGATGGTTAAGTGTTAAGACTTATGGCTTACGGTTATCGATTATGGTTAACTGTTAAGGGTAACACCGAAAGCGTTAAGCGTTTTGATTAACTATTAAGGCTAACAATTATGGGATGTCAGTAATGGGTTATAGCTTTGTGTTTAAGTCCTAAGGCTTGTTGCCTATTGGTTATGGATGATGGTTTTTGTTCTACGGGTTATGGTTATGGTTAAGTGTTAAGACTTATGGATTATGAAATAGGTTCTAGTTTTTCTTTTATGGTTATGTATTAAGTTTTATGGCTTAACGGATATGGATTATGTTTTTATTTGTTATGGTTATGTCTTAAAGCTTATGAGAGATCATTTATGGTTAACGGGTTATGGTTAAGTGTTACGGTCTGTATAATACGTTATGAGTTATGATTTGTTTAAGCTATATGGTTGATGGTTATATGTTAAGACTTATGCCTTAATCGTTTTGTATAATTCTTAAGGATTGTTGCCTATTGGTTATAGATGATGGTTGTGGTCTATGGGTTATGGTTATGGTTAAGTGTTAAGACTTATGGATTATGAAATAGGTTCTAGTTTATGTTTTATGTTTATGTGTTAAGCTTTATAGCTAAACGGGTATGGCTTATGTTTTTATTTTTTATGGTTCAGTCTTAAAGCTTATGGGAGAGCATTTATGGTTAAGGGGTACAGTTTGTATAATGCGTTATGATTTATGATTTATTTAAGCTTTATGGGTGATGGTTAAGTGTTAAGACTTATGACTTAAGGTTATCGATTATGGTTAAGTGTTAAGGCTTATACCAAAAGTGTTATGCGTTTTGATTAACTCTTAAGGCTAACAATAAGGAGGAAATAACTAATTATTATTACAAACCATTTGAATAAAAGAAAAGATTACAACCAAATCGAATTTAAACACAAAACATGCAACACATGGTCCTTGGCTTGTTTATGCACCATTTTATCACATAAAATCATAAGAAAATCAACACTTTGTTTTTCTAAGGCAACAATTATGTAACCAAATGCATGCAAACATTAAATTTAGTTGGTTACATAAAATCATAGAATATATACTCGCATGTTGCCAAAGAAGCCATGCATGAACATTGCATTCCAGAAGATGAACATTCATGGCTTCCAAAAACCAAGTTTATCCAAATAAACTCATTATCTAAACATGAAATATAGCTATGACTCTGATACCAATTGTTGGAAATCCATGTTCAATTTCAAAGGTTTCAAAAACTTGAATTTGCAACGGAAGCATAAAAGATGAACACAATTTTCTTTTCAATAGGATCATGCTACATGTTTGTAGAGATAAAAACAAAACCAAACATAGTTAAAGTTCAAGATTACAACCTTATGCTCTTGAGCTTGATATAATCGAGATATTGATGGCTAGAAACCAAAATAGGTTCCCTCTAAAGTTGATCCACCAACAAGCTTGGCAACACCAAGAAGATGCTAGTCTTCACTTGCAAATATCAACCTTTTGTAGCTTGATGCCAAATCCGAATTTTGCATGCAAGGTCAAGGTGTTTATGGTTTGTTTTTGGCTGAGTTTTAGCAAGTAGGAGAGTGTTAGAATGGTGTCAAAATCGTCCAAGAAGATCAAGAAAAGAACTAGTGAGAGACTAGCTTCCTTATGTAGCATGCATGAGTGCAAACTCCCATGGTCAACCTAGGAAACATAAAGAATATTCCCATGTTGTGTTTGGCATGCCCAAACACCTTTCTTGGTGTGTGGTGGACGTGGTTTTGAGCATTGGGGAGATAAATTCCCTTAATTTTATTATTTATAAAGTTTTTTTTTTTCAAAATGCTTATAAATAATAAACTTCCATTTTACAATTTAACTCCTTTATTTATTCACACATATATAAACATATATACACTTATAATTAACATATATACTCATGTATATGTTTGTATAAATATATGTTCATATTATGTATATATATATATATATATATATATATATATATATATATATATATATATATATATATATATATATATATATATATATATATATATATATATATACTAGCTGCGTACCCGCGCAATGCAGCGGACGGCGAGTAGTTTCCTTTCGGCCATTTGTTTTCGTAAGATTTTGGTATCATTTTACGGGAATTTCATATGTTTGTTATAGAGATTTTTATCGAAAACTTTAAAATAATAATGAACATGTGTCCTAATTTTAACAGTCGTTGAAGGGGGCGGGGGGAGGCGGTAAATAAGTTTCTTTCAATAATACTTATTTTTGACAAACGTTCAAAATTTAATATGTCATATTTTAAATAATATACAGTGAATCATGAAATTGCTTTTACGATAAATAGTTCGGATTGGTAACTTGTATATAAAACGGATAATTTACTTCCGACGAATAGTTTCTTGTAAGTTGTATAAGGATATCATTTAGAAAATTAATTAATTCAAAAAGATTTTTTCAATAAAAATTTAATTAATTCAAAAAGATTTTTTCAATAAAAATTTAATTAATTCAACGTATTCTGAATCTGACCAAACCTAAAATCGACAGCGCTATGGGCATTAATATTAATTAATATTAAACGAACTTGTTTTTTCTTTAATTTTCGTATTTGTTAACGGCACCAATAAAGTCTTTGATTTTTGATTCTATTAAAGGTTCATGTTTTTTGTGAGGAACGCTCAAACCATAAATAACAATTTTTATTCTATGTTCTAAAAAAATGTTTAAGTTTAAACACCAAAGTTAATATTAAATTATGAGTTCAAAATTTCTAATTCAATTAAAATTTATCATATTCATTACTTGTAATATTAATAATCAAGTATTTGAAATATATTCGATTATATTTAAGATAGTCAAATCGATATTTTTAAGGGTAATTAGACTGATAACAATTCATTATAGTTTGACGATGCTTTAATTATTAACATAATTATAACTAAATACAATAATTGGGCAATGCTTTAATTAGTTGATAAAACATCCACTACAATGTTGTGAACACGAGCATACAAATGTACATTTTAAATGTTGCTGTTTCATTCACTGTGGTACATGAAAGATGACGATTCCTAAATGTTGCTAGTCACATACATCCTATGCTGCCACATGAGATGAGTATGAGACAAAACCTGTGCATAAAAAGAAGCCAATTGAAAATAACTTACGAAATGAAAAAAATATAACTCAATATTATGATGAAAAGACGCTACAACATGTGAAATTAAGAAAATATACCTCAATATTATGATGAAAAGACACTATAAAGGGGGGGTAGCATATTGTCTTGTTTCGGTAACTACGAGTTAGGTTTTGGGTTTCAGATTTGCCGGAAAGGGGGGGGTTATGGAGTATGAAAGTTGTTTGACCCCCGCAACATCCAAACTATTAATTTCGCAATATATATATATATATATATATATATATATATATATATATATATATATATATATATATATATATATATATATATATATATATATATATATATATATATATATATATATATATATATATATATATATATATATCATCTCTCTCTCACTTGTACCACCATATACACAATCAATGTTTCTTGCACTACAGCACATATTTACACAGGTAGAACATGAGGCACATTTTTATGCAAAAGAAGCTAGCTTGGCAGCATTTTTTATTTTATTTTATTTTCAAAGATAAGTGTCTCATTCTGTCATCTTCATTTAGGTCAGTAACTCCACAAGGTTTAAAGGCTTACTTAGTTACTTATCGTATAAATTCATTAAAATACAGAAGTTACAAAAGAAATAGCTTGTCACTCCTACAGCCTTAAGTTCTTCAATCTGAAAAAACATATATAGTAGTCTCCTGCAAATACACATATACACAAAAGCACAAGCTTAGCCTCCTGCAAATACACATATACACAAAAGCAGTCTCAAAACACAAACATACATATAGTCAGACTGACATATACACAAAAACATTAAAATATATATTTAATCCTAAGTCCCTGTACAGGAACCAAAAAACATTACAAATAATAATAGTACATTTGAATTTAACAGTACAAGAACCAAAATCATTACAAATGAGGAAAAAACATCTTAAAACCTTTGCAAGGGTAAAATGGTCAACTTAATGAATATAAACATGGTAAAACTCACATAAATCCAAGATTATTCAAACTTTTAAAATTATTTTTATACTTTTTCGAAATTTTCAAATTATTCAAAATTTTCAAAATTCAAAAAATTTCAAATTTCAAAACTTTCGAAATGATTAACTTGAATGATTATAAACGTGGTAAAACTCACATAAATCTAATATTATTCAAACTTTTCAAATTATTTTCAAACTTTTATGAAATTTTCAAACTTAACAAATTATTCAAAATTTTCAAAATTCGAAAATTTTCAAATTTTTTAAATTTGAAAATTTTGAATAATTTGAAAAAGTTTGAATAACCTTGAATTTATGTGAGTTTTACCACATTTATAATATTTTAAGTTGACCATTTTACCCTTGCAAAGGTTTTAGTTACATTTGATTGTCCCAATCCTAAAAACATCTTAAAACCTTTGCAAGGGTAAATTGGTCAACTTGAATGATTATAAACGTGGTAAAACTCACATAAATCCAAGATTAATCAAAGTTTTCAAATTATTCAAATTTTGAAAAAAATTTCAAATTTGAAAATTTTTGAAATTTGAAATTTTTGAATAATTTGAAAAGTTTGAAATTTTCGGAAAAGTTTGAAAATAATTTGAAAAGTTTGAATAATCTTGAATTTATGTGAGTTTTACCACATTTATAATCGTTCAAGTTGACCATTTTATCTTTGCAAAGGTTTTAGTTACATTTGATTGTCCCAATCCCAAAAACATTCATAAGCAAATTTTTTCTTTAAATAGAAACAAAAACTGTTTTTTAGTTACTATGAAACTTTAAAGAGCAGATTACAAATTTAGTCCGTGACTTTAGCATATTTGTTCTTTTTTTGGTCCCACACATCTAATATATGCAAATTGCCCATGCACTTTCAACAAATCCACGTGTTAAAAGTTTTAACGAACCTAATTCCGCAAGTTAAATGGCCTGTATTTTGGCAAGATGTGAGGTCAGTTTTGTCATTTCACTGCTCAAGATTTGTGTTCATATCATAATAAAGAAAATACCAAAATTAAAGAAGTAGTTTAACTTAATTAACCATATACAAAGTGTGCTCCTGATGGACCATAATCACGACTATATAAAAAGCACTTCTTCACTTGAATACCACAAACTCAAAAATTATTCCAATTCTATGATGGAACATAATCACGACTATATAAAAAGCACTTCTTCACTTGAATACCACAAACTCAAAAATTATTCCAATTTTATGAAAACAAAATTGCTTTATGACTGGTTAACCTTTTCTAGATTAACAAATGTAAAAGCTTTTATTTTTTCGATTTTTTCAAACTTGGATATTCCAACTCATACTTTGGCAAAAGAGAGTGATTAGAATTGCATCAGCAAAACCAACTTGATTGTGTCAACTCAGAAGAACCGAACAAAAGCAACTTTCGCCCTTGCAATAACCAACTATTAATATTCCAAGAATAGCAACTGAAATTCACTTAAGAAGCATAAATGGCAACCAGCTTTGAGTGTGCCACTCATCTAATGAGAAATACAGAGACAGTAACACAAATTTGTGATCTATATAGAAATAATAAATGTAATTAACATTGCGGTAGTTTGAATACGGTGTTCGAACTTCAAAGGTGGAAGGCTATAAAATCACTTACTAAAAATAGCACTTCTGGACACACGTTCCCTTTATGTGCACATCAAAGTACCTACGATAATTTTACATGAATTATTTTATTTGAGTATAGGAAGTAAGAAATAACAAAAAAATAGCAGTTACAGAGAAAAACCTTGTTCAATATTCAGAGTAGATAGCTACAACTTCACAAAAATAACTTTGATTGATATTTATACCAATCATAGCATATTATACTTGGCACTTTGAAAGTTTGTTATTGAGACTGGAAAAGGCAGAAGGATATAAAATCACCTTATGAATATAACATTTCTGGAGACATTCAACCTTTTGCAAATATCAAAGTACAGATACACAAGCAAACTCAAAAATGCTAAAGCAGAGATATGGATATACACAGAAGTGGACACAAAAACAGTTGGACACACAGACACGGACATAGACCCAAAGACACAAACACATAGAAGACATGCTTTGTTTTTGGGATTCTCATTCATCTAAAAGAAAATTAGAAAAAGAAAAGAAAAAAGCTAAAATTTGAGTTCTAATGGAAACCAAAATAGGAAGTGCAGTCAGAAAAATCAAACGCTTGTTATGTAAACAAAAAAGGATCAAGAGGTTAACTTTAATGAGTTTTCCACTTGGCTGCTTCTTTTCATCCGGTAACAAAAACGCCAAAAAACCTACCATGTCTATGGCTGCTTCTTTCCACATTGTGCGCATACCCTGAAGGCAATATTAAACTTTTAGTTTCATATCTATGGTCAGTTTCAGAATTATTTTAAATACCACATGAAAAAGTCATAAACATGATACTTACTTTTCAGATTGTGTATATACCTGGCCATCAAGGGTTTTCTTTTCAGATGCGGATCAAATGTACGCGAAGATGATTACGGGTCCAAATCTCAAGTGAACATAAAACTTACTGGTTAATTATTATATACACTTTTTTACTATTCATGGATCATAAAACTTTGCCATGCCTTGTCCATAAAAGTAATCATGGAGTGCTTAACCTTCCACGGACCACAATATTCCAACTTTTAAAGGTGCTTAACCTTTTTGAAGGTTGATACATTCTGACAATTGAAAAAATCATTTGAAACTGTGTGTGTGCTCTTTTTGAAGCAAAAAACAACAATTACCACATCATAGTCAGAACTTTTGAAACAAAGTGTCCTTAAAGGTTAAAAGCCAAACAAATATGAAGGTGGATAAACAGTCATACAACTTTACTCAAATTTACCAAACTAAATGAAATTAACAGTTAAACAAAATGACCTTAATAGACCAAACTTTTAACAAACTAAAACTAAATGAAATCAACTATGGAAAAAATTGTCCCTCGTTTACCAATCTGAAATTCCAATCCAAAAAAACTGCCCTGTTTTAGCTAATAAAAATGATATAAGAAGGCATTTAGTCAATACCAAACTAAATTAAAAGAATTAAAAAATCAGAAAAATAAAAAAACAATAATTAAATATCTACAATAAAAATTAGAAAGTCATAAAACCTTCATCCTTGTCTAAATATCAAGACAGAAATTTCAAAATATGAAAGCTTAAACTACGATAAATAAATGAAAATTGGTTCCTAGAAGACTCATTTGTAGATGATTTCAGGAAACGAACAAGCAAATTTAGATGGAAAATAAAAAACGAACAAGCAAATTTAGATGTAAAATAAAAAACGAAAACCACACACCTAGGGAACAGATAAAATCTCGAACTTGAGAAGTCTAAAAACACATATATGAGAAATAAAAATAAAAATAAAAAAGAAATGAAAAGATGCTTACCAGTTTAACGATTCTTTATTTGAAAATGAAAATCTTGTGACTACTTAGACTTAGACAAATCTACAAAAAAGAGACACAGACGTAGAGTAGTGTGTGTATAAGCTATTAAGCTTAGACAGATTGGGAGTTGTGTGCGAGAGAGTTGAATGGTGATGGTTGAAGGGTAAAAGAGGTGGAGCAGGGAGTGGATTTGGGGGTTTGAAGGCACAATGAGGCGCCCAAGATTCCTTGACCCGACAACATATGGTGGTGTGACTGGGGTGAAGCTCGTATTCGTGGTGTTCGGTGATGGAGGAGGGCTTGTATGGACGATCAAATCCAGGCCGATTAAACAATTCAGTAGTGGCTTCTTCTTTCTCTTACCTTGACCTCAGAACACGATCTTACTAAAACATCACATGGGTGTCACTCATTGCATAAAAAGACAACTTCTTAAACAGATAAAATAATCAAGATCTGTGTTCATATCATAATAAAGAAAATACCAAAACTAATACCAAGAATTGGTATGCGGTGAATCCATGATCATGATCTTCTTATTCCTCGTCATTCTTTTTGTTCTTCAAAATGACAATGATCAAGTAGTCAAGCAAAAACCTAAATCAGAAAAAATAATAATAATAAAAAAATTCGATGATTGTGGAGTTTGGATCTAGATCTAGATTGACGAAAATGATACGGTAGAGAGACGACGCTTTAAATGTAGCATCAAATTCTTCTGTAATTGTTGTTCTTCATTCTTTTGATTTTCATTCTTATACCTCCATTCTTTCGCCTACCTGTCGCCTTCAATCCAGAGATGGTGTTTGTCCGGCTGAAATTAGGGATTGCAAATATTAGAGACGGTAGGTTGATTATTTCGAAAGACAGGGTTTATAATTTTAACATAATGAGATCCAAGAATACTCAATTAAGATCCAGCCTAGGGAAAAACAAGGAGTTTGTACCGTCACATTTGCATATTCGAGCATTAAACTGAGCTTCATCTTGAGATAGTTCGTTTACAGCAAGATTAGGTTTGAGAGACAGATGCATATGAGGTTTGAGATAGAGATGCAGATTAGGTTTGAGAGAGGACTGTAGATTAGGTTTTAGAGAGAGATGCAGTTTAGGTTTGAGAGTGGGAGAGACGAATCGGGTAAAAAATGGAGGTTCTCTCGTTGATCTGGTGATGGCACGACGATGCAATGGTTGTGGTTAAGAATGAAATTTGATTGGGGCTTGAATGAGGAATGGAGAAGGCTGAGCAGGGGACGACTGGTTGATGTAATCGTATGGGTTTTCTAGAATAAAGGTGGAGAGAATGAAGAAGAAAGCACAGGCGTTGGATTGGAAACGGGATCAAGGGCCATAACACATGTTTGTTCAATCCGTGTGATGTACAGCATGGCAATCCGGGTGCTTTTGTGCTTTCTCTACCGGTTGAAGCATATGTGCATTAACAAGTTGTATTGTCTTAAAAATTAAGACATTTGTGCTTAAATGGGTTGTAATTTATATATGGTTTATAGTATAGTATAGATATATATATATATATATATATATATATATATATATATATATATATATATATATATATATTTCATAAATTATATATACACATATACATTTATACATACATGTGAATTTTATTTTAACACGTAAAATAATAAAAGAGGTAAATATTTATCATTTAAATCATCTAACAATTAAATGATATAAATAATCATATACACACTCAAATTAATTCATCTCATATGAATTATTACTTTGAACAATTATTATTTTCCATAAAATAATAATTCTCAAAACAAATTGCAAGTATTATATCATTTGGTAATAAATCAAATTCATTATATCAAACAATCAAATTGGTGTCTAACTTGTTATTGGTGTGACCCTATAGGATCATATGTTATTAGTAATATCATTTGATGATCATCCTTGGGCATATAGAACTAACATTATGGACCGTTATGAAGGGTTGTATGAGTTATGTACTATTATGAAGGTTGTGATGGGTTATGAACCATTATCAAGGACTATGATGGGTTATTGACCATTATGAAGGGTTGTGATAGGTTATGGTCAATTATGAAGGGTTGTTATGGGTTATGGACCATAGAAAGGGTTGTGTTGGGTTATGGACCATTATAAAGGGTTGTGATGGGTATGCTCTATTATGAAGGGTTGTGATGGGTTATGGACCATTATAAAGGGTTGTGATGGGCTATGGACCATTATGAAGGTTGTGAAGGGTTATGGACCATTATAAAGGGTTGTGATGGGTTATGGATCATTATGAAGGTTGTGATGGGTTATGGACCACTATGAAGGGTTATGATGGGTTTTTTTGGGTAAAGAAGACGGTACCTCTGACAAATTTTATTAATATAAAGAATAAATACAATTAGAGACTGGGGACTCCCCACCTAGGGAAAAACAAAAAATCCAATGGGACAGGCCCCAAAGGACAACAAGCCTAACTAGGAACCAAAACATGAAATGGAACCAGAAAACATAACAGGAACATAAAGGAAACCACCCTGCAAAAAAAACATACCATACAAGCAGAGAAATATATAGTAGAAATCTCTCAACCTTAGGCGAGGGTCCATATCCTTTTAGCTAAATTAACATTCGGGGAAGGTTTCATAGAGAGACTCAACAGCCTACAGCGGACATCATCTATTACACTATTGACGACAGCATGATACGACCATTTCTTTTTTTTGAAAATCCGGAAATTTCGTTCCTACCAGATGTGGTAAACAGCTCCAGCAAGCACAAGTCTTCGAATGATTGACCAAATGGACCATTATGAAGGGTTATGATAGGTTATGGTCAATTATGAAGAGTTGTGATGGATTATGGACCATTATGAGGGGTTTTGATAGGTTATGGTCAATTATGAAGAGTTGTGATGGATTATGGACCATAGAAGGGGTTGTGTTGTGTTATCGACCATTATGAAGGGTTATGATGGGTTATGGACCATTATGAAGGGTTGTGATGGGTTATGGACCATGATCAAGTTTGTATGGGTTATGGATAATTATGAAGTGTTGTTATGGTTATGGACCATTATGATGGGTTGCGATGGGTTATGGACGATTATGAAGTGTTGTGCTGGGTTATAGTTAATTATGAAGGGTTGTGATGGGTTATGGTCAATTATGAAGGATTGTGATGGGTTATGGTCAATTATGAAGGGTTGTGATGGGTTATGGACTGTTATGAAGGTTTGTATAAGTTATGGACCATTATGAAGGGTTGTTATGGTTATGGACCATTATGCAGGGTTGCGATGGGTTATGGACCGTAGAAAGGGTTGTGATGGGTTATGGACCATAACAAAGGGTTGTGATGGGTTATTGACCATTATGAAGGGTTGTGTGGGTTATGTACAATTACAAAGCATGTGATGGGTTATGAACCATTATCAAGGATTATGATGGGCCATTATGAAGGGTTGTGATAAGTTATGGTCAAATATGAAGGGTTGTTATGGGTTATGGACCATAGAAAGGGTTGTATTAGGTTATGAACCATTATGAAGGGTTGTAATGGGTTATGCTCAATTATGAAGGGTTATGGACCATTATAAAGGGTTGTGATGGGTTATGGACCATTATGATGGTTGTGATGGGTTATAGACCACTATGAAGGGTTATGATGGGTTATGGACCGTTATGAGGGGTATTCATAGGTTATGGTCAATTATGAAGAGTTGTGATGGGTTGTGGACCATTAGAATGGGTTGTGATGGGTTATGGACCGTTATGAAGGGTAGTATGGGTTATGTACTGTTATGAAGGTTGTGATGGGTTATGAACCTTTATGAAGGATTATGATGGGTTATTGACCATTATGAAGGGTTGTGATAGGTTATGGTCAAATATGAAGGATTGTTATAGGTTATGGACCATAGAAACGGTTGTGATTGGTTTTTTTGGGTAAAGAGGGCGGCACCTCTGGCAAATTTTATTAATAAAAAGAATAAATACAATATAAGGCTAGGGATTCCCCACCAAAAAAACAGAAAATCCATCAGTACAGGCCCCAACGGACAACAAGCTAAACTAGGAACCAAACCAAGAGAAGGAACCATAAGCAAAGAAGAACATAAAGGAAAGCAACCTGCAAAAGAAACAAACCATACAAGCCAAAACAAGCAGAGAAAAAAAGAAAGCGCAGAGGGGGAAAATTAAGGGAGGGTCCAAATAGTTTTAGCCAAATCAACATTAGTGCAAGTTTTCAAAGAAAGACTCAGCAGTCTACAGCGAATATCATCCTTAACACAATTCACGACAGCATGATGAGATCTTTTTATTTTTTTAAAAATGCGTAAATTTCTTTCCCGCCAGATGTGGTAGACTGCTCCAGCAAAAACAAGTCTTCTAATGATGGACCAAATGGTCTTGTTTTTATTAAAGGGGTTGAGTTGACTAATGATATCAGACCAGCTATCAGTGGAGAAGGAGAGATTCATGACATGATGGAGGTCATGCCAAACCAAAGAAGTGAAAGAACATTCAAATAAGAGATGGGAAAGGGAATCCGGACAATCCCCGCAGAACGCACAAATGAGATTGGAATTAGTGTCCCAAATTTTGATTTTATCATGAGTCTTAAGACGATCTTTAAGAGCAACCCAAAGAATGAAAGCATGTCTGGGGATGTTCTGGGAGAACCAAACAAGATGAAACCAAATGACCGGTTGGTGATAAGGGCGAATAGACTGCCACACAGATCGAACAGAGAAAGGAGAGAGTTGACCGTCTCTAGATCTCCAAAGGAGTTTATCAGGGACGGACGTGGAAATAGTAGGAGGGTTATGAGAAAGAAGAGCACCATGGGAATCCCTCCAACACTGAGGGCGAACCCAAGATCCGTTAAGAACCAGGTCAGCAACCTTAGTATCAGTAGTGAAACCCGCATTATGGATGTCACGGACAGACAAGAATTTAGAAAGAGGGCCCGCAGGGTGCCAGTTATCGAACCAAGCAGAAGTAGAGCATCCATCACCTATCTGGGAAACTATATACTCCCTTATCTTATCCCGCATATCCAGGATGTTACGCCAGGCAAATCCAGTACCGTATTTTTTGGCGGCATCCCAAAAGTTACGGCCACATAAACGGTATGAGTGGATCCACTTAACCCATAGTGACTCTTTCTTGGAAAGAAGTCTCCAAACATGGGAAGCCATAAGTGCAACATTCCAGATAGCAAGATTACGAATGCCAAGACCACCATTTTCTTTAGGAAGGCATACAGTTTTCCAGGAGACTTTAGCTTTACCACGCTTCAACTCACCATGGCACCAGAGGAAACCTCTCATGAGCTTCTCAATATCGTTAGAGATAGATTTAGGAAGAATAAAGACTGAAGCCCAATAGATTTGAGTAGAAGAAAGGACAGAGAGGATGAGCTGGAGACGCCCAGCAAAGGAAAGAGACTTGTTTTTCCAGTCATTAATCCTGCATTTGACTTTGTCAACAAGGCCTTTACAGTCTTTGTGGGCAAGACGGGTGGTGATAAGAGGAACGCCAAGGTATCGGACAGGGAAAGAGCCCTCAGGAAACTTAACAATAAGGTCAATGGTAGCCCTGGTCCTCTCACCAACATTACAGTAGAAGGCTTCACTCTTCGTAGTATTGGGATGGAGGCCAGAAACCCCAGAGAATTCGTCAAGAGAATCACATAAGAGTTTAACCGAAGAGCTATCACCATGGCAGAAGAGAAGGAGATCGTCGGCAAAGCAGAGATGGGTGATATTTTGATCATCACATTGTCTGTGGAATTTAAAAGAATCAGAATCATGAATGTTTCTCTTGATCATAAGGTTAAGCACCTCCATGACAAGAGTGAAGAGATAAGGAGAGAAGGGGTCACCCTGCCGAAGGCCCCTTTTACCGTCGAAATAACCATGAGTATTCCCATTGATACTTACAGAGTAAGCCACCGTGGAAACACATGTCATGATCCAGTCAATCATACGATCAGGGAATCCAAACCCAAAAAAGATGGTCCGCAGAAACGTCCAGTCAACCGTGTCGTAGGCTTTTTGAATATCAACCTTAAAAGCACACCTAGGAGGACCACGATGACGATGATAATCACGCATGAGTTCGTGGACAAGAAGGACGTTGTCGGTGATCAAACGACCAGGGATGAAAGCAGACTGGTTTTCATCAACCAGAGAAGAAAGATGGATTTTGATACGATCCGCAATAAGCTTGCTGATAGATTTGTAAACAACGTTACAACAGGCTATAGGGCGGAAATCAGTGACTTTGGAGGGGGAATCAACTTTAGGGATGAGCGCAAGGATGGTGCTGTTGAAGGACTTAAGAAGTTTGCCAGAATAGAAGAATTCCTTAACAGCCATACAGAAATCAGGACCCACAATATCCTAAGCCGACTTGAAGAACTTAGCAGAGAAACTATCAGAACCAGGAGCTTTATCATCACCCATCTGGAACAGGACACACTTAACCTCCGCGTCAGTAACAGGAGTAAGCATGGCGGCAGACTGGAGGGGGGAGAGCTTATTAGAGAAGAGGGAAGAAGGATCACGAATAGCAGTGGAAGGCTGGGCAGAACCCAAGAAGGCTTGAAAGTGAGAAACAAAAAGATTAGGAAGATCGTTCCCCGAGATCCAGTTACCTTGAGCATCCTGGATAGAATTAATACGATTGCGAGATTTACGACTTTTAACCGCTTTGTGGAAAAAAGCCGAATTTTTATCACCCTCACGCAGCCAGTTAACCTTAGCCTTTTGTTTCAGGAACCTCTCTTCATCCAGGCTAGCCTCGTTATAAGCGAGAAGATACCTGCATTGTTCTTCACGAAGATCCTTGTTGAAATGATCCCGATCCAAAGCAATCTGAACTCTATCAAGCTCACTACGAAGAGAGATAACCTTAGAAAAGAGGTTTCCCTGGTTGCGAAGCATCTTACGTATCGGCACTTTCAGATTTTTAAGGTTTTTGAAAACCTTATACATCCGATATCCAGTGATATTGGGGTTCCAAGAAGAGGCAACAATCTGCTTGAAATCGTTCTTATAAGTCAGGAAATTAGGGAACTTGAAAGGCTTAGGTTGGAAAAGGGCACGATGGGGGAGAGAAAGCACAGCAGGAGTATGATCGGACGAACGGTAAGGGAGAAAATTGACAGTAGAGGAGGGGAAAGAAGCAACGAAGTGAGTATTTCCCATAACACGATCGATCTTTTTGAGGATGCCACCCGAACCATTAGGAGACTTGGTCCATGTGTAGAAGAGACCTTTATAGTTGAGATCCTCCATTTCCATCAGATTAACACAGTCCCTGAAGTCCTCCATGGCACGAGAAATCCCAGACGACCCGGAGGTGCTATCTTTAATATCAAGAGCAACATTGAAATCACCCAAAATAATCCAAGGGGTATCTCTAACCATATTCTTATGGACCGCAAGAGAATGCCAGAGAGAGCGACGCATCATGTGATCATTATGAGCATAGACGAAAGAGCAGAAAAAGGATTTATTAGAATCACGAATATTAACTTTGAAATGCATAACCTGATCATTTAAGTCGATAAGCATCATATCAATGGCAAGCGGATCCCAGGCAACCACAATTCTAGTCCCTCTAGGGGAGAAGAGACCGTTGGACGACCACGACCAAGAGCCAAAAGTACGACTACAGATAAGAGGGAGGTTATGGAAGGAAGCACGAGTCTCAAGAGAAGCACAAATATGATGATTTTGATCGCGGATAAGATCTCTCAAGGCTTTCTGATGAGAAGGCTTACAGAGACCGCGAGTATTCCAAGCAGCGATATGCGTCATATGGAAACATTGAGGGGGGTGGGTTATGGACCATTATGAAGGTTGTGATGGGTTATGGACCATTATGAAGGTTGTGATGGGTTATGGACCAATATTAAGGGTTACGATGGGATATGGATTATTAGGAGGGGTTTTGATAGTTTATGGTCAATTATGAAGGGTTTTTATGGGTTATGGACCATAGAAAGGGTTGTATTAGGTTATGAACCATTATGAAGGGTTGTGATGGGTTATGCTCAATTATGAAGGGTTATGGACCATTAGAAAGGGTTGTGATGGGTTATGGACCATTATGATGGTTGTAATGTGTTATCGACCACTATGAAGGGTTATGATGGGTTATGGACCATTATGAGGGGTATTCATATGTTATGGTCAATTATGAAGAGTTGTGATGGGTTAAGGACCATTAGAAAGGGTTGTGATGGTTTATGGACCGTTATAAAGGGTTCTATGGGTTATGTACTATTATGAAGGTTGTTATGGGTTATGAACCATTATGAAGGATTATGATGGGTTATTAACCATTATGAAGGGTTGTGATAGGTTATGGTCAATTATGAAGGGTTGTTATGGGTTATGGACCCAAGAAAAGGTTGTGTTGGGTTATGGACCCTTATGAAAAGGTTGTGATGGGTTATGGACCATTATAAAGGGTTGTGATGGCTTATGGACCATTATGAATGTTGTGATGGGTTATGGACCATTATAAAGGGTTGTGATGGGTTATGGACTATTAAGAAGGTTGTGATCGGTTATAACCCACCATTAAGGGTTATGATGGGATATGGACTATTATGAGGGGTTTTGATAGGTTATGGTCAATTATGAAGAGTTGTGATGGGTTATGCACCATAGAAAGGGTTATGTTGGGTCATGGACCATTACGAAGGGTTGTGATGGGTTATGGACCATTATGAAGGTTTGCATGGGTTATGGACAATTATGAAGGGTTGTTATTGTTATAGACCATTATGCAAGGTTACAATGGGTTATGGCCCATAGAAAGGGTTGTGATGGGTTATGTACCATTAGAAAGGGTTGTGATGGGTTATGGACGGTTATGAAGGGTTGTATGGGTTATGTACTATTATGAAGGTTGTGATGGGTTATAAACCATTATCAAGGACTATGATGGGTTATTGACCATTATGAAGGGTTGTGATAGGTTATGGTCAATTGTGAAGGGTTGTTATGGGTTATGGACCATAGAAAGGGTTGTGTTGGGTTATGGACTATTATGAAGGGTTGTCATGGGTTATGCTCTATTATGAAGGGTTGTGATGGGTTATGGACCATTATAAAGGGTTGTGATGGGCTATGGACCATTATGAAGGTTGTGAAGGGTTATGGACCATTATAAAGGGTTGTGATGGGTTATGGACCACTATGAAGGGTTATGGACCATTATGAGGGGTTTTGATAGGTTATGGTCAATTATGAAGAGTTGTGATGGATTATGGACCATAGAAGGGGTTATGTTGGGTTATCGACCATTATAAAGGGTTATGATGGGTTATGGACCATTATGAAGGGTTGTGATGGGTTATGGACCATGATGAAGGTTTGTATGGGTTATGGATAATTATGAAGTGTTCTTATGGTTATGGACCATTATGAAGGGTTGTGATGGGTTAAGGACGATTATGAAGTGTTGTGCTGGGTTATAGTTAATTATGAAGGGTTGTGATGGGTTATGGACCATAGAAAGGGTTATGCTGGGTTATGGACCATAGGAAGGGTTGTGATGGGTTATGGTCAATTATGAAGGATTGTGATGGGTTATGGTCAATTATGAAGGGTTGTGATGGGTTATGAACTGTTATGAAGGGTTGTATAAGTTATGGACCATTATGAAGGGTTGTTATGGTTATGGACGATTATGCAGGGTTACGATGGGTTATGGACCGTAGAAAGGGTTGTGATGGGTTATGAACCATTATGAAGGATTATGATGGGTTATTGACCATTATGAAGGGTTGTGATAGGTTATGGTCAAATATGAAGGATTGTTATAGGTTATGGACCATAGAAATGGTTGTGATTGGTTATGGACCATTATAAATGGTTGTGATGGCTTATGGACCATTATGAAGGTTGTGATGGGTTATGGACCATTATAAAGGGTTGTGATGGGTTATGGACCAATATGTTAACCTTGGCCTTTTGTTTCAGGAACCTCTCTTCATCAAGGGTAGCGTCGTTATAAGCGAGGAGATACCTGCATTGTTCTTCACGGAGATCATTATTGAAAGGGTCCCTATCTAGAGCAATCTGAATTCTATCAAGTTCAGTACGGAGTGAGATAACCTTGAAGAAGATATTGCCCTGGCTACTAAGAAGAAGACGCAAGGGTTTTTTCAAGTTTTTAAGATTTTGGAAAACCTTATACATCCTATATCCGGGGATATTGGATTTCCAAGAATTAGCAACAACCTGCTTGAAATCGTTCTTAAAAATCAAGAAGTTAGGGTATTTGAACGGTTTCGGCCTGAACGTAGATCTACTGGGAAGAGAAAGCACAGCAGGGGTATGATCAGAAGAACGATAGGGGAGAAAATTGACAGAAGCAGAGGGGAAAGAGGCAATGAAATAAGGATTTCCCATGACACGGTCAATTTCTTTGAGAATCCCACCAGTACCATTAGGAGACTTTGTCCAGGTGTAAAAGAGACCTTTATAATTAAGGTCCTCCATCTCCATGTGATTAACACAGTTCCTGAAATCCTCCATGGCACGTGAGATAACAGAAGTCCCGTAGGTGCTATCTTTCATGTCAATAGCAACATTGAAATCACCCAAGAGGATCCAAGGAGCATCTTTAACCACTTTTTTATGGTCCGAAAGAGAATGCCAAAGGGAGCGACGCATGATGTGATTATTATGAGCATAGACGAAAGAGCAAAAGAAGGATTTATTAGAGGCACGGATTTTAACGTAGAAATGCATAACCTGATCATTTAAGTCAAGAAGCATCATATCAATAGCAATGGGGTCCCAGGCTACGACAATTCTAGCCCCCCTAGGGCTAAAAAGACCGTTAGACGACCAAGACCAGGATCCAAAAGCACGCGTACAGATAAGAGGAAGATTAGAGAAGGAAGCTCGAGTCTCAATAGAAGCACAAATTTGGAGATTATGATAGCGAATAAGATCTCTTAAAGCTTTCTGATGAGAAGGCTTACAGAGGCCGCGAGTATTCCATGCAGCGATGTGCGTCATATGGAAACAGGGATGTGGGTGGAGTCCATCTGCTCGGACACCTGAGCTATTCTAATTTGGTCATTAGGTGATTCAAATTCATCATCATTAATACACTTGGCCATGTCACCATCATCTGATTCAACCTCAATGAGTTTATCCACATCGGAATGGTCAACAGAATCCGGATCAAAATCATTAGGAATAAGAGGGGATGGGACATGAATGGGTGGAAGATGGGAGGACGAATCAGGAAGATCCGTCATATCATTGGAACAAGACTCAAGAATGGAAAAGGCATTGAAAATAGGAGTGGAGAGCTTAGATATTTTTGGGGGTGTAGAGGATGAGATCCGTAGGATGGGTCTAGGGAAATCAACATCATCTATAGAATTTTTGTGAGAGGTATTACTAGAATGAGGGATAATGGGAGGGCGTTTCTTGTTAGGGACATGGCGAGTTGAATGAATAATTTTTTTAGGAACAGGGTGATATGACTAAGTCCATCATCACTCCAAGCCTCATAGGGAATATCATGGATTTTAATCCAGAGATGAAGCTTGTCGTGATTTTTCTTATGAATACTCAGTCCAGGACGCAATTTTTGAATGACCATCGGGACACCCTTAAAAGTCCAGGGTCCATGGGTGATAACATGATGCAGACCATTGTCGTCACTAAATTCAAAAAGATAAACTCCTTTTCCATTTAGAAGGACATCTTGAAGGCCATGTATAGACCACATTTTGGAAGCTAGTGTTGGAAATCATGTGTTCATGTAATTAGTTTCAAAAACTTGAAGTTGCAACGGAAGCATAAAATCATGAACACAAGTTCCATTCCAAGAGGATCATGCTACATGCATGTAGAGATAAGATGAAGAAGAAGCATAGATAGAGTTCAAGATCATAACCTTTTGATCTTGGATTGATATGGACGAAATTGATGAGGCTAGGAATCAAGTTAGAATCTCTCTATAGCTTAGTCCACCACAAGCTTGAACACCTTTGATGCTAGTCTTGTTAACTTGCAAAATAAAGCTCTTATTTCCTTGAAGCAAAAAACGATTTTTCCCTTGAGCTCTTGAGAGAGTTTTTGTTCAATTCTCTTCACTTGAGAATGCTATGTGTGTATGTAGTAGTATATTACGGCCAAAAAACCCAACACAACCATCATATGGATGTTTATTGTATTTTATGTCCACTAGCTACTAAACCCCATGGTCAAACCTTGGGTATCCAAGAGAATATGTCAAAAAGCAAGTGTTTTATGTCTCCCACCCTCTCCATATGATGTGCACGTTCAAAACATGGAAAGACAAGAACAAAAGGTGTTTCCCACTTGATAAACTCTTGGACTAGTTTATTTAGCTTTTACATTTACACTATATATATATAATTCCATAATTATATATATATATATATATATATATATATATATATATATATATATATATATATATATATATATATATATATATATATATATATATATTCATACATACATATAATATATATATATATATATATATATATATATATATATATATATATATATATATACATATATATATATATATATATATATATATATATATATATATATATATATATATATATTGTGTTATGGACCATTATGAAGTGTTGTGATGGATTATGGTTAATTATGAAAGGTTGTGATGGGTTATGGACCATAGAGAAGGTTGTCCTAGGTTATGGACCATGGGAAGGGTTGTGATGGGTTATGGTCAATTATGAAGGGTTGTGATGGGTTATTGACTATTATGAAGCTTTGTATGGGTTATGGACCATTATGAAGGGTTCTTATGGTTATGGACCATTATGCAGGGTTGCGATGGGTTATGGACCATTAGAAAGGGTTCTGATGGGTTAAGGACCGTTATGAAGGGTTGCATGGGTTATGTACTATTATGAAGGTTGTGATGGGTTATGAACCATTATGAAGGATTATGATGTGTTATTGACCATTATGAAGGGTTGTGAAAGGCTATGGTCAATTATGAAGGGTTGTTATGAGTCATGGACCATAGAAACGGTTGTGTCGGGTTATGGACCATTATGAAGGGTTGTTATGGTTTATGGACCATCACAACCCTTCATAATTGACCATAACCCATCACAACCCTTCCTATTGTCCATAACCCAAGACAACATTCTCTATGGTCCATAACCCATTACAACCCTTCTTAATTAACCATAACCCATCACAACACTTCATAATGGTCGATAACACATCGCAATCCTGCTTAATGGTCCATAACCATAACAACCCTTCATAATGGTCCATAACCCAACACAACCCTTTCTATGGTCCATAACCCATCACAACTCTTCATAATTGACCATCACTTATCAAAACCCCTCATAATGGTCCATAACCCATCATAACCATTCATAGCGGTCCATAAACCATCACAACCTTTATAATGGTCCAACCTATCACAACCATTTATAATGGTCTCTAACCCATCACAACCTTCATAATGGTCCATAACCTATCACAGCCCTTTATAATGGTCCATAACCTATCACAACCTTCATAATGGTCCATAACCCATCACAACCCTTTATAATGGTCCGTAACCCATCACAACCTTTCAAAATTGAGCATAACCCATCCCAACCCTTCATAATGGTCCATAACCCAACACAATCCTTTCTATGGTCCATAACCCATAACAACCCTTCATAATTAACCATAACCTATCACAACCTTTCATAATGGTCACTAACCCATCATAACCCTTCATAATGGTTCAAACCCCATCACAACCTTCATATTAGTACATAACCCATACAACCCTTCATAACGGTCCATAATTCATCATAACCCTTTCTAATGGTCCATAACCCATCACAACCCTTTCTATGGTCCATAACCCATCACAACCTTACATAATAGTCCATAACCATAACAACCCTTCATAATGTTCCCTAAGCCACACAAACCTTCATAATAGTCCAACCCATCACAACCTTTCATAATTCACCAAAACCCATCACAACCCTTCATAATTGACCATAACCCATCACAACCCTTCCTATGGTCCATAGCCTAGGACAACCTTTTTTGTGGTCCATAACCCATCACAACCCTTCATAATTAACCATAACCCATCACAACACTTCATAGTGGTCCACAACCCATCGCAACCCTGGATAATGGGTTATGGACCATAGAAAGGGTTGTGTTGGGTTATGGACCATTATGAAGGGTTGTGATGGGTTATAGACCACTATGAAGGATTGTGATGGGTTATGGAACATTATGAAGGTTTTTATGGGTTATGGACCATTATGAAGGGTTGTGAAAGCTTATGGTCAATTATAAAGGTTTGTTATGGGTTATGGACCATAGAAACGGTTGTGTTGGGTTATGGAAAATTATGAAGGGTTGTTATGGGTTATGGAGTATCACAACCCTTCATAATTGACCATAACCCATCACAACCCTTCCTATGGTCCATAACCCAAGACAACCTTTGGCATGCCCACACACCTTTCTTGGTGTGTGGTGGATGTGATTTTGAAGAGAGAGAGAGAGAGAGAGAGAGAGAGAGAGAGAGGAAGATTCTCTCATTTTATAATTTATAAAGATTTTCCATAAAATGCTTATAAATGATAAACTCTTATTTCTCAACTCAACTCCTTTTATTTATTCACACATATATAAACATATATACACTTATAATTAACATATATATATATATATATATATATATATATATATATATATATATATATATATATATATATATATATATATATATATATATATATATATATATATATATATTTATGGGTTACTTGGACAAATAAAGGTTATAACTTGTATGTTTATAAATTATAAACCTTAGGAGAATTTTTTAAAGATATGAGTGGAAGACAAACCTTGTTGTCTTGTCTCTCCATGTGTTAGACGTCCACCACCTCCCAAGGAGGTGGTGTGGGCATCCCATAATGTATTTCAAAGATTCTCTTGGTATCCAAAGTATTGAACATGGGATTTTGTGAGTTAGTGGAAGAATAAAGTAATTTAAGTTATCCATTCTTGATACGTCATACAAAATGGACGATTCTTTTGAAGACTCACATCATTCTTCACTTGCTCAATATGAAAAACACTCTCTAGAACTTCTCTCTCACTTTTGAAAATCGGATTTTACATAAGAAGAGTCAAGAGTTCTTCTTGCAAGTTTTTGAAGACTAGTATCTTGGTGTCTTTCAACTTGTTGGTGGACTAAGCTATAGAGGGAAACTCTTTTGCTTCCTCATCATCAACAACTCGTCCAACTAAGCTCAAGAACATAAGGTTATGATCTTGAACTTTTTCTATGTTTGTTTTTCATTTTATATCTTCATGCATGTAGGATGATCCTCTTGGTATGGAATTCGTGTTCATCATTTAAGCTTCCGTTGCAACTTCAAGTTTTTGAAACCTATGAAACGAATATGGATTTCCAACAATTGGTATCAGAGCCAGGTTATATTACATGTTTAGATAATGAGTTTATTTGGATAAACTTGGTTTTTGGAAGCCATGAATGTTCATTTTCTTGAATGCAATATTCATGCATGGCTTCTTTGGCAACATGCTAGTATAAATTCTATGATTTTATGTAACCAACTTAAAAATTATATTTTCATGCATTTGGTTACATAATTATTCCCTTATAAAAACAAAGTGTTGATTTTCTTATGATTTTATGTGATAAAATGGTGCATAAACAAGCCAAGGACCATGTGTTGCATGTTTTGTGTTTAAATTCGATATGGTTGTAATATATTCTTTTATTCAAATGGTTTTTAATAATAATTAGTTATTTCCTTCTTTTATTCATTTTTAAGTATTATAATAATTGTATTTTATATCTTTCACAAAATGTAACAAGAGAATGAGCAAGAGCAAGAACCAAGAGAAGCAACACTAAAAAATAGCAACAAAATTCCTGCCCTCCTGCTGTGTATTTTCGGACCAAACATGGGACACCAAGTAAATTCATTCATTGTTGTTTTGGTGCTATACTTGTTATTAACTTTGATATTTAACATAAAAATGAAGTTTTGGAAAGTATAAGCATCAATATGACTAAGAATGAAGGTGTAAAAGTTCCAAAAAAACCCTGATGTTGTTGTTTCTGTTCGGACCTGTTTGGAGGACAAAAAAAAAATTCATGACTCATCCCATGGAGCTAAGAAAGGGTGGTTCAAGTGTTATTTGATGATATAAGAAGATTGTCAAAGTTGTAGCCAAATCAAAGATCATTTGGTTGAATTTTTGGTCACCTTTTGTCTCTAGGTTTGGACTTGATATTTCATGTATGGCTCACATGAAATATCAAATTAGTTGTCTTGTGTTTGTGCACCCATGCATGCATGTGATGATTGAATGTTTTATTATTTTGTGTTGTGGATGAAAATAGGATTTTTGCATGCTAGACAACCTAGATAATTAAACATAATCATCAAAGAGTTTGTATTTTTCAAATTGACATTTATAACATAATATGTGCTAAATTGGTTTTACTAAAATGGGTTTTGTTATAAAACCTATAAACGTCAAGATTTTGAAAATTAATGAAATGATTTAAAATGGAGATTTTAAGAATTCTTACAAACTTCAAACCTAAGTAATAATGGTAATTATTTAGGATTAAAAGTGGTTCTCATGTATGTGATCAATGCCAAACTCAATATAGGATATTAGTTGCCAACTTGACCACAAACAAGGAATTAATAAATTGGAGATTTTATAATTTAAAGAACCAATTAACAAATTAAGACTTTCTAAAATGGTACCATGTTCATTGAATGCATGTAATCTACATGATACCATATGTTTTTCAAAAATTAGAATTGTAAAACATACAAATCCATTTTAAAAATACAAATCGATGTCGTCCTTTTAAAAGACACTCACGTATCACTTGTACACCCTTGTGGGATAAAGCTCACCTAACAACTTGGAATTGTCTTGTGATGCAAGAGGTAGCTTTGCAATATTGATGGGATAAAGGACACCTAACCATTGATAGTTGTCAAAACTACATGTCTATTTAAGTGGGATGATTTGTTTGGATATCTTTTGTGATAAAGGTCACCTAAGCATCAGAAATCCAAAGCATAGATGGGATCAAACATGCCAAACTTATAAATGTTATAATGGGATCCCATACCTCTAGAAATTACATTTGGATATAACTGGTAAACCGTTACCTACCTTGTTGATTCGAGTAGGCGGGATAAAGGACACCTAACCGCTTGTTTGTATTGCGACTTGGATTCTAGACCTTCGTTAATTAATGTTTATGAAACAAGAAAGGGTATTAATTATTAAGGACTTAATATCATAAAGTGCTAAATTTAACCTTGTTAAAATTTTGTAGATGGCGCCAAACACTATTGTACCAACACCGAATAACACATCGCTCTGTTCCGTCCTTGAGAAGGGAAAATTGAATCACACAAACTTCATCGATTGGTATCGATGCCTAAAATAGTTCTTAGGCAAGAAAAGAAGGAATATGTGTTGAATGAACCTCTTACCCCAGAGCCTCCTCCAATTCCCAAAAATGTACATGATGCATGGCTCAAGAAAGTCGATGATTCAATCGACGTATCATGTCTCATGCTGGTACTATGATTCCTGAACTCCAAAGAGGGTTAGAACACTTCCCAGCATATGACATGATCACTCAGCTAAAGGAAATGTTCCAACAGCAAGCAAGAGTCGAAAGGTTTGACACAGTCAGAGCACTGCATGCATGTAAAATGGAGGAGGGACAAAGTGTGAGCATAAATGTGTTTAAAATGAAAGGATACATTGACCATTTGGGGCCCCTAGGTGCTCCAATCTCTGATGAGTTAGCACAGGATTTGATCCTAAACTCTCTCACTCGATCCTTTGACACATTTGTTAGGAATTATAACATGAACGCATGGGAGAAATCTCTATCGCAATTGCATGGGATGCTCAAAACTGCCGAGAAGAGTATCCCAAAGAAATCCGCTCATGTGCTTCACATAAGGGAAGGAGGTACCAAGAAACCCTAAGGAAAGAACTCAAAAGCTAAGGAAATCGTCCCCAAAGGGAAAGGCAAGCAAGTTGCCAAAACCCTACTACCCAAAAAGAAGGGAAAGGTCCCTAAAGATGACAATTTCTTTAAATGTGGGAAACCAGGGCATTGGAAGCGAAATTGCCCTACCTACTTGGCTGAGTTGAAGAAGATGAAGGCTTCTGGCGAGGGGCCTTCATAAATATATATATATATATATATATATATATATATATATATATATATATATATATATATATATATATATATATATATATATATATATATATATATATATGCATGGGTATTTGATACTGGATGTGGAACTCATATTCTGTAATACTTTACAGGGGTTCAGAAAGAGTAGAGAACTAAAGGCAGGCGAAGTGGTATTCCATGTTGGCAATAGCACAAGGGTCGGAGTCAAAGCACTTGGAAATTTTGATTTGTTGTTACCCAATGGCCTGTATTTGAAATTAAACAATGTTTGTTATGTACCAAGTTTGACTAGGAACATCATTTCTGTATCTCGTTTAAGACAATCTGGTTTAGATTATCGTTTTAATGGTGATAATATTCATGGGTTCTATCATGATGTATTCTATTTTGAGGGAAGGCCTCTTAGTGGTAGCTATGAATTAAACCTTGATTGTCCTATAAACAATAGTTCATTATATCATGCTAATACCAGAAGACCTAAATGTGATTTGGGTCAAACCTATCTATGTCATTGTCGCCTTGGCCACATAAACAAGAATCGTATACAACAACTTCGAAAGAGTGGTCTTTTGAAAACAAATGACAATGATTCATTTGATGTATGTGAGTATTGTTTACTTGGTAAGATGACTAAAGCACCTTTCTCAAGCACGAGTGAAAGGGCAAAGGACTTGTTGGGTATCATACATACTGATGTATGTGGCCCATTCAAGCCCATGTCTAGATATGGTGAAAGATACTTCATCACCTTCATAGACGACTACAGTCGTTATGGCTATGTTTATTTGTTGAATACAAACATGAGTCATTTGAGATATTTAAAACATTTCAAAGTGAAGTTGAAAATCAGCTTAATAAGACCATCAAAGTCCTTCGTTCAGATAGAGGAGGTGAGTACTTAAGCCTAGAATTTAACAATCATCTTAGGAGTCGTGGAATTGTTTCACAACTCACTCCACGTGGAACACCACAACATAATGGCGTATCTGAAAGGAGGAATCGAACTTTATTAGATATGGTTCGATCTATGATGAGCAGAAGTACTCTTCCTTTATCTTTTTGGGGTTATGCCTTACAAACAGCTGCCCGTCTTCTAAATATGGCACCAACCAAGAAGGTTAACAAAACACCTTTTGAAATATGGCATGGAAGAGTTCCATCCTTATCATATTTAAAGGTGTAGGGATGTGAAGCTTATGTTAGGCAAGAAGCTTCAAATAAACTAGAACCCCGTTTACTAAGTGTATCTTTGTAGGGTATCCAAAAGATTGTCTTGGACACTACTTCTACAATCCCATCGAGAACAAGATATTTATTTCTCGAAAAGCTGAATTCCTGGAAAACAAGTTTCTAATGGAACAAGCTAGTGGGAGATTTGTGGAACTTGAAGAAACTTAAGAACCACAGCCAGATGCACAAGGAATTGAATCTAGCATTCAACAAGAGGTTGGTGAACCTGAACAAACAGTTGATCCGGAACAAGTTGTAACACAAGGTGTTCGTAGATCTAATAGGGTTCGATTTGAACCTGAAAGGTATGGTTACCTAATGATAGATAAGGAATGTTATATGATAGATTCCGATGAACCTATCAACTACCAGAGTGCGATGTCAGATCCCGAATCTGATAAGTGGCTTGAAGCCATGAACACAAAGATGCAATCCATGCACGATAACCAAGTATGTGACTTGGTTAATCTTCCTACCAATTGTAAGACCGTTTGGAACAAGTGGGTTTTCAAGAAGAAAACCGACGTGGATGGAAATATTCACACTTTTAAGGCAAGACTTGTCGCTAAAGGATACTCCTAAACTCATGGTATTGACTATGATGAGACCTTTTCACCAGTGGCAATGATCAAGTCGATTAGGATACTCTTTGCCATAGCCGCATACTATGATTATGAGATATGTCAAATGGATGTCAAGACCGCTTTCCTTAATGGACACTTATTGGAAGATGTCTACATGGATCAACCTGAAGGTTTTGTCGATCTCAAGTATCCAAACAAGGTGTGCAAGCTTAAGAGATCTATTTATGGATTAAAGCAAGCGTCTCGAACATGGAACATCCTCTTTGATGAAAAGATCACAGATTTTGGATTCATCAAAAATGAGGATGACTCCTGTGTTTACAAGAAAGCTAGTGGGAGCATAGTTAAATTCCTAGTATTGTATGTAGATGACATACTTCTATTTGGAAATGACATCCCAACCTTATAGGGTATTAAAACGTTTCTTGAGAATTGCTTCTCAATGAAGGACTTAGGAGAAGCTGCTTATGTATTAGGCATAAAGATCTATAGATATAGATCCAAGATACTGATTGGTCTAAGCTAAAGTGTACACATTGATAAGATCTTGAAAAGATTCAAGATGCAAGACTCCAAAAGAGGATTCTTGCCAATACCGCATGGTACCATCCTGAGTAAGTCTCAGTGCCTAAGCACTAAAACTGAACTTGACAGGATGAGATCTATCCCATATGCTTCGGCAATTGGGTCCATTGTGTATGTCATGCTATGCACTAGGCCCGACGTCTCATGTGCCTTAAGCATGACTAGTAGGTATCAACAGAACCCAGGTGAAGCTCATTGGACTACTGTAAAGAACATCCTTAAGTACTTGAGAAGAACCAAAGACATGTTCTTAGTTTACGGAGGTTTGGAAGAAAGTTTAAAGGTAAAGCGTTACACTGGCGCGAGCTTCCAAACAGATAGGGATGATTCGAGATCTCAATCGGGGTATGTATTTATTTTAAATGGAGGAGCCGTGTCTTGGTAAAGTTCCAAACAAGATGTGATTGCACAGTCCACTACTGAATCAGAATACATTGCCGCTTCAGAAACTGCTCAAGAAGCTGTCTAGATGAGGAAATTCATTAAAGATCTAGGGGTTGTTCCTTCCATTCGGGACCCTATAGAAATCTTCTATGATAATCTGGGTGCCATAGCTCAAGCTAAGGAACCTAGATCGCATCAAAAGACCAAAAACATTCACCGAAGGTATAACTACAGCCGACATGACGTCAAGAGTGATGAAATAAGTATTCACAAGGTTCATACATATCAGAATTTGGCAGACCCATTCACGAAGACTTTACCCCAAGCTAAGCATGAAAGTCATGCTAAGGGTATAGGACTTTGTTTTTCTAATGATTGGATTTGATTTGTGTTTAATGTTTTATGAATATGAAACTATGTAAACAAAATTATCATGTGACATATGTGATGTGATGTTTTACTCATAATTTTGTGTTCTATATTAACATGTTTAATCCTTGAATAATCTATTTATTCTAAATGTCCATAGTCCATCATAGTTGTGGGACACAACTATGAAGTAAGACTAATATGAATTGGATTGGTTGACTTTTATGGGTAAAAGTAGCAAAAGGTTGCAACCAAATTCATAGGTACTCGTTAGTGAACAGGTATTGGACTTGACCTGCTTCAAGAATGCTTCATGGATTGTTGTCATAAGTAATTCTTGAATAAAGTTAGTATATTGATATCCTTAGACCTGAGATGCATATTTGCTATGCTTAGATGTGGTTAAACGTTGTTCTTGAAATAATAGGCAGCTATTAAGGCCATTATCAGGTGTAGTGTGAACTACATGAGAGGCGTATGTAATCAAGAAGGGATATGTCCCTCTTATGCGTTCAGAGTCAGACATCTAAGGCGCCTGATCAAAAGTTGAATACAAATGAGAATGATTGTGTATCCATGTCTCATGTTCCACATGATGTTTGTGACAAAGGGATAACTGATACATAGCTTGATACATCAATTAAAGCCTCGAGCTTTCTGAAGAATTGGATGTTGTTGAATGGCATTTTCTCATGTGTTATTGGGGGCAGTGAAATGTTGCTAGACGTTCACCACTGTCGATATCATTCTATGATGCAACCTTGTGCAAGTGGGAGATTGCTAGTTCTATGTACCCAAGGATGATCATAAAATGATATTACTAATAAAACATGATCCTATAGGGTCACACCAATAACAAGTTTGAGACCAATTAAATCATTTTGATATTGGATTTTAATTCATAATCAAATGATTATTTGCTTGCACTTTATTTTAGAAGAAATGTTGTTTCGTGAAATAATAATTGTTTCAAGATTTAATTCATGTGAGATGAATTAATTTGAGAGTTCAATGTATTTATATCATTTATTTATTAAATGATACAAATAATATACCCATGGATTTATATATATATATATATATATATATATATATATATATATATATATATATATATATATATATATATATATATATATATATATATATATATATATATATACACATATATTATATATATATATATATATATATATATATATATATATATATATATATATATATATATATATATATATATATATATATATATATATATATATATAAACACAAATATAAATCCATGGGTATATGTATAATTATATATATGTATATATTTATGGGTTACTTGGACAAATAAATGTTTTAACTTGTATGTTTATAAATTATAAACCTTATGAGAAATTTTTAAAGATATGAGTGGAACATAAACCTTGTTGTCTTCTCTCCCCAAATGTTGGACGTCCACTACCTCCCAAGGAGGTGGTGTGGGCATGCCATCATGTATTTCAAAGATTCTCTTGGTATCCAAAGTATTGACCATGGGATTTTGTGACTTAGTGGAAGAATAAAGTAGTTTAAAATATCCATTCTTGATATATCATACAAAATGGATGATTCTTTTGAAGGCTCACATCATTGACCGTTATGAAGGGTTGTATTTATTATGTACTATTATGAAAGTTGTGATGGGTTATGAACCATTATCAAGGAGTATGATGGGTTATTGACCATTATGAAGGGTTGTTATAGGTTATGGAACATAGAAAGGAATGTATTGGGCTATAGACCATTATAAAGGGTTGTCACGGATTATGCTCAATTTTGATGGGTTGTGGACCATTATAAAGGGTTGTGATGGGTTATGGACCATTATGAAGGTTGTGATGGGTTATAGACTATTATAAATGGTTGTGACGGGTTATGGGCCATTATGAAGATTATGATGGGTTACAGACCACTATGAAGGGTTATGATGGGTTATGGTGGTGTATGTGGGGTTTTGATAGGTTATGGTCAATTATGAAGAGTTGTGATGGGTTATGGACCATAGAAAAGGTTGTGTTGGGTTATGGACCATTATGAAGGGTTTTGATGGGTTATGGACTATTATGATGGGTTATGGACCATGATGAAGGTTTGTATGGGTTATGGACAATTATGAAGGGTTGTTATGGTTATGGACCATTATGTACGGTTGCAATGGGTTATGGACCATTATGAAGTGTTGTGATAGGTTATGGTTAATTATAAAGGGTTGTGATGGGTTATGGACCATAGAAAGGGTTGTGCTAGGTTATGGACCATAGGAAGGGTTGTGATGGGTTATGGTCAATTATGAAGGGTTGTGATGGTTATGGTCAACTATTCAGGGTTGAGATGGGTAATGGACTGTTATGTAGGTTTGTATAGGTTATGGACCATTATGAAGGGCTGTTATGGTTATGGAATATTATGTACTATTATGAAGGTTGTGATGGGTTATGAATCATTATTAATGATTATGATGGGTGATTGACCATTATGAAGGGTTGTGATAGGTTATGGTCAATTATGAAGTGTTGTTATGGGTTATAGACCATAGAAAGGGTTGTGTTGGGCTATGGACCATTATTAAGGGTTGTGATGGGTTATGCTCAATACTAAAGGGTTGTGATGGGTTATGGACCATTATAAATGGTTGTGATGGGTTATGGATTATTATGAAGATTGTGATGGGTTATGGACCATTATAAAGGACTGTGACGGGTTATGGACCATTATGAAGGTTGTGATGGGTTATGGACCACTATGAAGGGTTATGGACCATTATGAGGGGTTGTGATAGGTTACGGTCAATTATGAAAAGTTGTCATGGGTTATGGACCATCGAAAGGGTTGTGTTGGGTTATGGACCATTATGAAGGGTTGTGAAGGGTTATAGACCATTATGAAGGGTTGTTACGGTTATAGAACATTATCCAGGGTTACGATGGGTTATGTACCATTATGAAGTGTTGTGATGGGTTATGGTTAATTATGAAGGGTTGTGATGGGTTATGGACCATAGAAAGGGTTGTCCTGGGTTATGGACCATAGGAAGGGTTGTGATGGGTTATGGTCATTTTTGAAGGGTTGTGATGGGTATATGGTCAATTATGAAGGGTTGTGATGGGTTATGGACTATTTTGAAGGTTTGTATGGGTTATGGACCATTATGATGGGTTGTTATGGTTATTGGACCATTATGCATTGTCGCGATCGGTTATGGACCATAGAAAGGGTTGTGATGGGTTATGGACCATTAGAAGGGGTTGTGATGGTTTATGGACCGTTATCAAGGGTTGTATGGGTTATGTACTATTAAGAAGGTTTTGATGGGTTATGAACCATTATCAAAGATTATGATGGGTTATTAACCATTATGAAGGGTTGTGATAGGTTATGGTCAATTATGAAGGGTAGTTATGGGTTATGGACCATAGAAAAGGTTGTGTTGGGTTATGGACCATTATGAAGGTTTGTGATGGGTTATGCTCAATTATGAAGGGTTGTGATGGGTTATGGACCATTATAAAGGGTTGTGATGGGTTATGGACCATTATGAAGGTTGTGATGGGTTATGGACCATTATAAAGGGTTGTGATGGGTTGTGGACCATTATGAAGGTTGTGATGGGTTATGGACCACTAGGAAGGGTTATGATAGGATATGGACCATTATGAGGGGTTTTAATAGGTTATGGTCAATTACGAAGAGTTGACATGGTTATGGACCATAGAAAGGGTTGTGTTGGGTTACGGACCATTATGAAGGGTTGTGATAGGTTATGGAACATTATCAAGGTTTGTATGGGTTATGGACCATTATGAAGCGTAGTTAAGGTTATAGACCATTATCCAGGGTTGTGATGGGTTATGGACCATTATGAGGTGTTGTGATGGGTTATGGTTATTTATGAAGGGTTATGACGGTTTATGGACCATAGAAAAGGTTGTCCTGGGTTATGGACAATAGGAAGGGTTGTGATGGGTTATGGTCAATTATGAAGGGTTGTGATGGGTTATGGTCAATTATGAATAGTTGTGATGGGTATGGACTATTATGAAGGTTTGTATGGCTTATGGACCATTATGAAGGGTTGTTATGGTTATGGACCATTATGCAGGGTCGCGATGGGTTATGGACGATAGAAAGGGTTATGATTGTTTATGGACCATTTGAAAGGGTTGTGATGGGTTATGGACTGTTATGAAGGGTTGTGTGGGTTATGTACTATTATGAATGTTGTGATGGGTTATGAACCATTATCAAGGATTATGGAGGGTTATTGACCATTATGAAGGGTTATGATAGGTTATGGTCAATTATGAAGGGTTGTGATGGGTTATGGTCAATTATGAAGGGTTATGATGGCTTATGGTCAATTATTCAGGGTTGTCATGGGTTATGGACTGTTATGAAGCTGTGTATGGCTTATGGACCATTATGAAGGGTTGTTATGGTTATGGACCATTATGCAGGGTTACGATGGGTTATGGACCATAGAAAGGGTTGTGATGGGTTATGGACCATTAGAAAGGCTTGTGATGGGTTATGGATCGTTATGAAGGTTTGTATAGGTTATGTACTATTATGAAGGTTGTGATGGGTTATGAACCATTATGAAGGATTATGATGGGTGATTGACCATTATGAAGTGTTGTGATAGGTTATGGTCAATTATGAAGGGTTGCTACGTGTTATGGACCATTGAAAGAGTTGTGTTGGGCTATGGACCATTATAAAGGGTTGTGATGGGTTATACTCAATTTTGAAGGGTTGTGATCGGTTATGGACCATTATAAAGGGTTGTGATGGGTTATGGACCATTATGAAGGTTGTGATAGGTTATGGACCATTTTAAAGGGTTGTGATGGGTTATGGACCATTATCAAGGTTGTGATGGGTTATGGACCACTATGAAGGGTTATGATGGGTTATGGACCATTATGAGGGGATGTGATAGTTTATGGTCAATTATGAAGAGTTCTGATGGGTAATGGACCGTAGGAAGGGTTGTGTTGGGTTATGGACCATTATGAAGGGTTGTGATGGGTTATGGACCAATATGAAGGTTTGTGTGGGTTATGGAGCATTATGAAGGTTTGTATGGGTTATAGACCATTATGAAGGGTTGTTATGGTTATGGACAACTATGCAGGGTTGCGATGTGCTACGGACCATTATGAAGTGTTGTCATGGGTTATGGTTAATTATGAATGTTTGTGACGGGTTATGGACCATCGAAAGGGTTGTCCTGGGTTATGGACCACAGGAAGGGTTGTGATGGGTTATGGTCAATTATGAAGGGTTGTGATCTGTTATGGTCAATTATGAAGGTTGTGATGGGTTATTGGCTATTATGAAGGTTTGTATAGGTTATAGACGATTATGAAGGGTTGTTATGGGTTATGTATTATTATGAAGGTTTTGATGGGTTATGAACCATTATGAAGGATTATGACGGGTTATTGACCATTATCAAGGGTTGTGAAAGGTTATGGTCAATTATGAAGGGTTGTTATGGGTTAGAGACCATAGAAACGGTTGTGTTGGGTTATGGACCATTATGAAGGGTTGTGATGGGTTATGCTCAATTATGAAGGGTTGTGATGGGCTATGGACCATTTTAAAGGGTTGTGATGGGTTATGGACCATTATGAAGGTTGTGATGGGTTATAGACTATTATAAAGGGTTGTGATGGGTTATGGACCATTATGAAGGTTGTGTGGGTTATGGACCACTATGAAGGGTTATGATGGGATATGGACCATTATGAGGGGTTTTGATAGGTTATGGTCAATTATGAAGAGTTGTGATGGGTTATGGACCATAGAAAGGTTAGTGTTGGGTTATGGACCATTATGAAGGGTTGTGAAGGGTTATGGACCATTATGAAGGTTTGTATGGGTTATGGACCATTATGAAGGGTTGTTGTGGTTATAGACCATTATATAGGGTTGTGATGGGTTATGTACCATTATGAAGTGTTTTGATGGGTTATGGACTATTATGAAGGTTGTGATGGGTTATGAACCATTATAAAGGATTATGACGGGTTATTTACCATTAAGAAGGGATATGACAGGTTATGGTTATGGACCATATAAAGATTTGTGTTGGGTTATGGACCATTTTGAAGGGTTGTGATGGGTTATGCTCAATTATGAAGGGTTGTGATGGGTTATTGACCATTATGAAGGTTGTGATGGGTTATAGACCATTATAAAGGGTTATGATGAGTTATGGACCATTGTGAAGGTTGTGTTGGTTATGAACCACTATGAAGGGTTATGATGGGATATGTACCATTATGAGGGGTTTTGATAGGTTATATTCAATTATGAAGAGTTGTGAAGGGTTATACACCATACAAAGGTTAGTGTTGGGTTAGGGACCGTTATAAAGTGTTGTGAAGGGTTATTGAGCATTATGAAGGTTTGTATGGGTTATGGACCATTATGAAGGGTTTTTATGGTTATAGACCATTATACAGGGTTGCGATGGGTTATGTACCATTATGAAATGTTATGATTGGTTATGGACCATAGGAAGGGTTGTGATAGGTTATTGTCAATTATGAAAGGTTGTGATGGGTTATGGTCAATTATGAAGGGTTGTGATGGGTTATGGACTATTATGAGGGTTTGTATGGGTTATGGACCATTATGAAGGGTTGTTATGGTTATGGACCATTATGCAGGATTGCGATGGGTTATGGACCATAGAAAGGGTTGTGATGGGTTATGGACCAGTAGAAAGGGTTGTGATGGGTTATGGACCGTTATGAAGGGTTTTATGGTTTATGTACTATTATGAAGGTTGTGATGGGTTATGAACCATTATAAAGGATTATGATGGGTTATTTACCATTAAGAAGGGTTGTGATGGGTTATGAACCATTATTAATGATTATGATGGGTGATTGACCATTATGAAGGGTTGTGATAGGTTATGGTCAATTATGAAGTGTTGTTATGGGTTATAGACCATAGAAAGGGTTGTGTTGGGCTATGGACCATTTTGAAGGGTTGTGATGGGTTATGCTCAATTATGAAGGGGTGTGATGGTTTATGGACCATTATAAAGGGTTGTGATGGGTTATGGACCATTATGAAGGTTGTGATGGGTTATGGACCATTATAAAGGGTTGTGATGGGTTATGGACCAAATGAAGGTTGTGAAGGGTTATGGACCACTATGAAGGGTTATGATGGGATATGAACCATTATGAGGGGTTTTGATAGGTTATGGTCAATTATGAAGAGTTATGATGGGTTATGGACCATAGAAAGTGTTGTGTTGGGTTATGTACCATTATGAAGGGTTGTGAAGGGTTATGGACCATTATGAAGGTTTATATGGGTTATGGACCATTATGAAGGCTTGTTATGGTTATAGCCCATTATCTAGGGTGGCGATGGGTTATGTACCATTAGGAAGTGTTGTGATAGGTTATGGTTAATTATGAAGCGTTGTGATGGGTTATGCACCATAGAAAGGGTTGTCCGGATTATGGACCATAGGAAGGGTTGTGATGGGTTATGGTCAATTATGAAGGGTTGTGATGGGTTATGGTCAATTATGAAGGGTTGTGATGGGTTATGGACTATTATGAAGGTTTGTATGGGTTATGGACCATTATGAAGGGTTGTTATGGTTATGTACGATTATGTAGGGTCGCGATCGGTTATGGACCATAGAAAGGGTTTTGATGGGTTATGGACCATTAGAAGGGGTTGTGATGGGTTATGGACCGTTATCAAGGGTTGTATGGGTTATGTACTATTAAGAAGGTTGTGATGGGTTATGAACCATTATCAAGGATTATGATGGGTTATTGACCATTATGAAGGGTTGTGATAGGTTATGCTCAATTATGAAGGGTTATTACGGGTTATGGACCATAGAAAGGGTTGTGTTGTGTTATGGACCATTATGAAGGGTTGTGATGGGTTATGCTCAATTATGAAGGGTTGTGATGGGTTATGGACCATTATAAAGGGTTGTGATGGGTTATGGACCATTATGAAGGTTGCGATGGGTTATGGACCATTATAAAGGGTTGTGATGGGTTATGGACCATTATAAATGGTTGTGATGGGTTATGGACCATTAGAAAGCGTTTGATGGGTTATGAACCGTTATGTAGGGTTATATGGGTTATGTACTATTATGAAGGTTTTGATGGGTTATGAACCATTATGAAGGATTATGATGGGTTATTGACCATTACGAAGGGTTGTGATAGGTTATGGTCAGTTATGAAGAGTTGTGATGGGTTATGGTCAATTAAGAATGGATGTGATGGGTTATGGACTATTATGAAGGTTTGTATGGCTTATGGACGATTATGAGGGGTTGTTATGGTTATGGACCATTATGCAGGGTTGCGATCGGTTATGAACCGTTATGAAGGATAATGATGGGTTATTGTCCATTATGAAGGGTTGTGATAGGTTATGGTCAATTATGAAAGGTGGGTTATGGTCAATTATGATGTTGTTATGGCTTATGGTCAATTATTCAGGGTTGTGATGGGTTATGCACTGTTATGAAGCTGTGAATGGGTTATGGACGACGGGTTCTAGACCATAAAAGGGTTGTGAAGGGTTATGGACCATTAGAAACGCTTGTGATGGCTTATGGATCGTTATGAAGGGTTGTAAGCGTTATGTACTATTATGAAGGTTGTGATGGGTTATGAACCATTATGAAGGATTATGATGGGTGATTGACCATTATGAAGGGTTGTAATAGGTTATGGTCAATTAGGATGGGATGTTATGGGTTATGGACCATTATGAAGGGTTCTGATGGGTTCTGCTCAATTTTGAAGGGTTGTGATAGATATGGACCATTATAAAAGGTTGTGAAGGGTTATGGACCATTATGAAGGTTGTGATAGGTTATGGACCATTATAAAGGGTTGTGATGGGTTATGGACCATTATAAAAGGTTGTGATGGGTTATGGACCACTATGAAGGGTTATGATGGGTTATGGACCATTATGAGGGGTTGTGATAGGTTATGGTCAATTATGAAGAGTTGTGATCGATAATGGACCATAGGAAGGGTTGTGTTAGGTTATGGACCATTATGAAGGGTTGTGATGGGTTATGGACCAGTATGAAGGTTTGTATGGGTTACGAACCATTATGAAGGTTTGTATGGGTTATGGACCATTATGAAGGGTTGTTTTGGTTATGGACAATTATGCAGTTTTGGGATGTGCTATGGACCATTATGTGGTGTTGTGATGGGTTATGGTTAATTATGAAGGTTTGTTACGAGTTATGGACTATAGAAAGGTTGTCCTGGGTTATGGACCACTGAAAGGGTTGTGATGGGTTATGGTCAATTATGAAGGGTTGTGATGGGTTATGGTCAATTATGAAGTTTGTGATGGGTTATTGACTATTATAAAGGTTTGTTATGGGTTATGGACCATTATGAAGGGTTGTTATGGTTATAGACAATTCTTCAGTGTTGCGATGGGTTATGGACCATTAGAAAGGGTTGTGATGGGTTATGGACCGTTATGAAGGGTTGCATGGGTTATGTATTATTATGAAGGTTTTGATGGGTTATGAACCATTATGAAGGATTATGACGGGTTATTGACCATTATGAAGGGTTGTGAAAGGTTATGGTCAATTATGATGGGTTGTTATGGGTTACGGATCATGGAAACGGTTGTGTTGGGTTATGGACCATTATGAAGGGTTGTGATGGATTATGCTCAATTATGAAGGGCTGTGAAGGGTTATGGACCATTATAAAGCGTTGTTATGGGTTATTGACCATTATGAAGGTTGTGATGGGTTATGGACCATTATAAAGGGTTGTGATGGGTTATGGACCATTATGAAGGTTGTGTGGGTTATGAACCACTATGAAGGGTTATGATGGGATATGGACCATTATGAAGGGTTTTGATAGGTTATGTTCAATTATGAAGAGTTGTGAAGGGCTATAGACCATACAAAGGTTAGTGTTGGGTTAGGGACCATTATGAAGGGTTGTGAAGGGTTATGGAGCATTATGAAGGTTTGTATGGGTTATGGACCATTATGAAGGTTTGTTATGGTTATAGACCATTATACAGGGTTGTGATGGGTTATGTACCATTATGAAATGTTATGATTGGTTATGAACCATAAAAAGGGTTGTCCTGGGTTATGGACCATAGGAAGGGTTCTGATAGGTTATTGTCAATTATGAAAGGTTGTGATGGGTTATGGTCAATTATGAAGGGTTGTGATGGGTTATGGACTATTATGAGGGTTTGTATGGGTTACAGACCATTATGAAGGGTTGTTATGGTTATGGACCATTATGCAGGATTGTGATGGGTTATGGACCATAGAAAGGGTTGTGATGGGTTATAGACCATTAGAAAGGGTTGTGATGGGTTATGGACCGTTATGAAGGGTTGTATGGGTTATGTACTATTATGAAGGTTGTGATGGGTTATGAACCATTATAAAGGATTATGATGGGTTATTTACCATTAAGAAGGGTTATGATAGGTTATGGTTAATTATGAAGGGTTGTTATGGGTTATGGACCATTGAAAGGTTTGTGTTGGGTTATGGACCATTTTGAAGGGTTGTGATGGGTTACTCAATTATGAAGAGTTGTGATGGTTTATGGACCATTATAAAGGGTTGTGATGGGTTATGGACCATTATGAAGGTTGTGATGGGTTATGGACCATTATAAAGGGTTGTGATGGGTTATGGACCAAATGAAGGTTGTGAAGGGTTTTTTTTTTTTTTTTTTTTTTTTTGGTAACCGAGGACCCCACCCGACCCATCCTTTGGATGACCCTGATGAAGCAACCTCGGGGCCCACGCACACCTGGCAGCAGGGTGGTCCGGGTCAATCACCTACGGGGGTAGAGAGGTGGCCAGTGGCCATCCCCTGATTGAAACCTAACACTCCCTATGGGGAAAGGGAGGGAGTGAGATTAGAACTTGGAACCTCTTTATGGGGGAAGAGAAAGAGTCCTGAGCCTTATCCACTAGGCCATCAGGGTGATGGTTGGTTGTGAAGGGTTATGGACCATTATGAAGGGTTATGATGGGATATGAACCATTATGAGGGGTTCTGATAGGTTATGGTCAATTATGAAGAGTTGTGATGGGTTATGGACCATAAAAAGTGTTGTGTTGGGTTTTTGGGTAAAGAGGACGGTACCTCAGGCAAATTTTATTAATAAAAAGAATAAATACAATAAGAGGCTGGGGACTCCCCACCAAGGAAAAAAACAGAAAATCCATCGGGACAGGCCCCAAAGGACAACAAAGCTAAAAGAAACCAAAAACAATACATGGTAATAGGAACATAACAATATCATAAAGGAACACCACCTGCAAAAAACACGCCATACAAGCAGAGAGAAATACAAGCAATATGAGGATTGTTAAAGGATGGGTCCATATCTTTTTAGCCAAATTAACATTAGTGCATGGTTTCATAGAAAGACTTAGCAGTCTACAGCGGATATCATCCTTAACATTATTAACGACTGCATGATACGATCTTTTTGTTTTTTTGAAAATTCGAAAATTTCTTTCCTGCCAAATATGGTAAACTGCTCCAATAAGCACAAGTCTTCTAATGATGGACCAAATGGTATTAATCTTAGAGACGGGCTTGAGTTGATTAATGATATCGGACCAGCTATCAGTGGTGACGGAGATATTCATTACATGTTGAAGATCATGCCAAACCATAGATGGGAAAGTACACTCAAAGAAAAGATGGGAAAGGGAATCAGCACAATCCCCACAGAAGGCACAGATGAGATTGGAGTTTGTTTCCCAGAATTTGATTTTATCATGAGTCTTAAGACAATTTTTAAGAGCAACCCATAGAATGAATGCATGTCTAGGGATATTCTGGGAGAACCAAACCAGATGATACCAATCAACAGGCTGATCATAGGGGCGAATAGATTGCCAAACGGAACGCACAGAAAAATCTGAAAGATTACCGTCACTAGATCTCCATTGTAGTTTATCAGGAATGGATGGTGATAGAGAAGGAGGGTTTTGAGGAAGAAGATTATGAAGGTTGTCCCGCCATGGACCTTGTTGAACCCAAGATCCATTGATGACAAGGTCTGCAACCTTACTATCAGGATTGAATCCCGCTGCCCTGATTTGACGGGCAGAAATGAAATTAGAGAGGGGACCAGCAGGATGCCAGTTATCGAACCAAGCGGATGTAGAGGACCCATCACCTATCTTGGAGACAATAAAATTTCTTATCTTACTTCGCATATCAAGGATGTTTCGCCAAGCAAAACCTGAACCGTATTTTTTGGGTGCATCCCAAAAGTTACGACCACAGAGACGGTAAGAGTGGATCCACTTGACCCATAGGGAATCCTTTTTAGAGAGGAGTCTCCAAACATGAGAAGCCATAAGGGCAACATTCCAAACCACAATATTACGGATTCCAAGTCCACCATGTTCCTTAGGGAGACACATAGTTTTCCAGGAAACTTTGGCTTTTCCACGTTTCAACTCACCATGGCACCAGAGGAAACCCCTCATGAGTTTCTCAATATCTTTAGAAATAGATTTAGGGAGAATAAAAACAGAAGCCCAATAGATTTGCATAGAAGAAAGAACAGAAAGAATTAGCTGAAGACGTCCAGCAATGGAGAGAGTTTTGTTTTTCCAGTCATTAATCCTGCATTTGACTTTATCAACAAGACCTTTACAGTCCTTGTGGGCAAGACGTGTGGTGATAAGAGGGATGCCAAGGTATCTGACAGGGAAAGATCCCTCAGGGAACCCAACCATATGGTCTATAGCAGCCCTAGTTCTATCACCAACATTGCAATAAAAGGCTTCGCTTTTTGCCACATTAGGATGGAGCCCAGAAACCCCAGAGAATTCAGCAAGTGAGTCACATATGATGCTTACCAAAGGTCTATCCCCATGAGAGAATAGTAGAAGATCATCGGCAAAACATAGATGTGTGATATTCTGTTCCTCACATTGACGGTGGAATTTAAACGAATCGGATTCAGAGATTTTTCTCTTGAGCATAAGGTTAAGGACCTCCATAACAAGAGTGAAGAGATAGGGAGAGAGAGGGTCACCTTGGCGAATACCCCGTTTACCGTCGAAAAAACCATGTATGTTACCATTGATACTCATTGAGTAAGCCGTAGTGGAAACACATGTCATTATCCAGTCAATCATACGCTCAGGGAAACCAAATCCAAACAAGATGGTGCGAAGAAAAGAACAGTCGACGGTGTCATAAGCTTTTTGAATATCGACTTTAAAGGCACACCTTGGTGGACCTCGTTGGCGATGATAATCTTGCATGAGCTCGTGGACAAGAAGAACGTTGTCGGATATCAAACGACCAGGGATGAAAGCAGACTGGTTATCATCAACCAAACAAGAGAGATGATTCTTGATACGGTCCGTAATAATCTTGCTGATACATTTGTAAACAACATTACAGCAAGCTATAGGACGAAAATCAGTGACTTTGGAAGGGGAGTCAACCTTAGGGATAAGAGCAAGTACGGTGTTGTTGAAAGACTTAAGGAGTTTTCCAGACGAAAAAAACTCCTTAACCGCCAAACAAACATCAGTACCCACAATATCCCAAGCAGACTTGAAGAACTTAGCCGAGAAGCCATCTGGACCCGGGGCTTTATCATCTCCTATTTGGAACATGACACCCCTAATCTCCTCATCCGTAATAGGAGTAAGCATGGCGGCAGACTGGATAGGGGATAGCTTATTAGAGAAAAGGGAAGAAGGGTCACGAATAGGAATGGATGGGTAGGCAGAACCTAAGAAAGTTTGAAAGTGGGAAACAAAAAGGTTTGGAAGGTCATTCCCCATTATCCAGTTTCCATGAGCATCCTGGATAGAATCGATACGACTACGAGATAAGCGGCTTCTAACCGAATTGTGGAAAAATCTCGAATTTTTATCTCCCTCACGAAGCCAGTCAACCTTGGCCTTTTGTTTAAGAAACCTCTCTTCATCAAGGGTAGCCTCGTTATAAGCAAGGAGATAGTTGCAATGTTCTTCAAGAAGATCCTTATTGGAAGGGTCCCGATCCAGAGCAATCTGAATTCTATCCAGCTCAGTACGGAGGGAGATAACCTTGGAGAAGATGTTGCCCTGACTACGAAGAAGAAAACGCAACGGTTTTTTCAAATTTTTAAGGTTTTGGAAGACCTTATACATCCTATATCCAGGGATATTGGAATTCCAAGAATCAGCAATAACCTGCTTGAAATCGTTCTTATAAGTCAGGAAGTTAGGGAATTTGAACGGTTTAGGCCTAAACGTAGATCTACTGGGAAGAGAAAGCACAGCAGGAGTATGGTCTGAAGAACGATAAGGGAGAAAATTGACAGAAGCAGAGGGGAAAGAGGCAATGAGATGAGGGTTTCCCATGACACGGTCAATTTTTTTGAGAATCCCACCAGTACCATTAGGAGACTTGGTCCAGGTGTAAAAGAGACCTTTATAGTTAAGATCCTCCATCTCCATGTGATTAACACAGTCCCTGAAATCCTCCATGGCACGAGAGATAACAGAAGTCCCATAGGTGCTATCTTTCATGTCAAGAGCAACATTGAAATCACCCAAAAGGATCCAAGGGGCATCTTTAACCACTTTCTTGTGTGCTGAAAGAGAATGCCAAAGGGAGCGATGCAGGATGTGATTATTATGAGCATAGACGAAAGAGCAGAAGAAAGATTTATTAGAAGCACGAATTTTAACATAGAAATGCATAACCTGATCATTTAAGTCAAGAAGCATCATATCAATAGCAATAGGGTTCCAAGCTACCACAATTCTAGTCCCCCTAGGGCTAAAAAGACCATTAGATGACCAAGACCAGGACCCAAAAGCACGCGTACAGATAAGAGGAAGATTAGAGAAGTCAGCCCGAGTCTCGATGGAATCACAAATATTGAGATTTTGTTCTCGAATAAGATCTCTCAAAGCTTTCTGATGCGAAGGCTTACAGAGACCGCGGGTATTCCATGCAGCGATGTGCGTCATATGGAAACTGGGTTGATGGCGGAATCCATCTGCTCGGACACCTGAGCTATTCTAACTGGGTTGATGGCGGAATCCATCTGCTCGGACACCTGGGTTATGGACCATAGGAATAGTTTTGATGGGTTAATGTCAATTAGGAAGGGTTGTGATGGGATATGGTCAATTATGAAGGGTTGTGATGGGTTATGGACTACTATGAAGGTTTGTATGAGTTATGGACCATTATGAAGGGTTGTTATGGTTATGGACCATTATGCAGGATTACGATGGGTTATGGACCATAGAAAGGGTTGTGATGAGTTATGGACCATTAGAAAGGGTTGTGATGGGTTATGGACCGTTATGAAGGGTTGTATGGGTTATGTACTATTATGAAGGTTGTGATGGGTTATGAACCATTATAAAGGATTATGATGGGTTATTTACCATTAAGAAGGGTTATGAAAGGTTATGGTTAATTATGAAGGGTTGTTATGGGTTATGGACCATAGAAAAGGTTGTGTTGGGTTATGGACCATTATCAAGTGTTGTGATGGGTTATGCTCAATTATGAAGGGTTGTGATATGTTATGGACCATTATAAAGGGTTGTGATAGGTTATGGACCATTATGAAGGTTGTGATGGGTTATGGACCATTATAAAGGGTTGTGATGGGTTATGGACCAAATGAAGGTTGTGAAGGGTTTTTTTTTTTTTTTTTTTTTTTTTTTTTTTGTAACCGAGGACCCCACCCGACCCATCCTTTGGATGACCCTGATGAAGCAACCTCAGGGCCCACGCACACCTGGCAGCAGGGTGGTCCGGGTCAATCACCTACGGGGGTAGAGAGGTGGCCAGTGGCCATCCCCTAATTGAAACCTAACACTCCCTATGGGGAAAGGGAGGGAGTGGGATTAGAACTTGGAACCTCTTTATGGGGGAAGAGAAAGAGTCCTAAGCCTTATCCACTAGGCCATCAGGGTGATGGTTAGGTTGTGAAGGGTTATGGACCACTATAAAGGGTTATGTTGGGATATGAACCATTATGAGGGGTTTTGATAGGTTATGGTCAATTATGAAGAGTTGTGATGGGTTATGGACCATAGAAAGGATTGTGTTAGGTTATGGACCATTATGAAGGGTTGTCAAGGGTTATGGACCATTATGAAGGTTTGTATGGGTTATGTACCCTCAGGAAGGGTTGTTATGGTTATAGACCATTATACATGGTGGCGATGGGTTATGTACCATTATGAAGTGTTGTGATGGGTTAAGGTTAATTATGAAGGGTTGTGATAGGTAACGGACCATAGAAAGGGTTGTCCTGGGTTATGCACCATAGGAAGGGATGTGATGGGTTATGGTTAATTATGAAGGGTTGTGATGGGTTATGGTCAATTATGAAGGGCTGTGATGGGTTATGGACTATTATGAAGGTTTGTTTGGGTTATAGACTATTATGAAGGGTTGTTATGGTTATGGACCATTATGCAGGGTCGCGATAGGTTATGGACCATAGAAAGGGTTGTGATGGGTTATGGACCATTAGAAGGGGTTGTGATGGGTTATGGACCGTTATCAAGGGTTGTATGGGTTAGGTACTATTAAGAAGGTTGTGATGGGTTATAAACCATTATCAAGTATTATGATGGGTTATTGACCATTATGAAGGGTTGTGATAGGTTATGGTCAATTATGAATGGTTGTTATGGGTTATGGACCATAGAAAGAGTTGTGTTGGGTTATGCAACATTATGAAGGGTTGTGATGGGTTATGCTCAATTATGAAGGGTTGTGATGGGTTATGGACCATTATAAAGGGTTGTGATGGGTTATGGACCATTATGAAGGTTGTGATGGGTTATAGACCATTATAAAGGGTTGTGATGCGTTATGGACCAATATGAACGTTGTGATGGGTTATGGACCACTATGAAGGCTTATGATAGGATATGGACCATTATGAGGGGTTTTCATAGGTTATGGTCAATTATGAAGAGTTGTGATGGGTTATGGACCATAGAAAGGGTTGTGTTGGGTTATGGACCATTATGAAGGGTTGTGATAGGTTATGGAGCATTATCAAGGTTTGTATGGGTTATGGACCATTATAAAGGGTTGTTAAGGTTACCATTATCTAAGGTTGTTGTGGGTTATGGACCATTCTGAAGGGTTGTGAAGGGTTATGGACCATTATGAAGGTTTGTATGGGTTATGGACCATTATGAAGGGTTGTTATGGTTATAGACCATTATACAAGGTTGCGATGGGTTATGTACCATTATGAAGTGTTGTGATGGGTTATGTTTAATTATGAAGGGTTGTGATGGGTTATGGACCACAGAAACGGTTGTCCTGGGTTATGGACCATAGAAAGGGTTATGTTGGGCTATGGACCATTATAAAGGGTTATGATGGGTTATGCTCAATTTTGAAGGGTTGTGATGTGTTATGGACCATTATAACGGGTTGTGATGGGTTATCGACCATTATGAAGGTTGTGATAGGTTATGGACCATTATAAAGGATTGTGATGTGTTATGGACCATTATGAAGGTTGTGATGGGTTATAGAGCACTATGAAGGGTTATGATGGGTTATGGACCATTATGAGGGGTTGTGATAGGTTATGGTCAATTATGAAGAGTTATGATGGGTAATGGACCGTAGGAAGGGTTTTGTTGGGTTATGGACCATTATGAAGGATTGTGATGGGTTATGGACCAATATGAAGGTTTGTATGGGTTATGGACCATTATCAAGGTTGTATGGGTTATGGACGATTATGAAGCGTTGTTATGGTTATGGACAATTATGCAGGGTTGCGATGGGCTATGGACCATTATGAAGTGTTGTGATGGGTTATGGTTAATTATGAAGGTTTGTGATGGGTTATGGACTATAAAAAGGGTTGTCCTGAGCTATGGACCATAGGAAGAGTTGTGCTGGGTTATGGTCAATTATGAAGGGTTGGGATGGGTTTTGGTCAATTATGAAGGTTGTGATGTGTCACACCCTCAAACCGTATTGGCGGAATAGTTTAAGGGTGGATGACTTCATGAACAATATCATAACAAAGTTGAACAATAGTGAGATCCAAGCACACAACTATCATTAATCAATTGCAAATGTTACAAAGTTTGATTGTTTCATGTTTCAAATACAATTGAAATGATCTAAAAAATAGACAAAAAACGACATCGTAACGTCCCTTCTTGTAGCGCCTGAAATTACCTTAACAGTTTCCTGAGAATACAAGTAGTTGAAAAAGTGTCAACAATTAAGTTGGTGAGTTCATAAGATTTTTGTATAAGAAATGTCCTTTGTTTGTAAACGATAGTGTTGAAAACCAAGAAAATCCAATATTTTCTCATAAAATGTTCAAGTCTTTAAATCCCAAAGACTAAAATGTAATTATGTAAACTGTAGTGTAACTTTCGCTGTAATGTATATTTCCACGTAAACAATTTATGAAAATATTAAGTTGATTATTTTCCCATGTGAGATACCATATAACCATACTGTGACTAGTTGGCCTGCTGCGACGTTCTTCAGGCGTCGGAATGTTAGACATTTGGACACCTCAGACCTGCCGGTCAAGCTGTAGCTAGCAGCTCAGGTGCGGGGTTGTCAAGCCCCGTATAGATCTATACTCAAATATCACGCTCTCTTACCGAGACTCTGGTTATAAAAGTTCAGGACTTATAGTAGGTACTTATAAAAGTACTGTGAAGATTCATCTCACAAAAATGTATGTATTTCAATCAACTTGTTTACGTACGATTTGTATATAAAAGCTCTTATAATTATCCATTATCATTTTTCCCATGATAATATAGTAATGTTTAATAATTATATATTTTTATATAATTATTTTTGTCATGTTCAAACGTCAAAATATCCTTGTGTTCATAAACTATTCCAATAATAGTCTATTTTTAGTAATTGCGTCGTTATAACCTTATTTTTACGAACGATAGCGAAATAATTTATTCAAAAATTATAAATATCATCTTTTGAGGTAACTCTCACAAAAATGGTGTAATAACTTGATTATAACCATTTTTGCTAGTAAAAAGTGCCTTTATTTATAAAAACGTAGTTTTTACTAGTTTTCGTTTTTATAACGTTTTTATTCAAGATCTAGTGTTTTTCTATACTTTATTTGTAGTTTTGTAACTTTTACACAAGTTAATATGTCAAAGTGTTCATAATACATGGATCTACTCATATTTCATGTCAAGTTCATCTTTGTAACATTTTTGTCCAAGATCCAACATTTTTACACACTTTAATTATAGTCTAGTAACTTTTATACAAACATATTATGTATCATTATGAACATCTTACAAAGATCTATCCATATTTCATGTCAAAGGTATTTTTACCCAAATACTAACTTCATGAACTTGTGTAAAACATCATATATAGCATTTAAACATATATAACTTGAATAAAACAACATTTATAGTAAAGGAGTGTATTCTCCCCCAAAAAGGTTTGAAAACATGAAAATGAGGGGTATGAACTCACCTTGAGTGGTTGATCTTAAGGTTTCTTGGAAGAAGATTGAAGATTTTGGTTCTAAGACCCGGAGGACCCTTAGACAAAGCTATTATCCAATGGATTTTCGTGAGTATGTGTGTATAAAAGAGTATATGAAGGTATTTAGAACTTAAATCACTAGACAATTATAACTTACCAAGAAGGCTTGAAAGATCCTTGAAGACGATGAAGTTTTGAGCTCAAAGACCCTTGGACAAAGCTAATATTCTATGGGTATTGATGGATGCTAGTGTGTGTAAAAGGTGTAAAACTTGTGTTATGTTGTTTAGAATCAAATAGTGAAGAAAGCTTACCACTTGGATTAGAGAAATGAGCTTGAAAATGGATCTTGGAGATGGTGGTGGTGGTCACGGATTTGGCCGAGAGCAAGAGAGGGAGAAGAGAGGAATGAGAAGCTTGGTTGGAAGTAAATGTGTTTGGCTAGTCTCTCTCTTGGAAGATTTAGTCTTAGATTTTCCATAATATAAAATTACTAGCTCTCATGTGCCTAGATCATGAATAGTGGAGAAGAGATATGGTGTGACCCTTGGAGGCTCCATGGCTGCCGATGGGGGGGGGGGGGGTAGGGGGTGGGGTGGGTTGGTTTTTATAAAATAGCAATCTACTTATATAAAATGTGAGATTTTTATAAAATAGTAAGACGTTTTAGTGAAATTTTGTGAGATTTTGACGAAACGAAGTTCTAAATAATTATTTTGTATAAAAACATTGCTAAACATTTATTTTGCTTGGATTATAACTCGTTGGGTGCCGGAATACGCGTTTAAGCGCAGTATTCTTCCGTTTTCGCGATTTTCGGCATTTTACCGGAAATTGCATTTAGCTTTGAAATTAAATACTAGATATTATTATGTTACTTATCATATGAATTGTTATTTCATATTTGATGTTTAAGGCACCTCATTTTGTATTTTGAGTCCAAACCCTGTGTACATTTATCCGTTCACAGCGATTTAATTATTGTAACTTCCACATACGAACTCCGTTTTCGACGTTCTATATATCCACAGGTTCGTATTTACGAGTAGACCATTTTATGAATATTATTATTCTCAAAATAATAATTGTACGATTATCGAATTTTTTACGCTACAGTAGTCTGCTGTCCGTATTTTCGACTTTTAACCGATAATTGTTTTGATTTAGCATACGTAATACTATAATATTAATAATTCATCGCAAAAGTTATGGAAAATAACTTTTCAACATATAAATTAACGTACGCTTCGTTTGACTACAGTTGACTTTTGTTAACCAAAATTTACAATTGTCACATCATCTACCCGTTAGAGAGAATTTCGTCCCGAAATTTAACTCTTGAGGGGATCCTCAAGTGTTTGGGAAGAGATGTGGATACTTCTGCTTCATCTGGTCTTCGCGATGGGTTATAGACCATAGAAAGGGTTGTGATGGTTTATGAACCATTAGAAAGGGTTGTGATAGGTTTTGGACCGTTATGAAGGGTTGTATGGGTTATGTACTATTATGAAGGTTGTGATGGGTTATGGACCATAGCAAGGGTTGTGATGGGTTATGGACCATTAGAAAGGGTTGTGATAGGTTATGGACCGTTATGAAGGGTTGTATGGGTTATGTACTATTATGAAGGTTGTGATGGGTTATGAACCATTATGAAGGATTATGATGGGTTATTGACCGTTATGAAGGGTTGTTATAGGTTATGGTCAATTATGAAGGGTTGTTATGGGTTATGGACCATAGAAAAGGTTGTGTTGGGTTATGGACCATTATTAAGGGTTGTGATGGGTTATGCTCAATTATGAGGGGTTGTCATGGGTTATGGACCCTTATAAAGGGTTATGATGGGTTATGGACCATTATGAAGGTTGTAATGGGTTATGGACCATTATAAAGGGTTGTGATGGGTTACAGACCATTATGAAGGTTGTGATGGGTTATGGATCACTATGAAGGGCTATGGACCATTATGAGGGGTTTTGATAGGTTATGAGAGTTGTGATGGGTATTGACCATAGAAAGGGTTGTGTTGGGTTATAGACCATAATGAAGGGTTGTGATGGGTTATGGACCATTATGAAGGGTTGTGATGGGTTATGGACCATTATGAAGGGCTATGATGGGTTATGCTTAATTATGAAGGGTTGTGATGGGTTATGGACCATTATAAAGGGTTGTGGTGGGTTATGGTCAATTATTAAGGGTTGTGATGGGTCATTGACTATTTTGAAGATTTGTATGGGTTATGACCATTATGAAGGGTTGTTATTGTTATGGACCATTATGCATGGTTGCGATGGGTTATAGACCATAGAAAGGGTTGTGATGGGTTATGGACCATTATAAAGGGTTGTGATAGGTTATGGACCGTTAAGAAGGGTTGTATGGGTTATGTACTATTATGAAGGTTGTGATGGGTTATGAACCATTATCAAGGATTATATACATTTCTCGTCATATTAACATATAAATATCAAGTTGAAATGTTACAATTTACAAGTTATCGTTATAAGTAATTTCGTTTATGACTATGATCTATAAACTATATTTGAAATTACGTTTGTTTCTGTGATATTTTCTGTTACGTTTTGATCGATCGAATTATCAAATTACTTGTAATTACGATAAGTTTACGAGGGAAATGTTGAACGAAATGAACTTTTGTTTGTATCGAAACCCATACGGGATTGTTTTTAATTCAAAGTTATTATTATAGAAAACATTGATTTTCACTTGTGTTTTGTTTTGGGATCACTATGCGAGATTTGCTCATCAGCTAAAGATATAATCTTAGCAAGTCCTCCAAATAACCATTAATCCTTGTGTGAGTGAAAGTTGTTGTGTATAGATATATACGGGTTGACACCCCCATCCGCGGCTGCTAGCAATAGCCCACACGTCTGACGAGACCTAACCGGACGATAACTTCTTATTTTGTTTCCACGATGTGATGAACCGTCGTATGGTTTGTAAGCACTACTTTATTTTGTGCTTGAATAGGAGGCTGATATCAGTCACAGCTCGGTTTTAACTCGACATAGCCCCGGTTGTTCTCTTTGAAGAGATGATTTTGATAAATGATCGTAATTAAAATTTTAATATATATATATATATATATATATATATATATATATATATATATATATATATATATATATATATATATATATATATATATATATATATATATATATATATATATATATATATATATATATATATATATATATATATATATATATATATATAGACTTAGGATCTTTTGAGAGCCAACTTCACCCCGAGAACCCGTAAACTCCCAACTCCTTTTGGATGAATCCTATATCTCCCAAACCGATATTTTTTTCAAAAAACCGACCCCAAAGGCCTCTTTGACGCTCAAAATAGGCCCGGGTCGCTGAAGTTCAAAGTTATTATTATAGAAAACTTTGATTTTCACTTGTGTTTTGTTTTGGGATCACTATGCGAGAATTGTTGATCAGCTAAAGATATAATCTTAGCAAGTCCTCCGAAATAACGGTTAATCCTTGTGTGAGCGAAAGTTGTTGTGTATAGATCTATACGGGTTGACACCCCCGTCTGCGGCAGATAGCTACAGCCCACACGTCTGACGAGACCTAACCGAACGATAACTTCTTATTTTGTTTCCACGATGTGATGAACCATCGTGTGGTTTGTAAGCACTACTTTATTTTGTGCTTGAATAGGAGGCTGAAATTAGTCACAGCTCGGTTATTAACTCGACATAGCCCCGATTATTCTCTTTGAAGAGATGATTTTGACAAATGATCATAATTAAATTTTTACTCTATATATATATATATATATATATATATATATATATATATATATATATATATATATATATATATATATTTATATATATATATATATATATATATATATATTATGTGTAAAGCTTTATGGCTAAACGGGTATGGCTTATGTTTTTATTTGTTATGGTTAAGTCTTAAAGCTTATGAGAGATCGTTTATAGTTAAAGGGTTATGGTTAAGTGTTACGGTCTATATAATGCGTTATGAGTTATGATTTATTAAAGCTTCATGGGTGATGGTTAAGTGTTAAGACTTATGGCTTAAGGTTATTGATTATGGTTAAGTGATAAAGCTTACACCTAAAGGCGTTATGCGTTTTGATTAATTCTTAAGGCTAACAATTATGTGATGTAAGTAATGGGTTATAGCTTGTGTTTAAGTCCTAAGGCTTGTTGCCTATTGGTTATGGATGATGGTTTTTGTTCTATGGGTTTTGGTTATGGTTAAGTGTTAAGACTTATCCATTATAAAATATGTTCTAGTTTATGTTTTATGTTTATGTATTAAGGTTTATGGCTTAATGGATATGGCTTACGTTTTTATTTGTTAGGGTTAAGTCTTAGAGCTTATGGGAGATCATTTATGGTTAAGGGGTTATGGTTAAGTGTTACGGTCTGTATAATGCGTTATGAGTTATGATTTATTTAAGCTTTATGGGTGACGCTTAAGTGTTAAGACTTATGGCTTAAGGTTATCGATTATGGTTAAGTGTTAAGGCTTACACCTAAAGCGTTATACGTTTTGATTAACTCTTAAGGCTAACAATTATGGGATGTGAGTAATGGGTTATAGCTTTGTGTTTAATTCCTAAGGCTTGTTGCCTATTGGTTATGGATGATGGTTTTTGTATTATGGGTTATGGTTATGGTTACGTGTTAAGACTTATGGATTATGAAATAGGTTCTAGTTTATGTTTTATGGTTATGTATTAAGGTTTATGGCTTAATGAATATGGCTTTTGTTTTTATTTGTTATGGTTAAGTCTTAAAGCTTATGGGAGATCATTGATGGTTAACAGGTTATGGTTAAGTGTTACGGTCTGTATAATGCGTTATGAGTTATGATTTATTTAAGCTTTATGGGTGGTGGTTAAGTGTTAAGACTTATGGCTTATGGGTATTGATTATGGTTAAGTGTTAAGGCTTACACCTAAAGCTTATGCATTTTGATTAACTCTTAAGGCTAAAAATTATGGGATGTGAGTAATGGGTTATAGCTTTGTGTATAAGTCCTAAGGCTTGTTGCCTATTGGGTATGGATGATGGTTTTTGTTCTATGGGTTATGGTTATGGTTAAGTGTTAAGACTTATGAATTAAGAAATAGGTTCTAGTTTATGTTTTATGTTTATGTGTTATGCTTTATGGCTAAACGGGTATGCGTTATGTTTTTATTTGTTATGGTTAAGTCTTAAAGCTTATGTAAGATTATTTATGGTTAAGGGGTTATGGTTAAGTGTTACGGTCTGTATAATGCATTATGAGTTATGATTTATTTAAGCTTTACAGGTGATGGTTAAGTATTAAGACTTATGGCTTAAGGTTATCGATTATGGTTAACTGTTAAGACTTACACCTAAAGGCGTTATGAGTTTTGATTAACTCTTGAGGCTAACAATTATGGGATGTGAGTAATGGGTTATAAATTTGTGTTTAAGTGATTAGGCTTGCTGCCTATTGTTTATGGATGATGGTTTTTGTTCTATGGGCTATGGTTATGGTTAAGTGTTAATACTTATCCATTATAAAATAGGTTCAACTTTATGTTTTATCTTTATGTATTAAGGTTTATGGCTTAACAGATGTGGCTTATTTTATTATTTGTTCCGGTTAAGACTTAAAGCTTATGGGAGATCATTTATGGTTAACGGGATATGGTTAAGTGTTACTGTCTGTATAATGCGTTATGAGTTATGATTTATTTAAGCTTTATAGGTGAATGTTGCCTATTGGTTATGGATGAGTATTTGTTCTATGGGTTATGGTTATGGTTAAGTGTTAAGACTTATGGATTATGAAATAGGTTCTAGTTTATGTTTTATGTTTATGTGTTAAGCTTTATGGCTAAACGGGTATCGCTTATGTTTTTATTTGTTATGCTTAAGTCTTAAATCTTATGGGAGATCATTTATGGTTAAGGGGTTATGGTTAAGTGTTACGGTCTGCATTATGTGTTATGAGTTATGATTTATTTAAGCTTTATGGGTGATGGTTAAGTGTTAAGACTTATGGCTTAAGGTTATCGATTATGGTTTAGTGTTAAGGCTTACACCTAACACGTTATGCGTTTTGATTAACTCTTAAGGCTAACAATTATGGGATGTGAGTAATGGGTTATAGTTTTGTGTTTAAGTCCTAAGGCTTGTTGCCTATTGGTTATGGATGATGATTTTTGTTCAATGGGTTATGGTTATGGTTATGTGTTAAGACTTATGGATTATGAAATAGGTTCTAGTTTATGTTTTATAGTTATGTATTAAGGTTTATGGCGTAACGGATATGGCTTATGTTTTTATTTGTTATGATTAAGTCTTAAAGCTTTTAGGAGATCATTTATGGTTAATAGGTTATGGGTTAAGTGTTACGGTCTGTATAATGCGTTATGAGTTATGATTTATTTAAGCTTTATGGGTGATGGTTAATTGTTAAGACTTTTGGTTTAAGGTTATTGATTATGGTGAAGTGTTAAGGCTTACACCTAAAGCTTATGTGTTTTGATTAACTCTTAAGGCTAACAATTATGGGATGTGAGTAATGGGTTATAGCTTTGTGTTTAAGTTCTAAGGCTTGTTGCCTATTGGTTATGGATGATGGTTTTTGTTCCATGGGTTATGGTTATGGTTAAGTGTTAAGACTTATGGACTATGATATAGGTTCTAGTTTATGTTTTATGTTTATGTATTAAGCTTTATGGCTAAACGGGTATGACTTATGTTTTTATTTGTTATGGTTAAGGCTTAAAGCTTATGGGAGATCATTTATGGTTAAGGGGTTATGGTTAAGTGTTACGGTCTGTATAATGTGTTATGAGTTATGATTTATTTAAGGATTATGCATGATGGTTAAGTATTAAGACGTATGGCTTAAGGTTATTAATAATGGTTATGTGTTAAGGCTTATACCTAAGCGTTAAGGGTTATAATTAAGTCTTAAGGCCAACAGTTATGGGATGTGAGTAGTGGGTTATATCTTTTTGTTTAAGTCCTAAGGGTTGTTGCCTATTGGTTATGGATGATGGTTTTTGTTCTATGTGTTATGGTTATGGTTAAGTGTTAAGACTTATGGATTATGATATAGCTTCTAGTTTATGTTTTATGGTTATGTATTAAGGTTTATGGATTAACGGATATGGCTTATGTTATTATTTAAGTCTTAAAGCTTATGTGAGATCATTTATGGTTAACGAGTTATGCTTAAGTGTTACGGTCTGTATAATGCGTTATGAGTTATGATTTATTTAAGCTTTATGGGCGATGGATAAGTGTTAAGGTTTATGGCTTAAGGTTATCGATTATGGTTTAGTGTTAAGGCTTACACCTAAGCATTATGGGTTATAATTAAGTCTTAAGGCTAACAATTATCAGATGTAAGTAATGGGTTATATCTTTTTGTTTAAGTCCTAACGGTTGTTGTCTATTGGTGATGGATGATGGTTTTTGTTCTTTGGGTTATGGTTATGGTTAAGTGTTAAGACTTATGGATTATGAAATAGGTTCTGGTTAATGTTTTTTGGTTATGTGTTAAGGTGTCTGGCTTAACTGATATGGCTTACGTGTTTATTTGTTATGGTTAAGTATTAAAGCTTATGGGAGATCATTTATGGTTAAGGGGTTATGGTTAAGTGTTACGGTCTGTATAATGCGTTATGAGTTATGATTTATTTAAGCTTTATGGGTGATAGTTAAGTGTTAAGACTTATGGCTTAAGGTTATCGATTATGGTTAAGTGTTAAGGCTTACACCAAAAGCGTTATGCTTTTTTATTAACTCTTAAGGCTAACAATTATAGGATGTGAGTAATGGGTTATAGCTTTGTGTTTAAGTCCTAAGGCTTGTTGCCTATTGGTTATGGATGATGGTTTTTGTTCTATGGGTTATGCTTATGGTTAAGTGTTAAGGCTTATCCATTATAATATAAGTTCTAGTTTTTGTTTTATGGTTATGTATTAAGGTTTATGGCTTAACGGATATGGCTTATGTTATTACTTGTTATGGTTAAGTCTTAAAGCTTATGGGTGATCATTTATGGTTAACGGGTTATGGTTAAGTGTTACGGTCAATATAATGCGTTATGAGTTATGATTTATTTAAGCTTTGTGGGTGATGGTTAAGTGTTAAGACTTATGGCTTAAGGTTATCGATTATGGTTAAAGTATTAAGGCTTACACCTAAAGCGTTATGGGTTATGATTAACTCTTAAGGCTAACAATTATGGGATGTGAGAAATGGGATAGCTTTTTGTTTAAGTCCTAAGGGTTGTTGCCTATTGGTTATAGATGATGGTTCTTGTTCTATGGGTTATGGTTATGGTTAAGTGTTAAGACTTATCCATTAGAAAATAGGTTCTAGTTTATGTTTTATGGTTATTTATTAAGGTTTATGGCTTAACGGATATGGCTTATGTTATTATTTGTTATGCTTAAGTCTTAAAGCTTATGGGAGATCATTTATGGTTAACGGGTTATGGTAAAGTGTCATGGTCTGTATAATGCGTTATGAGTTATGATTTATTTAAGCTTTATGGGTGATGGTTAAGTGTTAAGACTTTTGGCTTAAGGTTATCGATTATGGTTGTTTTGATTAACTCTTAAGCCTAACAATTATGGTATGTGAGTAATGGGGTTATAGCTTTGTGTTTAAGTCTTAAGGCTTGTTGCCTATTGGTTATGGATGATGGTTTTTGGTCTATGGGTTTTGGTTATGGTTAAGTGTTATGACTTATGGATTATGAAATAGGTTCTAGTTTATGTTTTCATTTATGGTTAACAGGTTATGGCTAAGTGTTATGGTCTGTATAATGCGTTATGAGTTATGATTTATATAAGCTTTATGGGTGAAGGTTAAGTGTAAAAGACTTATGGCTTAAGGTTATCGATTATGGTTAAGTGTTAAGGCTTACACCTAAAGCGTTATGGGTTATGATTAAGTGTTAAGGCTAACAATTATGGCATGTGAGTAATGGGTTATAGCTTTTTGTTTAAGTCCTAAGGCTTCTTGCCAATTTGTTGTGGATGATGGTTTTTGTTCTATGGGTTATGGTTATGGTTAAGTGTTAAGACTTATGGATTTTGAAATAGGTTCTTGTTTATGTTTTATGGTTGTGGGTTAAGGTGTTTGGCTTAACGGATATGGCTTGCGTTCTTATTTGTTATGGTTAAGGCTTAAATCTTATGGGAGATCATTTATGGTTAAGGGGTTATCATTAAGTGTTACGGTCTGTATAATGCGTTATGAGTTATGATTTATTTAAGCTTTATGGGTGATGATGCATGCATGGAGAAGGAGAACCCAAAAGGTGATGGGTTGGTGTTGTTTAATGGATGTGAAGGCTGTTTGGGCTCAATGGCCCATGGAGTTTGGACGATCACTTGCATGGAGTAGGGCTACACATTTGAAGGCATTTGGATGCATTTGGAGTTAATTTGATGTTTAAAACGTTTTCTTTCATTTAACAAGTCATTTAAGCTTGTTTTGATGAGTAGTTAGTATTTTCTTTAATAACTTGGCTGTTGGGTTGTTTTGTAACTCCTATCTTTATGTTTAGGCTTTATAGCCATTTCATTTCACTTGTAACATGATAGAACACGAAATTAATCAAGAACAACAAGAACTTTGTTCATTGAGTGGTTGTTTACACTTACAATTTCGTCTTTTGAGGGATGATTTCCTGATTTTGACATGAATTCAAGTTAATAAGTCTTAGCTTGTCTTCAAACGATAATCAATCTATAGGTCTATGTTGTTTATCACTCTATCCTTAATTTTTATTGTCAATTCCACTGCAATTCACCAAATAAACAACCATACATGAAAATCTAATTTCAAATCTCCTAAACCTCACTATAATTACCCCATACATGTATCATTTGTGGTATTTGAGCCCATGAATTTGATGATCCAGATTCTCTTGCAAACCTACGGGATGCTCTTAGGGACATCCAAGAGGGGGGAAGAAGGCCTCGTCGTGGTCAGCCAATAGGGGTAGAAGACTTCAAGGTGATTGAATTGACTGAATTTGTTGGAGGTACGGATCCTGAAAAATACTTGGAGTGGGAGAGAATTGATCGTATGTTTGACTTCAAAGAACTTGACGATGAGAAGAGGTGCAAATACGTAATTTTGAAGTTGATTAGTGGTGCTTCCTTGTGGTTTGAAAGGCCAATAGAACAAGGGAAGGCAAGGAGAAAATTTCATCATGGGAATCTATTAAAAGAAAACTAAGAAAATGGTAAGTTCCCATATATCACCGAATTACCACTTATAGAAAAATAGCTGAATTAAGACAAGGCAAGATGGGTGTGGTTGAATACATTGATGAATTTGAAAAATTATGGGTGATATAGAAGAAGTAGAAGAGAAAAAAATGTAGAGGTTTTTACGTGGCCTAAATCTAAATATTGCAAATGTTGTTGAATTGTCTCCATATGCTGATTTTGGCACATTGTGTAGGTTGTGTCTAAAATTGGAAACCCAAGTAAAATCAAGATATGGTGCCTAATTCGAGCTTGGAATCTACCAAAACCAAACCATGGACCAGATTTGAAACTAGAATAAAAACAGCCCCTACATCTAATCCTATTGGTGCTAGTAGCTCCACAACAGCCCCAAAAGTGAATGTTGCAAACAAGGAAACTAGTTTGTCCAAAGTTCGTTGTTTCAAGTGTCAAGGATTTGGGCATTACCAAAATGCATGCCCAAATAAGAGGTTGGGTGGTATTTTCCATAATGAACAAGAACATGAAGAAGAAGAAGAAGAGGAAGAGGAGAAGTATGAGGGCCCGGTGGAAGTTGTACCAATGTTGCTTCTAGTGAGATGGTTACAAAGTTGGTGTTGATTACTACATCCCATCCTAGACCCTATGCACTTCATTGGTTGGATGATGGAAACAAGGTGAAAGTGACAAAACATGTTAGAGTTGGTTTAGCCATGGGATCTTATGAAGATGAAGTTTTGTGTGATGTTATTCCCATGGATGCTTGTCATGTGTTGTTGGGATGCCCTTGGCAGTTTGATAGGGATGTGATATATAAAGGAAGAAGCAATGAATATGAGTTGAGGCACAATGGTAAAAAAAATTGTGTTAAAACCCAATGTCCTCTACACAAGTGAGATCGATGAGTAGAAAACAAGTGAAGAAGCCAAATCTCACCATGTTGGCTAGTGAAAGGGAGGTGGAGCAGATTCTTGAGCAAGGGGATGTGGTTTACATTCTTGTGGCTAAAGAATATCCAAAGGTGGGGCAGATTATGCAAGAAAAAGGCCCAATTGCTGATTTGCTCATGGAGTATCAAGATGTATTCCCAACTGAATTACCACCAGGTTTGCTTCCAATCCGTGGTATTGAACATCAAATAAACCTTGTTCCAGGTGCATCTTTGCCTAATAAGGCTGCTTATCATTGCAATCCGGAGGAAACAAAGGAATTGCAAAAATAGATTGGTGAACTCATGAAAATGGGTTAAGTGCGTGAAAGCTTAAGTCCTTGTGATGTTCCTGTTTTGTTGGTGCCAAAAAAAAAAGATGGTTCTTGGAGGATGTGTGTGGATAGTAGAGCCGTGAACAATATAACTATAAAGTATAGATTTCCCATTCCTAGACTTGATGATATGTTGGATAAATTGCATGGATCTGTTGTGTTCTCAAAAATTTATTTGAGAAGTGGTTAACACCAAATTAGGATGCGTGAAGGTGATGAGTGGAAAACAGCCTTTAAAACAAAACATGGTTTGTATGAATGGACCGTGATGCCATTTGGCCTTACAAATGCACCTAGCACTTTCATGAGACTAATGAAGTTAAAATCTTTTTTGGGCAAGTTTGTAGTTGTATACCTTGATGACATCTTGGTGTATAGCAAAAGCAAGGAGGATCATTTGTTGCATCTATAACAGGTGTTTGATACCCTTAGAACTCAAAAACTCTATGGGAAGCAAGAAAAGTGTGCATTTTTTGTGGAAAAGGTGTTATTCTTGGGTTTTGTGTTTCTAAAGATGGTTTGTCGATGGATCAATCTAAGATTGATGCAATTAAATCTTGGCCTACTCCTAGCAACATTTCTGAAGTTAGATCATTTCATGGGCTTGCTTCATTTTATAGGAGGTTTATATGTGATTTTAGTGCCATTGCAAGCCCTATTACAAGCTGTTTGAAGAACGGAACTTTTGCATGGGGAAAAGATGCCCAAAAGGCATTTGAGAAGATTAAGGAGCTGTTGTGTGCTGCCCCCATGTTGGCGCTTCTAGATTTCTCTCAACCATTCGAAGTTGAGTGTGATGCAAGTGGGGTTGGTATTGCTGCAGTTTTGATTCAAGCTAAGCATCCTATAGCTTATTTTTCTGAAAAATTGGGAGGTGCAAGGCTGAATTATTGTACTTATGATAAGGAGTTTTATGCAATTGTGCGTGCATTGGATCATTGGAGTCATTATTTGCGTGCAAATCATTTCATTTTGCATTCAGATCATGAATCTTTGAAATACATTAATGGGCAGCAAAAGTTGAGCACAAGACATGCAAAGTGGGTGGAATTCTTGAAATCCTTTCATTTTTCATCCAAATACAAGGATGGCAAAAGTAATGTGGTGGCTGATGCTTTATCAAGACGTTACACTTTGTTGGCAACTTTGGATGTTCGTTTGTTGGGGTTTGAAACCTTGAAGAATTATTATGAATTTGATGTGGACTTTGGAGATTTGCTTTTAAAATGTACAGGTGGTCCCAATGGAGAATTGATGGTGCAAGATGGCTTTTTATTCAAAGGCAATATCGTCTTTGTGTTCCAAAACATCCAATTCGTCAATTACTAGTTCATGAGGCTCATGGTGGAGGCTTGGCTGGTCATTTTGGTGTGACCAAAACTTTGGAAGTGTTAAAGAAGCATTTCTTTTGGCCTAAGATGTTGGGGGATGTAACCAACATTGTGGGCAAGTGTGTGACATGTTATATGGCTAAAAGTACTTTTAAACCTGGTTTGTACACTCTTTTGCCCGTGCCTATTCGTCCATGGGAAGATGTGTCCATGGATTTCATAGTTGCTTTGCCTCGTTCTCAAAGGGGTAAGGATGCTATCATGGTTGTGCTGGACAGGTTCTCAAAGATGGCTCATTTTGTTGCTTGTCACAAAACAGATGATGCTAATAATGTGGCTGATTTGTATTACAAGGAGATTGTTTGTTTGCATGGCATTCCAAAGACAATTATTTCTGATAGGGATTCCAAGTTCTTGAGATATTTTTGCAATACATTATGGAGGAAAATGGGTACCAAGCTGTTGTTTAGAACATCACATCATCCTCAAACGGATGGTCAAACTAAAGTCATAAATAGAACCTTGGGTACATTGTTGAGGGGGTTGATTAGCAAGACTCAAAAAGATTGGGATGTCAAACTTGCACATGCTGAATTTGCTTATAATCGTTCTCCTACTCATGCTACAGGTCATTCTCCTTTTGAAGTTGTTTATGGGTGAATCCTTACATGCCCTTGGATCTGATGCCATTGCCCAAGGAGGATTTGGTGCATAAAGATGCAAGTGAGAAGCTGAAATCCATGATGAAGTTGCACCAACAAGTTCGTGACAAGATTGAATCTGTTAATGCAACTTACAAGCAAAAGTCCAACAAGAATAAGAAGCCAAGGGTGTTTAATGAAGGTGATCTAGTTTGGTTGCACATGAGGAAGGAACTTTTTCCTAGCAAAAGGGGGAACAAACTAATGCCAAGAGCTGAAGGGTCCTTACAAGGTGGTAGCACATGTGAATGACAATGCATACAAGGTGGAGTTACCGGGAGACTATGGGGTGCATGCAACATTTAATGTGGGGGATCATTCACCATATTTGGAGGATGATGGCCTTGCTGAATTGAGGTCAATTCCTTTCCAAGAGGGAGGGGATGGTGCATGCATGGAGAAGGAGGACCCAAAAGGTGATGGGTTGGTGTTGTTTAATGGATTTGAAGGCTGTTTGGGCTCGATAGTCCGTGGAGTTTGCATGATCACTTGCATGGAGTATGGCTGCACATTTGAAGGCTTTTGGATGCATTTTGAGTTAATTTGATGTTTGAAACATTTTCTTTCATTTAATAAGTCATTTAAGCTTGTTTTGATGAGTAGTTAGTATTTTCTTTAATAACTTGGTTGTTGGGTTGTTTTGAAAGGTTTTCTGCAAATCTATGAACTAAAACCCTATGTTCACATGCAACCTAAATTGGATCTATGTTTTCTAACTTTGAACATATAAATAATTCCTAAAGGCCAACAAAAAAATTACTATAAAGAAATAAATCAAAAAAACTAACCTTTAGGATTAATCCTGAAGCTGAGCAGCACAAGTGTCTTGTCTCAAATGAGATCACACCCAAGAGCAAGGGGAAAGTCACGAAATTCCAAAGAGGGAGGAGTGTAAATGGCACAGAAATAAGGTCCCCTAGGGTCCCTATTTATAGCCTCCAGTAGATAACCAGATAAGCATTTAGAGATAAACCTTTTTTGAATTCAAATAATATAAACATTTATCTTTAATTCAAATATATTTATCCTAACTTATTATAATCGAAGTTATATATTGTTATATATAAATAATTTCTCTAGTTGTTATCCTGCCAAAATTGTCACTTACTCAACTATTGAATAATTACAATGTCAGTCCCTGCACCTTTAATTAATTAAATTAATCACCAAATTAATTCCAATTAATTCCATATTAATTTCTAATTAATTAATATAGTTTCTAATTAATATATTATCACTTTAATATATTAATAAACTATTTATTTTATTTCTATTGATTTATTAATCATATAATAAATCAATCTTTCTCTCTCCTGGACTTTCTGCCAAACCTCTAGCTATAAGGGCAACCCAAATGGACTTTGCTACTATTAATTAGGTAAATACAAATTATTAGTCATGGCTTAGACACCTAATCCAACAGTTTCCGACTTGGATAAGTCTATGACTATAATTTCCAATTTAACCTCTAATGAATCAGCAAACTGTAGCTTCCTAGAAACTGCTGTCGAACTCTGACCCAGTCAGTTCTGTCCATAGATAAGTGATCATATGATCCTCCGTCCAACAAGATATTTTTTGGACATGAGACATGGATTGAGATCAATCTCTGTCTGATACCCTGTTTCCCGATTTCCGATTTGCATATGACATAAGACTTCTAATTGAACACATCAATTCAGTCGTGGCTGGCCAGCACTTTAGTCAACTTCAAAATCATCGAGAGGCCTACCGATATCTGTTTCCCATCAGGGTCAAGGAACGAATAAGCTTCGACTCATATGCTTGTGTCTTTTACTCATCAAAATCGCGCACAACAATACGTTTTATAACATCGAGTTACCGATGCGTTTATGCATTATCAATGTACAACCGACTTGTAAATTTCAACTCATATGTCTCTGCTTCAATACCATAAGATATTATCGTCTCAAAATTGCTTGTGATATAATCCATGAAGCAATTCTTTGAGCGTGGGTTTATCCAATACTCAAATCTCTATTTCTAAGTACTCATGAACATTGCAGCAATGTTGTTGCTATGTCTAACTCCTTAGACAATCTACAATCTAGTTCATGACAGTCTTGGTTCAATACTTACTTCCTAAAGTATGAGCGACTGTGGACCTTTCGAATAATCAAATTATTCAGGAAGTAAAACATGCGAAAATGAAACATAAAATCTAACTGGCAGCTACTCTTGCTTATTACCAAGTCTCCACAAGGTAATCACCAAGTCAGATCTTTAATAATACTATTATCGGTTTCTTGTTTTCTTTTAAACTTTCAATTCAAGTTTTATACCTATGTCTACATGAACCTTTTACTCTTTCTATGTATCCAAAGTGTCTTACATTGATACACTTCATTGCAGATGATCCAATCGGATGCTCTTCCGATGACATCTCAATATGTTATACTGTCCTTTTTGTTGGATTAGGTGTCTAAGCCATGACTTTACATTTGTATTTATCTTGTTAATTAAAGCAAAGTCCATTTGAGTTGCCCTCATAGCTGGAGGATTGATGTAGAGTTCAGTAGAGAGAGATTGATTTATTAATTGTATAATAAATCAATAGAATTAAATAAATAGTTTATTAATATATTTAAGTGTTAATATATAAATTAAAAACTATATTAATTAATTATAATTTAATTTAGAATTATTGGATTTAATTCAGCAGTTAAATTAATTAATTAAAAGTACAGGGACTGGTTTGTATTTATTCAATAGTTTAATAACTGGCAAACCAGTTGCCAGGGGCCAGAATTGGCGCCACCTTGGAGGGATCCTCCTAGGTTGGCGAAACCCTAATTAGGGTTTAGGAGATCTGGTCCAATGGCCACCAGGCTTGCCCATTAAGGAGGCTCCTCTAGGGTTTCAGCTGTAACCCTAGGAGGCTATAAAAGGAACCCCATGGGCACCCCAAAACCTGTGCCAACTTCATCCTCTCCAGAGACTCTGCTGCTTTCTTCCCTCCTTGCTTGGGTGTGACTTCATTTGAGGCAGGATCTCTTTGCTGCTAGCTTCAAGAACAAGATTCAAAAGGTTGGTAATTATTGTTTTGATCTTTAGAAATAAATGTTGGCCTTAGGATTTTGTTATATGTTCATAAGATAGAAAAACATAGATCGTTCATTAGGTTGAATAAGATAGAAAAACATAAATGATGGCCTTAGGGTTTCTAGTTCATTGTTTGTGCAAAACCTTACAGTGGTATCAGAGCTATGCTTGTTTTTCTGTATGAATTGCTATAACTGATTTTTGCCTAAGGGTAATTTGCGAAATTTTGACCCTTCTTGAGGCCTTGATCGATTTTGTGGCTACGGTTTTAAACAATAACCCAATCTAGTTACCTTAGGTTAAAAAATGTGAATTGGTGCTAATCCATGGAATTGCACATTGCACTTTGTGGAACGTTGGTGGAGCGTGTGTGGTTTACCGGCACGCCAACTGGGGTCCGCAAAGAGTCGCAATGGGTTTCTCGATTTTACCATTATTAATAGAGCGTGTGTGGTTAACCGACATGTTAATTTGAGATGGTAATTGACTTCGAGAGTACCAAGCTAATTTGCATGGTTATTCACACCCGGTTTGTGATCCTCGGTATCCCAGTCACAAACAATCGGGCATTCCTAAGATTGAAACATGCTATTGAACAGTTCAATAAATGTCAAAAGAAACTAAGAATTCCATTATAATTTGATTATGTTTCCGCGGTGGAATTGGCTGAATCGTCATTCGCCTACCTTATAAAATTTACAATAAAGATTACGGCATCCCTCATTGATATTGTAGATTGTTATTGTAGGATCCTAGCCTTGTATTTATTCTTGGGTGAATATAAGGAGTATTTATACATGTCTAATTAAAACTACCTTTCTTCTTATATAGATGTCTTATGTTGACCAAACCCCCCCCCCCCCACTCGAACCCCGGTAATGTCAGCTCGATTCTGTCATTGTGCTCTAAAGTGACGTTGGACGACACTAACTACAATGATTGGATCCGTAACATCAAAATGGCTCTAAGGTTTGAACACAAAGAGTACGTTCTGGAAACCGAGCTAGTTGAGGTTGACCCAGATACCGCTTCTTCCGAGGAACTCGCCTCGTACCAAAAACACTCGGATGATGCAACCAAAGTGGCTTGTATCATGATCGCCACCGTGAACCTTGAGCTGCAAAGAATTTATGAGGACTACTGGCCTTACGAAATGCACAAAGAGCTCGCGGAAAAGTTCCGAAAGCAAGAGCACATTGAAAGGCGTGAGGTTGTAAAAGCTTTCACTAACGGCAAGCCTAAAGATGGAGAGTCCATCTGCACCCACGTGTAAAGGATGCATGGTTATGTGGAAAGGCTAAGGAAGCTAGAAATGCCTGTTCATGAGGATTTAGTTGTTGACATAGTGCTAAATTCTTTACCCAGTTCTTATGACCAGTTCACACTGGCATATCATTTGAACAACAATCAGGAAACTCTGGCTGAATTACACAGCATGCTTCCTACTGCTGAAGACAGGATGAAGGGAAAAGGTGTTCTCCCTATCAACCCACCTGTCCTGGCTATTGGCTCTGGCAAGGGAAAGAAAAGGAAGGGCCCTCCGAAGCAAAACTGGAGGGAGAAGGTTCATGTCGGGTCATCTAGCAGTGCCACAAGAGCCAAGTCTTCCAGTATTCCGCACGTCACAAATCCCAAGGAAGCCGACTGCTTTTACTGCAAAGAAAAGGGTCACTAGAAGAGAAGCTGCCACGGGTGCTTGCAAGATATCAAAGATGGCAAAGTGAAGCCATCACAAGCAGGTACTTACTCTATATCTAATAACTCATTCTTCCTGTTCTTGGGTCCTTGATACTGGATGTGGTTTTCATATCTGTTCTGATTTGCAGGGACTAAGAGAAAGTAGGGAGCTGGATCATGGTAGACTGAATCTGGTCATGGGCAATAGGTGAACGTCACCTGTTACCAAGATCGGTGTCTATAGACTAGTGCTTGGCAGTGGAGTTAGTTTAGATTTACATAATTGTTGCTATTCACCTGATATGGCAAAGAACATAATTTCTTTTTATGCATTGTTCCAACAGGGCTTTTATTATGATTTTAATAAATTGAATGGTTCAATTTCAGTTTTCAAAAATGATGTTTTTATCATTAATGCTATGCCTTGTGATGGAGTGTATGAAACTATTATGTGTGTTGATAATTATGGTAAAAATGTATTACATATTGATTCTTCGGACGGTATAGAAAAGGCGTGTTTATGGAACTGTCGCCTTGGCCATATTAATAAGAAACGCATCGCCCAACTCCAAAAGGATGGAGTGTTGGAATCGTTCGACCTCAAGTCGGATGATGTATGTGAGAGTCTTGTTTATTTGGCAAGATGACAAAATCACCATTTAAAGGTTCCTCTAAAAGAGGTGAAGGTTTGTTGGATATCATACACACAGATGTGTGCGGTCCTTTCAGAACAACCACAAAAGATGGCACGCTGTTCTATGTGACCTTTACTGATGATTTTAGTAGATATGGGTATATCTACTTAATCAAGAACAAATCAGACACCTTTGAAAAGTTCAAAGAGTTTAAGAACGAAGTAGAAAATCAACTGGGCAGAAAGATAAAGATGCTTAGATCCGACAGAGGCGGTAAGTATCATAGTATCACGTTTCTCGATTATCTTAAGGAATGTGGAATTGTTTCGCAGTTGTCGCATCCAAGAACACCACAGTTGAACGGTGTTGCTGAAAGACGAAACCGAACCTTGTTGGACATGGTTCGTTCCATGATGAATCGAGCTTCGCTTCGAATTCATTTCTAGGGGTATGCCTTAGAGACTGCCGCCCATATCCTTAAATTTGTCCCAACCAAGAAGGTTGCTACAACACCTCACGAGATGTGGACGGGGAAAGTTCCCTTGTTGGCACACATCAAAGTTTGAGGTTGTGAGGCTTTCGTGAGACGAGAGACTCGAGACAAACTCGCAGAAAGAAGTGAGAAGTGTTATTTCATTGGATACCCGAAACAGTCATTTGGATACTTGTTCTACAGACCAAGCGAGGACGTGGTCTTTGTAGCTAGACGAGGAGTCTTTCGAGAGAGAGAGAGAGCTCATTTCCAAAGAGGACAGCGGGAGTACAATCAATCTCGAAGAAATTCAGGAGACGCCTGATGAAACAACCTTAGGAGAAACTAGCCACCAACATGAGGAAGAGGTTCCTGTTGGACCGACTGACATCTCATTGTCCCTTAGACGTTTGGGTAGAGTTAGCATGCCACCCGAGTTTTACGGTTTCCATATAATTACGGATGGTGATACGTTTGTCAGTGATCGTACACTAACAAATTTGGATAAACCAGCTAACTACCGTGAAGCAGTGGTGGGCCCCGAGTCTGCCAAGTGGAAAGAGGCAATGGACAGCTAGATTAAGTCCATGTATGACAATCAAGTTTGGAACTTGGTTGACAATGTGTCGGGTCGTAAGACAGTCGGGTGCAAGTGGATCTTTAAGAAGAAGACCGACATGGATGGCAAAGTACACACTTATAAAGCTCGGCTGGTTGCGAAGGGATTCACTCAAACCCTGAGGTTGACTATGATGAAACCTTCTCAACAGTACCCAATATTAAGTCAATTAGGATAATGCTTGCCATAGCTGCATTTCATGATTATGAAATTTGGCAGATGGATGTCAAAACCGCTTTCCTTAACGGGAAACTGACTAAGGATGTTTACATGAATTAGCCAGAAGGTTTTGTAGACACAAAGCATCTTGATAAAGTGTGTAAGCTTGAAAGATCAATCTATGGATTGAAACAAGCTTCTCGTAGCTGGAATCTTTGCTTCCATGAGAAAGTCAAAGAGTTTGGTTTCTCTAGAAGTGAAGTTGAGTCCTGTGTATATGTCAAGGCTAGTGGGAGTATAGTCACTTTTCTGGTGCTGTATGTTGACATACTGCTCATGGGAAACGACGTTCCGACCTTGCAAGATGTCAAGTCTTGGCTCGGGAAGTGTTTCGCCATGAAAGACCTTGGAGAAGCTGCTTATATTCCCGGGATAAGGATACTAAGAGATAGAACGAAAAGGTTAATAGGCCTGAGTCAGTGTAGATACTTGGAAAAGGTACTAAAGAGGTTTAGTATGGAAAATTCCAAGAAGGGAGAGCTACCTATCCAAAGTAATGCCAAGTTGAGTAAGAGTCAATGCCCGAGTACCGATGAAGAAATAGCTGAAATGAGTCGGGTACCTTATGCTTTGGCTGTAGGGTCGATCATGTATGCTATGACATGTACTCGCCCCGACGTATCCTTTGCCTTGAGCATGGTTAGTCGGTTCCAGGGTAATCCTGGAAGGGCACACTAGATAGCAATTAATAACATACTCAAGTATCTACGAAGGACAAAGAACATGGTGTTAGTCCTTGGCAGTAGTGATGACTTGAAAGTGAGTGGATATACAGATGCCAGCTTCCAGATAGATAGAGACAGTGGTCGGTCTCAGTCGGGCTGGATATTTCTTTTGAACGAGGGAGCAATCACTTGGAAAAGTTCCAAGCAAGAGACGGTGGCTGATTCAACGTGCGAATCAGAGTAAATAGCAGCAAGTGAAGCGTCTAAGGAAGCGACTTGGCTGAAAAACTTCATCGGTGACCTTGGAGTTGTCCCGAGCATTCAGGAGCCAATGGAACTATTCTGCAATAACGAAGGAGTGGTCGCTTTGACAAAGGAACCGCAAGACCATGGAAAGTCCAGGCATATCGAAAGAAAGTACAACTACATTCGACATCAAGTAGAAGAAGGTCACCTCTTGGTTAAGAGGGTATCATTAGAAGAAAATCTTGTAGATCCTTTGACTAAGGCACTGAGTAGGATCAAGCACAATCAGCATGCTCGGAGCATAGGACAGAGGGATGATATTAGTTTTTGTAATTAGATAGGTTTTGAAACTTGTAACAGTATAAATGTAATTGACTTGGTGATTTTATAATGGAGATTTATAAATGAGTATCGTTTACTACTTTTGTCAATTATTTATTATTATGTTTCAGTATTTGCATGTTTAAACTTCCTCAGTAATTAAATTATTCAAAATTCCACAGTCGATCATACTGTCAGGGAGTAAGTATGAACGAAGAATGTCATGAATCGGTTGTAGATTGTCTAAGGAGTCAGACATTACAGTAAGACTGCTACAACGTTCATGAGTACTTAGAGAATAGAGATTTAAGTATTGGATAAACCCGCACTTAACAGATTGCTTCATGGATTACATCACGAGTAATGTTAAGACGATAATATCTTTTGATCTTTAAGTGGAGAGATATGATCTGTAATTTGCGAGGCAGTTGCTCATTGATAATGCGAAAATGCACCGGTAACTCAATGTTATAAAACGCGTTGTTGTGAGTATTTTGACTGGTAAAAGGTATAGACATATAAGTCGAAACTTATCCGTCCCCTAACCCGATGTGAAACAGATATCTGTAGGCCTCTCGATGATTTTGAAGTTGACTGAAAGTGTTGGCCAACCAGGACTAAATTGATGTGTTCAATTAGTGGTCTTAAAGTCATAAGCGAATCGGAAATCGAGAAACAGAGTATCGGACCAAGATTGATCTTAATCCATGTCTTGAGTTTGAAAATATCTTGTTGGACGGAGGATCATCTAATCACTTATCTTTGGACAGAACTGACCGGGTCAAAGTTCAGTAACAGTTTCATCAGAAACTGAGGATTATTAATCAGAAGATAAATTTAAAGTCATAGACTTATCCAAGTGGGAGACTGTTGGATTAGGTGTCTAAGCCATGACTTTATATTTGTATTTATCTTGTTAATTGAAGCAAAGTCCATTTGGGTTGCCCTCATAGCTGGAGGATTGATGTAGAGTTCAGTAGAGAGAGATTGATTTATTAAATGTATAATAAATCAATAGAATTAAATAAATAGTTTATTAATATTTTTAAGTGTTAATTTATTAATTAGAAACTATATTAATTAATTAGAATTTAATTTAGAATTAATTGGATTTAATTCAGCAGTTAAATTAATTAATTAAAAGTGCAGGGACTGGTTTGTATTTATTCAATAGTTGAAATAACTCGCAAACCAGTTGCGAGGGGCCAGAATTGGTGCCACCTTGGAGGGATCCTCCTAGGTTGGCGAAACCCAAATTAGGGTTTAGGAGATCTGGTCCAATGGCCACTAGGCTTGCCCATTAAGGAGGCTCATCTAGGGTTTCAGTTGTAACCCTAGGAGGCTATAAAAGGAACCCCCTGGGCACCCCAAAACCTGCGCCAACTTCATCCTCTCCAGAGACTCTGCTGCTTTCTTCCGTCCTTGCTTGGGTGTGACTTCATTTGATGCAGGATCTCTTTGCTGCTAGCTTCAAGAACAAGATTCAAAAGGTTGGTAATTCTTGTTTTGATCTTTAGAAATAAATGTTGGCCTTAGGGTTTTTTATATGTTCATAAGATAGAAAAACATAGAACCGTCATTAGGTTGCATGTGAACTTAGGGTTTCTAGTTCATTGTTTGTGCAAAACCTTTCACTTTTCTCTCCCAACTCCATTATGGTGATGTATACTGTGACTTCCAATGGTTCTCGAGGTCTTTAGTCTACATGACTGCACCCTAAGACTATTTCGAGGTGTTATGATGTGCCGGTGAACCACACGCGCTCCATCACAATACCAACGAAACTCTTTAACCATGAAGTCCTACAGCACCACATCATGGTGTAAACAATTGCCGATTCGAAAACCTTTCAATTTGTTACTAACATTCACCCCAATCATTTCCCAATGATTTCTCACATGTGTTCAAATAATCCATCCAGTATTCTCAACATGTTATATCCTGAATCCAACTTACTATGCTTTAAGCATTAAGTCACCAGGACATGTTCATGACACTTTTGATCGATCCAAGAAGCTCGTGGAATCCGATGTAATCTTATTCCAAACCCTTTCAGAATCTTAAGATTACTGATAATCCTTGTGTCATGACTTTCGAAAAACTATTTCCTTTCGGAGACTCTTTCTCATGCATTTTGAATCTTATCAATATCATGCTCTTAATGGCTGGGTCTATACTGAAGATTTCATCTATCCGATAGATGTCCGTGAACTACGTGAGTATGTTGCACCTTCTTTACATTTCTCATGCCATGTCATAACACTTTGCAATGATGCATCTCAAATCTCATCAAGATCATATTGGCAGAGTTTTTGATCTATCTAATAGATGTTTGCAACCACTTGAGTATGTCGTATCTCTATTAAGTCTTTCATAGCGAAACATCTATTAATGTCAAGTTATTACACTTTGTAATAATAAGAGACGTTTTCCTAGAAGCAGTTTGTAACTGACATACAGTGATAGCAACGATACTCCCACTGGCTTTGACATGGTTATCTGACTCTCTCGGACTATTCACAAAATCCAAACCTTTGGCACATTTTGAGAATCCGAAGTCCAGACCTTTCTGGCATATTAATGGAAATCTTTCAGGCTATTCACAAAATCCAATTTTTTTGCATATTTTGAGAATCCGAATATCCTTTCTTGCGAGATGCTCGTGGGATGAATCCTGGGCCCATGTACCTTTGTATTAGCACATTCTTTATGAGTCCCTATTAGTGTGCTGGTAAACCACACACACTCCACTAACGACTCACAAGGTACAGCTTTACTAAACAGTATCATTTTGGATTTCATCTTCTATTGAGAGTGCTTCTCTCGGAATCAATTACTTGACTCTGAGTATCGTCTCATTCAACCAGATGTTCTGTAAGTACATTTCTATCTATGTTGCTTTCTTTTGATGGTTCAATTACTCCCACTGGTTATTAGACCAGGTGTAAAATCAATCAAATTGTCACATAGACTGTATCTCGCCCTAAGGTTCTCTTATTTGGCGGTAACGGGCTCACCAATGCTTCCAAGTAGTCGGATTGCTTATCCATACCAACTTTAGTGTTTTTACTACTAATCGGTATGTCACCCAGATCATAACTACTTATGACGGTGACTAATACTACTGGTCAAGAGAAGAGTATGTCAGGTTCAACAGGAATCCGATTCCTGGTAAAGGCCTAGTGATGACTAAAGGTTCTTTCAATTGGCTAGTCCAGAACTCATTCAGGATTATCCTTACTCCCACTGTTTCTTTAGAATATGAGTCCTTTCCAAAAGAACTCTTCTTTCACAGTTACAGTCGGGATAGCCAATGAAATGACATTGCTGATCATGTACAGGCTAGTCATGAGGTTCGAACGAACGCTACATGACCATGGACTTTTCTATGTACAAGTGGGATGATCCCAGCTTTACACTTCAGATAGCGTCTGCAAAACCTACTTAGTCTAAAACGTGGTCGGAATATGATTTCTATGGTCTGACTGGTTGAATATTCAATTCATCGAAAAACTAATTAGAAGTGTATCTTATACATCGAGGATCGAACTATTTTGACCAATGCTCCATCATCTTCCCTAAGATACATTATAACCATTAATGTTCTTGGAAGAGAATAAACTGTGAAACATTTTCTCAGTTTATGTTGTCACTTAGGTTCTGTTGATCTTATACTTCCTTTGAAGTCCTTGAACAGTTCAAGGTTTCAATCAATTGCTTATTCTGATAAGCAAAGCCATATTCGTCAAACTAATTGGCAAGTTATTATGAAGTATAACTAATTGTGTTCTGTTCAAAGACTTGAGCAATACACAGTAACTAATGTGTCCGTTGCTCATAATCTTAATGTCCTTTACATCTCTATGTAAATTTATGACTTTGTTAATTTTGTTCAAGATATGCAATCGTCACCTGACTCTAAGTCAACTGATTCCAAAATCCTATCCACTGGATCTTTGGGTGATTCATTTCTTGCCATAAATTAGTTTATTAAGAACTCAATTCATCATGTGACTCTAAGTCAAATGATTCCAAAGTCCTATCCAACTGGACCTTTGGTTGAATTGGTCCTTATAAATTTTACTTTAACAATCATAGAGGATACAATTCATGAATCCAAATACTTTGGATGTATCAACATTCAAATTATTGTCATTCATGCAATTAACATACTCATACAACATTTCAAGGATAATTTAAACAAACATTTATTAAAAGAAAATCAACATTTTATAAAAACAAAATATCCTTAAACAATGTACTATATGACAGACAATGTTGCACGCATCTAATAAGCTAATAACAAGGTCATAATATCTCACTAAACTCCAAACTGCATGAGCTTCAGATCCAATCCGAATATGCAACACCATCTCGCATCCTACAAAGTCCATGCATACAGAGCATATGTGAGAAACATATCCTATATCAAGGAATTAAGGATCAAGAGTTCTGAGTTTTAAGATATTCCTGAGTTGCCAAACCGTTGGGCTTCGAAGAATTTTCCAATCTTTCTGTGACTATGTCCCATTTTGTGGATTCCTAGTTTGAGACATCGATGAACCGGTCTAGACGATCTGGATCATTTCTTGATGTGCCTTATTACTGGACTCAATCCTGAAGCAGCAAAATCAATGGAACTATGCTTCTCCATGAACGACTCATACATAGTCAACATTGAATGCATTTCCATGATTGTCTTATATGGTTACCCTTCCTATACATCTGGATGAACATACCAGCGAGTCGAGTTAATGCTCAACTCTTGATTAAAGGGTTACCAAATTTATACAGTTCACCTATGTGTCTCTCTATCTTGAGAACATGTCAACTGGTGCTACTTCCTTTACACTTAGTTTGTCCTTTTTTAACCGGTTCTCGGAACCGTTCCTCAACCAGTTGTGCTAACTTATCTAACCCCAGGAATTCTAAATCCCTGCGGAACTTGGGGTCAATGATCAATAGCATGAGGCAACAAACTTCCTTGGACTCAATAGTCAAGGGTCATGCTCATCACAAGTTGCTGTGTGATGCCATGCTTTGGGGAGCGGACACTTAATAAGATGTGGCTTGCCAGCAAAACTAAGAATCATTCTCTATTTGTGAAGCCATACCACATAGATCAGGCCAGTCAGCCTTACCATATTTAACAGGTGCTCTCTGAAACCCTCAGAAATGGGTGAAGTAGGAGAGGGAGGAGAACTGACACTATATTTAAACATCTATAGAATTTGAATTTGTTAGTTTAATTTTAATCCTTCTTAAACAATTACCCAATATATTATTCAACAAGGCTAGGATCCAAAATACCCCAACTATGGTTTGAAGAGGGATATCGTAATCACAACATAATGGTCATTAAGGTAGATAAACATTTATCAATTTCAGTCCTATGAAATTCCTAGATCTGTGAGATTCATTGAACTGTTCAATGGCATGTTTAATCTCGGATATGCTCTACTGTTTGTGACTGTGATGCCGAGGATCACAAACTAGATGTGAATAACCATGCAAATATGCTCGGTAACCTCAATGTCATTTATCATCTCTAATTGATGTGCCGGTTAACCACACACACTCCATTAACAATTATAAATCATGAGAAACCCATTACCACTCTTTATCAGCCCCTATTAGTGTGCCAGTTAACCACACACGCTCCACTAATGTCTCATAAAGTGTAATGTGCAATTTCATGGATTAGCATCTATTTCACATATTTCCTAAAGTAACTAGATTTGGGATTTTATAAAACTGTTCCAGTACTTTGATTAATATCATTATACTTTTAATGAGATTGAGCGGTCCTATCAAACCCGTTCAGCTAACGACCCTCCACTGATCAAGAGAGCGGTCGGTGAGAGTGGACACGCATTAGACCGCCATTTTATAGGCAGTCTCCTTTTACCCGTCTAATAGATCAGCTTCGTGAATGAGGCCTACTATTGATTTGACAAACAATTTATCTTATACATATAATATTAACTTTTAATTATAATATATATAAGATGTATTTTAAACCTTTTAAAATATTCCTGGTTTATCTATTTAATTTTTTGAAATTAAACAATTAATTAAAAATTAAATTTAAACCTTTAAATGATTTAATTTATCTTTTAATTAAAAATTTTAATTAAATTAATTAAATCCATATAGGTATAAGATGTATTTTAAAACTTTTAAAATATTCCTGGTTTATCTATTTAATTTTTTGAAATTAAAAAATTAATTAAAAATTAAATTTAAACCTTTAAATGATTTAATTTATCTTTTAATTAAAAATTTTAATTAAATTAATTAAATCTTGATAGGTATCATAAATTAATAAAATTAATTTAAACCTATCTTAAACCCCTAATTTTGAAATATAGCAAATAATGGGTTTAAGGTTATCCATTTATTAAATAATCACAGTTACCAAAAATAGAATACCTTCTAAACCCTTAGCAAATTTCGAAAATTATAAAGGGGAGGGGCTAGGGTTTCTAAAACCCTAACCTTAAATCGATTTGGCCATATTAGGGTTTATAAGCTTTAAACCCTAAATTTTAGGAAAACAGTTATACCATTTCAACTAGAAAACAACCAAATATGCTCTGATACCACTAAAATGTTTTCTGCAAATCTATGAACTAAAACCCTAAGTTTACATGCAACCTAAATTGGATCTATGTTTTCTAACTTTGAACATATAAATAATTCCTAAAGGCCAACAGAAAATTACTAAAGAAATAAATCAAAAAAATAACCTTTAGAATTAATCCTAAAGTTGAGCAGCACAAGTGTCCTGCCTCAAATGAGATCAAACCCAAGAGCAAGGGGGAAACTCACGAAATTCCAGAGAGGGAAGAGTGTAAATGGTGCAGAAATAAGGTCCCCTAGGGTCCCTATTTATAGCCTCCAACAGATAACCAGATAAGCCTTTAGAGATAAACCTTTTTGAATTCAAATAAGAAAAAACTTTATCTTTAATTCAAATCTATTTGTCCTAACTTATTATAGTCGAAATTATATATTATTATATATATAATTTCGCTGGTTATTATGTGACACCCCTCGCTAGGGATTTGTAATTTAAAACATCATTTATCATAAAAACATCATTACTTCAAATATAATCTCATCATTGCGGAAAATTAGTCCCAATACAACTAAAAAGATGGTTTTAAATTTGTAGCGAGGTGGTATCATAAATCCAGTACAAAACACGGTCTAAATGGCCACACAAATCGTGGTCTTCTAAAAGTCCTTGCTTCATCACGAGCTCTTATTCAAAACCTAAGTACACATCAAAACGGTTAGGCAATTGAAATGCCTAGTGAGTTACCCGAGACTGTCTCATTATGAGTGGAAAGGATAACCTTAACACTCGAGACAACCTAAAAAAATATTCTCTTACACATTTATAGTTTGAAATAAAAACATCATAAGGTTTTCTTAAAATAGAAGATCGTGATATGCACATGCAATGCAACTATCCCAACCCATGTCCACCTCATAAGTCCACCTCACCTCAATGGCACCCACCTAAGTTCACAAGCAAACGCACGAAGCATAATACTTTATTCCCATATGGGTTGAAATTAAGACTAGTGGCCATTACACTAGCCTCAAGAGGGGTAGCAACTCCCTCATGCAATTCCCTAATGTCGGGAACAACTACTCCTCACCCTCTTTATTTTAGAGAAGGGTAAAACTCATAATAACTCCTCACCCTCTTTGATTGAGAAGGGTAAAACTCGTCCTCAAGGTATCCTATGGTTAAACCCCATCCTATATGTAATGCAATATGCAATTAGGATGCTCAAATATCATTTTAGATTTCATAGTACTTGTTCATCAAAACATTTTGAAAAGACTCTTTTAATGCCATGCACACATAAGTTTATGCAACAATTAACACATAAGAAGTAATGCATGATAATGGTAATAAAACACAAGGTTAAAAGAGGGATGTGTACTCCCGGTAACTCACCCTCCTTAAGTTCCAAGAAGATGTCACTCTTTTGCTTCAACCTCAGTTACTCTTCTCCTACAAGATGTAACATCCAACATTACTAATAACTCTAAGGCTATTTAACTTCACTAAGTAGATGTAAAATATTAGTTAAACATGTCCTAGGGGTTTACTTGAACATTAGAACCAACATCCCAACCCTTAAAGCTCAAAACTCAACATTTCGGGACTGTTCAGGCTGACACGGGCCGTGTTGCCCCCAACACGGGCCGTGTTCTGCTAACAGAAGGTTTTTCAGACATCCTGACACGGGCCGTGTTTCCCCTAACCCAGGCCGTATTCTGAGCACTATAACTTCCGATTTTTGGTCCTTTTCTCCCTCCTTTTGGTCCAATTCAAGGTCTTAAACAACTCTAAACTTCTAGATATCAAAAGGACAATAAATCTACTTAAATTACACATCATTTGGCCCAATCAAATCATCAAATATCATCTCCATTGAATCAAATCCAAGTTCTAATCCCAATTTACTTCATAAGCTTAGATCAAGGAATATCCAATTCCATCCAAACAATTGATCAATAATTGAAGAGATTCCTTCTTCCAATGATTGAAATCACTAAGACCTCACTTAAGCACTTCATAGAACACATTTAAGATGCAAGCTGATCCAATCATCTAGGTTTCACCCATTGATGGGTTTTTCCCCAAATATTAGGGTTCATGTGAATCAACAAGCATCCCACATGATTCTCCAAGCATAAGACAATCAAATTGTGAAGAGATAATCATTAGAATTCATAAGATACACCTTTAGGATCATAGAAATCATCTCCCCCAACTATGAAACTCGAATTTGAACTTGATCAACCCAATATTGTGGGTTTTCAATATGAATAAGAGATTTCTTACCTTGAATCCTCAAAGAGTTAATGTAGTTCACTTAGATCTTGCTGGAAGAGAGTTTCCCTCTCTAGAGCTCCCTTGAAATCGTCTCTCCCTCCTTCCTTCTTCTTCAAATCGTGAGTTCTAAGAGAAATGGGGTTTTCCCCCAATTTAAACTTCAATCTTTTCACTTATTGCAAACTAGTCCCTCCAGAACTTAAGTTATGTCATTTTTGCACTAAAGGTCCCTCTCCACCACATGTGAAATACTAATTACCAATTAAGTCCTTTTTCTAGAATCCCTTATGGTAAATTTCCTTATTTACCTTTATTTAGTTATTCTAGACTAAATACTTCTTCAAGATGAATTAATTTATTTAATTTGTTATGTTTTAAATATTATGATTATTAAATTTATTATTTTTACTCATTAAATTATTTACCCTAGATTAAGGATGTTACAATTACCTCCCCCTTAAGAAGATTTCATCCTCGGAATCTCGGCTTCTCCAAAAATATGTGGATATCTCTTCCGCATTTCATCTTCCGTTTCCCACATGAGGTTTGCTCCCGACGAATGCTTCCACTTGACAAGAACCAAATCAATCATCTTTTTCCTTAACTTTTTAACCTTTCTATCCATAATTTCCTCCGGTTCTTCTACAAGTCTTTTGTTTTCGTCCACCCGGATTTCTTCCAAAGGTAGAAAATCGACCTTATCACCAAGCCACTTCCTAAGATAACACATGTGGAAAACATTGTGGATCCCATTTAATTCCGGTGGCAACTCAAGTCTATAAGCTTGCTTTCCAATCTTTTCCAACACATTCAACGGTCCAATATACCTCGGATTAAACTTTCCTCTTTTCCCGAAACGTATGATCCCTCTCCAAGGTGACACTTTGAGCAACACTTGGTCTCCCACTTGAAAAGCCATGGGTCGGTTCTTCAAATTTGCATAACTCTTTTGTCTACTTTGAGCCGCCTTCATCCGCTCTCTAATTATCTCTACCTTTTATGCGGTTTCTTGAATCAAGCTAGGCCCCACCAAAACCTTTCCTCCCACTTGTAACCAACAAGAAGGGGATCTACACTTCCTTCCATATAAAGCTTCATACGGCCATCTTTATGGATGAATGGTAACTGTTGTTATACGAGAACTCGATCAAAGGGAGATGCTTATCCCAACTTCCTCCAAAATCTAACACACATGCCCGCAACATATCTTCAACCGTTTGAATCGTCCTTTCACTTTGCCCATCGGTTTGAGGATGATAAGCCGTACTCAAACATAACTTGGTTCTTAATACCTCTTGCATGCTTTTCCAAAAATGTGATGTAAACCGACAGTCCCGATCCGACACAATCGATAATGGCACCCCGTGCCTCCGAACGACCTCATCCACATACAATTCCGCAAACTTATCAAAAAGCCATGTTTCTCTTGCTGCCATAAATAATACACTTTTAGTCAACCGGTCCACAATTACCCAAATCATATCATGACCACTTCTTGTTCGCGGTAATTTGGTAACAAAATCCATGGTGATCTTTTCCCACTTCCATTCCGGGACTTCCAATGGCTCGAGATCTCCATAAGGTCTTTGATGCTCGGTTTTCACCAAAGAACACGTTAAACACTTGTTGACATACTTGGCAATATCTACTTTCATGGTCGGCCACCAATACAAAGGCTTCAAGTCCATATACATTTTTGTACACCCGGGATGAATGGAATACTTGGTCTTATGAGCCTCATCAAGAATTAATTCTCTTTTTCCACCATACAACGGTACCCAAACACGCCCTTGAAATGTTTTCAACCCATGAGAATTTTTCTCAAAGATAACTGACTTGCCATGTTTCTTCTTTATTGTTACCACCTTCTTGAGCTTTTTCTTGCACACCCTTCAACATATCAACCAGTGTGGATACCACTTCAATTCTCAATGCTTTAACCCTCCTTTTCTCACTAATTTTCTTCCTACTCAAAGTATCCGCCAAGATGTTCGCTTTGCCCGGATGGTAAAGGATTTCGCAATCATAATCCTTGAACACTTCAATCCACCGCCTTTGCCTCGCGTTCAAGTCTTTTTTCCTAAATAAATATTGCAAGCTTTGATGGTCTGTGAAGAGTTTGCATTGAGTGCCATATGATAATACCTCCAAATCTTCAATGAATGAATCACAGCCGCCAACTCCTTATCATGAGTGGGATAATTCAATTCGTGCTCTTTTAATTGACGCGACGCATATGCGATAACCTTTCCTCTTTGAGTAAGAACACATCCGATCCCCAAACCCGACGCGTCACTATAAACCGCAAAATCTTCGGTGCCCTCCGGAAGGGACAAAATGGGAGCTTCACACAACTTCTTCTTTAACAACTCGAATGCTTCTTCTTGCTTGTCGGTCCACACGAACTTCTCATTCTTTTTGGTCAACGAAGTCAATGGACATGCAATCTTGGAAAATCCTTCTATGAAACGTCGATAATATCCCGCCAAGCCAAGAAAACTTCTAATTTCGGTTGGATTCTTCGGTTTTTCCCAATTCATTACCGCTTCAATCTTTGCCGGGTCCACTTTAATTCCATCTTTATTCACCACATGCCCAAGAAATTGAACTTCCACGATCCAAAACTCGCACTTGGAAAATTTTGCATACAACTTCTCTTTTTTTAGAGTTTCAAGCACCAACTTAAAATGCTCTTCATGTTCCGCCTCTGACTTTGAGTAAATGAGGAAATCATCAATAAACACGATCACAAACTTATCAAGAAACGGTTTGCACACGCGATTCATGAGATCCATAAAAGCCGAGGGTGCATTAGTTAGCCCGAAAGGCATTACAAGAAACTCAAAATGTCTATATCTTGTTCGGAAAGCCATCTTCTCTACGTCTTCATCTTTTACCTTCAATTGATGATAACCCGATCGAAGATCAATTTTTGAAAAATAACCCGCGCCTTGCAATTGGTCAAATAAATCATCAATACGAGGTAGAGCATACTGGTTCTTGATAGTCACTTTGTTGAGATCCCGGTAGTCAATGCACATTCTCATGGAACCATCCTTCTTCTTCACAAATAAGATCGAAGCTCCCCAAGGGGAAGAGCTAGGCCTAATGAAACCCTTATCAAGAAGCTCTTGCAATTGGGTCATCAACTCCTTCAATTCCGCGGGTGCCAAACGATAGGAGCTTTGGCTAAAGGCGCGGTTCCGGAGACCAAGTCGATACGAAACTCCACTTGACGATCCGGTGGCAAACCGGGTAGGTCATCGGGGAAAACCTCGGGATAATCTCGTACTACTTTACTATCCTCTAGAGTCTTCTTTTCCTTTATGGTGTCTACCACATACGCTAGGTAAGATTGACAACCCTTCCTCAAACATCTTCTTGCTTTCATCACATTGATTACACTGGTGGGCACTCTTCTTTTGTCTCCATAAATAAGAATCGGTTCTCCTTCGGGTGTCTTCACTCTCACCATTTTCTTTCCACATAGAATTTCAGCATCATATTTTGCAAGCCAATCCATTCCAAGTACGACATCAAATCCACCAACATCCAAAAGTATAACGTCGACCCAAAATTCCGCCCCACTACACTCCACCTTTACCTGCGATATTTTTTTACTAACAATTTTGCTTGCACCACCCGCTACATCTATCACTAGTTCATACTCGAGTCTATGCAAAGCTAATTGTAGTCTTTTTGCAAAATTAGGTGACACATGAGAATAAGTAGCCCCCGAATCAAATAGCATAGAAGCGGGTAAAGAGTTAACAAGAAACATACCTGACACCACATTTGCCTTCTCTCTCGCTTATTCTTCAGTCATTTGAAAAGCCCTTCCTCGAGTTCGGGGAGCTTCACCTCTTCCACCTCCACTACTCTCCTTCTTCTTTGCAGTACACTCATTCGCCTTGTGCCCGACGTCCCCACACTGATAGCACTTGAAACCTTTAGGACACGCGTTTGAGAAATGTCCTTTCTCACCACATTTGAAACACGCCCCATCCTCCTTAGCTTTAAATGTAGCGTCGCTACTCTTTCCCTTCCCATCAAATTTCAGTTTCTTCTGTTCGGTCGCCCCTTTTCCACGTGAGTCGTGACCTTCCTTTCTCTTGTTAGCAAATGGAGGTCTCTCCTTGTCCCGTTCTTCCAATGTTTTCTCAATCTTCCTTGCCTTTCTCATGGCAACTTCAAGAGTAGCAGCTTCAAAGTTCAGTCGGTAGTTCCAAGGAAAACCTCCCACATATTGATCCACTTTAGTGGCCTCATCCGGAGCCAACCTTCTAGCAAAGCTCAAAAGTTTCCGGAATTAAGCATTGTACTCCGTGATAGTCATTTTGTCTTTCTTCAAGTCAAGGAACTTTCTTTCAAGATCATGGGTCTCTTCCTTAGTACAAAACCTCTCCTTCATCTTTTCCAAGAATACATCCCAAGTTAGGCTCTCCAACACATGCATCTCCATCATTTTCTTAGTCTCCAACCACCACTCAAGAGCCGTTTCCTTGAGAGTGGTGATAGAAAAGTTCACAAGTTGGTCATCTCCACATTGGCATGCATAAAAAGCCATTTCAATCTCAATCACCCAATTATGAAGTACAACCGGATCCAACATCCCGTTGTAAGTTGGTGGCTTGTAAGAGTTAAAGTCTTTGAACCTACACTTCTTCTTTGATACTACCATGTCTTGGGATATATTGTTACTAGGAGGCCCATGACGCATGCTATCATACGAGCTACTCGTCTCTTGCCCGTCCTAAGCGGTGTTATCCCCAAACATGTTCTTCACTTCTTCTCTCAAACGTTCCTCTTGATTCTCAAGTAGTTCCTTCATCTTGTCTACCATCTTCACTTCTTGTTTCGTCATTAAGTCAAGCATCATATTTTCAATGCTTGCAAGGGAAATGGGTTGAGATTGAGCCTCGTCACCGGCCCCATCCACTTGACCTTCAATCGACGGAACCATGCTACGAGTGTTCACCATTCTGAGAAAGATGAACATTAATCTTATAATATACAATTAATTAGCTAATACATAACCCTCACTCATGAGCACCTTAAGTTTAAGTCTAAGTACTAATCCTAGTACCTAGTTCACTTAAACCGATGCTCTGATACCAAATTGTGACACCCCTCGCTAGGGATTGTAATTTAAAACATCATTTATCATAAAAACATCATTACTTCAAATATAATCTCATCATTGCGGAAAATTGGTCCCAAAACAACTAAAAAGACGGTTTTAAATTTGTAGCGAGGTGGTATCATAAATCCAGTACAAAACACGGTCTAAATGGCCACACAAATCGTGGTCTTCTAAAAGTCCTTGCTTCATCACGAGCTCTTATTCAAAACCTGAGTACACATCAAAACGGTTAGGCAATTGAAATGCCTAGTGAGTTACCCGTGACTGTCTCATTATGAGTGGAAAGGATAACCTTAACACTCGAGACAACCTCAAAAATATTCTCTTACACATTTATAGTTTGAAATAAAAACATCATAAGTTTTTCTTAAAATAGAATATCGTGATATGCACATGCAATGCAACTATCCCAACCCATGTCCACCTCATAAGTCCATCTCACCTCAATGGCACCCACCTAAGTTCACAAGCAAACGCACGAAGCATAATACTTGATTCCCGTATGGGTTGAAACTAAGACTAGTGTCCATTACACTAGCCTCATGAGGGGTAGCAACTCCCTCATGCAATTCCCTAATGTCGGGAACAACTACTCCTCACCCTCTTTATTTTAGAGAAGGGTAAAACTCATAATAACTCAATTGTGACACCCCTCGCTAGGGATTTGTAATTTAAAACATCATTTATCATAAAAACATCATTACATCAAATATAATCTCATCATTGCGGAAAATTGGTCCCAAAACAACTAAAAAGATGGTTTTAAATTTGTAGCGAGGTGGTATCATAAATCCAGTACAAAACACGGTCTAAATGGCCACACAAATAGTGGTCTTCTAAAAGTCCTTGCTTCATCACGATCTCTTATTCAAAACCTGAGTACACATCAAAACGGTTAGGCAATTGAAATGCCTAGTGAGTTACCCGAGACTGTCTCATTATGAGTGGAAAGGATAACCTTAACACTCGAGACAACCTCCAAAAATATTCTCTAACATATTTATAGTTTGAAATAAAAACATAATAAGGTTTTCTTAAAATAGAAGATCGTGATATGCACATGCAATGCAACTATCCAAACCCATGTCCACCTCATAAGTCCATCTCACCTCAATGGCACCCACCTAAGTTCACAAGCAAACGCACGAAGCATAATACTTGATTCCCGTATGGGTTGAAACTAAGACTAGTGGCCATTACACTAGCCTCATGAGGGGTAGCACCTCCCTCATGCAATTCCCTAATGTCGGGAACAACTACTCATCACCCTCTTTATTTTAGAGAAGGGTAAAACTCATAATAACTCCTCACCCTCTTTGATTGAGAAGGGTAAAACTCATCCTCAAGGTATCCCACGGTTAAACCCCATCCTATATGTAATGGAATATGCAATTAGGATGCTCAAATATCATTTTAGATTTCATAGTACTTGTTCATCAAAACATTTTGAAAAGACCCTTTTAATGCCATGCACACATAAGTTTATGCAACAATTAACACATAAAAAGTAATGCATGATAATGGTAATAAAACACAATGTTAAAAGAGGGATGTGTACTCCCGGTAACTCACCTACCTTAAGTTCAAAGAAGATGTCACTCTTTTGCTTCAACCTCAGTTACTCTTCTCCTACAAGATATAACATCCAACATTACTAATAACTCTAAGGCTATTTAACTTCATTAATTAGATGTAAAATATTAGTTAAACATGTCCTAGGGGTTTACTTGAACATTAGAACCAACATCCCAACCCTTAAAGCTCAAAACTCAACATTTCGGGACTGTTCAGGCTGACACGGGCCGTGTTCCCCCCAACACAAGCCGTGTTCTGCTAACAGAAGGTTTTTCAGACATCATGACACGGGCCGTGTTTCCCCTAACCCGGGCCGTGTTCTGAGCACTGTAACTTCCGATTTTTGGTCCTTTTCTCCATCCTTTTGGTCCAATTCAAGGTCTTAAACAACTTCAAACTTCTAGATATCAAAAGGACATTAAATCTACTTAAATTACACATCATTTGGCCCAATCAAATCATCCAATAACATCTCCATTGAATCAAATCCAAGTTCTAATCCCAATTTACTTCATAAGCTTAGATCAAGGAATATCCAATTCTATCCAAACAATTGATCAATAATTGAAGAGATTCCTTCTTCCAATGATTGAAATCACTAGGAACTCACTTAAGCTCTTCATAGAACATATTTAAGATGTAAGTTAATCCAATCATCTAGGTTTCACCCATTGATGGGGTTTTCCCCAAATATTAGGGTTCATGTGAATCAACAAGCATCCCACATGATTCTCCAAGCATAAGACAATCAAATTGTGAAGAGATAATCATTAGAATTCATAAGATAAACCTTTGGGATCATAGAAATCATCTCCCCCAACTATGAAACTCGAATTTGAACTTGATCAACCCAATATGGTGGGTTTTCAACATGAATAAGAGATTTCTTACCTTGAATCCTCAAAGAGTTAATGTAGTTCACTTAGATCTTGCTGGAAGAGAGTTTCCCTCTCTAGATCTCCCTTGAAATCGTCTCTCCCTCCTTCCTTCTTCTTCAAATCGTGAGTTCTAAGAGAAATGGGGTTTTCCCCCAATTTAAACTTCAATCTTTTCACTTATTGCAAACTAGTCCCTCCAGAACTTAAGTTATGTCATTTTTCAATAAAGGTCCCTCTCCACCACATGTGAAATACTTAATTGGTTGTCCTTTTTCTAGAATCCCTTATGGTAAATTTCCTTATTTACCCTTATTTAGTTATTCTAGACTAAATACTTCTTCAAGATGAATTAATTTATTTAATTTGTTATGTTTTAAATATTATGATTATTAAATTTATTATTTTTACTCATTAAATTATTTACCCTAGATTAAGGATGTTACATATTATCCTGCCAAAATTGCCACTTACTCAACTATTTAATAATTACAATTTCAATCACTACACCTTTAATTAATTAAATTAATCACCAAATTAATTCCAATTAATTCCAGATTAATTTCTAATTAATGAATATAGTTTCTAATTAATATATTATCACTTTAATATATTAATAAACTATTTATTTTATTTCTATTGATTTATTAATCATATAATAAATCAATCTTTCTCTCTCCTTGAATTTTTGCCAAACCTCTAGCTATGAGGGCAACCCAAATGGACTTTGCTACTATTAATTAGGTAAATATAAATTATTAGTCATGGCTTAGACACCTATTCCAACATGTTTTGTAAGTCCCATGTTTATGTTTAGGCTTTATAGCCATTTCATTTCACTTGTAACAGGATAGAACACGAAATTAATCAAGAACAATAAGAACTTTGTTCATTGAGTTGTTGCTTACACGATAATCAATCTATATGTCTGTGTTGTTTATCACTATATCCTTAATTTTTATTGTCAATTCCGCTGCAATTCACCAAACAAACACCGATACACGAAAATAAAATTTCAAATCTCCTAAAACCTCACTATAATCAGCCCATACACGTATCAGGTCATGGTTAAGTGTTAAGACTTATGGCTTAACGTTATCGATTATGGTTAAGTGTTAAGGCTTACACCTAAAGCGTTATGCATTTTGATTAACTCTTAAGGCTAAAAATTATGGGATGTCAGTAATGGGTTATAGCTTTGTGTTTAAGTCCTAAAGCTTGTTGCCTATTGGTTATGGATGATGGATTTTGTTCTATAGGTTATAGTTATGGTTAAGTGTTAAGACTTATGGATTACGAAATAGGTTCTAGTTTATGTTTTATGGTTATGTGTTAAGGTTTATGACTTAACGGATATGGCTTACGTTTTTATTTGTTATAGTTAAGTCTTAAAGGTTATGAAAGATCATTTATGGCCAAGGGGTTATGGTTATGTGTTACGGTCTGTATAATGCGTTATGAGTTATGATTTATTTAAGTTTTATGGATGATGGTTAAGTGTTAAGACTTATGGCTTAAGGTTATTGATTATGGTTAAGTTTTAAGGCTTACACCGAATGGGTTATGCGTTTTGATTAACTCTTAAGGCTAACAATTATGGGATGTGAGTAATGGGTTATAGCTTTGTGTTTAAATCCTAAGGCTTGTCGCCTATTGGTTATGGATGATGGTTTTTTTCTATGGGTTATGGTTATGGTTAAGTGTTAAGACTTATCCATTAAAAAATAGATTCTAGTTTATGTTTTATGGTTATGTATTAAGGTTTTTGGGTTAATGGATATGGCTTATGTTTTTATTTTTTATGGTTAAGTCTTAAAGCTTATGGGAGATCATTTATGGTTAACGGGTTATGGTCTGTATAATGTGTTATGAGTTATGATTTATTTACGCATTATGGGTGATGGTTAAGTGTTAAGACTTATGGCTTAAGGTTATCGATTATGGTTAAGTGTTAAGGCTTACACCTAAAGCGTTATGGGTTATGATTAAGTGTTAAGGCTAACAATTATGGGATGTGAGTAATAGGTTATATCTTTTTGATTATATTTTATGTTTATGTGTTAAGCTTGTTGGAAATCCATGTTCATGTTATGAGTTTCAAAAACTTGAAGTTGCAACGGAAGCATAAAATCATGAACAAGAATTTCATTCCAAGAGGACCATGCTACATGCATGTAGAGATAAAATGAAGAAGAAGCATAGATGAAGTTCAAGATCATAACCTTTCTTCTTGGTCTTTATGTGGACGAATTTGATGGCTAGAAATCAAGGAAGATCCCCTCTATAGTTGATCCACCAAAAGCTTGAACATTCTTGAATGCTAGTTCCACAACTTGCAAGATTAAACTCCTTTTCTTTTGAAGCAAAAATCGGATTTTGCTAGGTGTTCTTAGGAGGTTTTTGAGAGATATTGGCTGATTATTTTCAAGTATGAAAAAAACTCTCCCAAAGCCCTCAAATGGCCGAATTATATCATCACACAAGGAAGAGAGAAAGTGGTAAATATAATAAGCAAAAGCATGCAACTTTCTTGGGTCAACTCTTGAAAGAAGAAAGAATAATTCATGCTTTTCCATCCTTCCATATATGCTTTCCTAGGCATGCAAATCTCGGCCATGTGAAGGGTTTTTAAAAGGATTATTTACAAATTCTATTATTTATAAACTTATATCATTAAGTTTATAAATAATAAAACTTCATACTTGTGTTTAATGGAATAACATTTAAACCATTAATTATTTATATAAACCACTTAATCAAGCATCATGAATGATATAATTATACACATATATGTCTATATATATATATATATATATATATATATATATATATATATATATATATATATATATATATATATATATATATATATATATATATATATATATATATATATATATATATATTACAATATGCATATTTTATTTAATTTACCAATTAAATTAAATAAAAGGTTTACTTATAATTCAATTAAATCATTTAACAATTTAAATAATTTAATTGTTATACTTGATTAATTCATCACATATGAATTAGTAATCAACCTTTATTTTGGAGTTATTATTATTTACCTCAAATAATAATAACTTACAAAATTAAATTGCAAGTTTAGTATCATTTGATGTTAAATCAAATTTAACATTCTAAATGATCAATTGGTGTCAAACTTGTTGTTAGTGTGACCCTATAGGATCACGTATTATTAGTAATATCATTTTATGATCATCCTTGGGCATATAGAACTAACAATCTCCCACTTGCATAATGTTGCATCATAGAATGATATCGACAGTGGTAAACGTCTAGCAACATTTCACTGCCCCCAATAACACATGACATTATGCCATTCAACAACATCCAATTCTTCAAAAGCACGAGGCTCTAATTGAAGTACAAGGTTATCTATTAATTATCCCTTTGTCACAGACATCATGTTGAACATGAGACATGGATCTTAATCATTCTCATTATATGTTCAACTTTCAATCAGGCACCTTAGATGTCTAACTCTCAACACATAAGAGGAACAAATCCCGTCTTGACTATATACGACCCTCATATAGTTAGTACTATACATGAGTATGGTTTGTATGATTGTTTATTTTTCAAGAACAACCAAGAACCATATCAAAGCATAGCACTTCCTATACTTGAGTCCCAAATATGTATCTCAGGTCTAAGGATACAATGATAATACCTTTATTCAATAATCACTTATGATAATGATCCATGAAGTGATCTTGAAACGGGTCAAGTCTAATACTTGTTCACTGACAAGTACCTATGATTTTGGTTGCAACCTTTTGCTACTTTTACCTATAAAAGTCAACCAATCCAATTCATATTAGTCTTACTTCATAATTGCTCCCACAACTATGATCGACTATGGACATTTAGAATAATTAGATTATTCAAGGATTAAACATGCTAATATTAAAACACATAATTATGAATGAAACATCACGTCACATATATTACATAATTATTGTTGTTTACATAGTTTCATATTCATAAAACACTAAACACAAATCAAATCCATTCATTAGAAAAACGAAGTCCTATACCCTTAGCGTGACTTTCATGCTTAGCTTGGGGTAAAGGCTTCGTGAATGGGTCTGCCAAATTCTGATCTGTATGAACCTTGTGAATACTTATTTCACCATTCTTAACTTCATGTCGTATGTAGTTATACCTTCGGTGAATGTGTTTGGTCTTTTGATGCGATCTAGGTTCCTTTGCTTGAGCTATTGCACCTAGATTGTCACAGAAGATTTCTATAGGGTCCCGAATGGAAGAAACAACCCCTAGATCTTCAATGAACTTTCTCATCCAGACAGCTTTTGAGCAGCTTCCGAAGCAGCAACATATTCTGATTCTGTAGTGGATTGTGCAATCACTTCTTGTTTGGAACTCTTCCAAGACACGGCTCCTCCATTTAAAATAAAGACATACCCAGATTGAGATCTCGAATCGTCCCTATCTGTTTGGAAGCTTGAGTCTGTGTAACCCTTTACTTTTAAGCTTTCTTCCAAACCACCGTAAACTAAGAACATATCTTTAGTTCTTCTCAAGTACTTAAGAATGTTCTTTACAGCAGTCCAGTGGGCTTCACCTGGGTTCTGTTGATACCTACTAGTCATGCTTAAGGCAGATGAGACGTCGGGCCTAGTGCATAACATGGCATACATGATAGACCCAATTGCCGAAGCATATGGGACATGTTTCATCCTTTCAAGTTCAGTCCTAGTGCCTGGGCATTGAGACTTGCTTAGGATGGTGCCATGCGGTATTGGCAAGAATCCTCTTTTGGAGTCTTGCATCTTGAACTCTTTCAAGATTTTATCAATATATAAACTTTGGCTTAGACCAATAAGTCTCTTAGATCTATCTCTATAGATCTTTATGCCTAATACATAAGCAGCTTCTCCTAAGTCCTTCATTGAGAAACAGTTCTCAAGGAACGTTTTGACACCTTTTAAGGTTGGGATGTCATTTCCAAATAAAAGTATGTCATCTACATACAATAGTAGGAATATGACTATGCTCCCACTAGCTTTCTTGTAAACACAGGAGTCATCCTTATTTTTTATGAATCCAAAATTTGTAATCTTTTCATCAAAACGGATGTTCCATGTTCGAGACGCTTGCTTCAATCCATAGATAGATCTTTTAAGCTTGCACACTTTGTTTGGATGCTTGGGGTCGACAAAACCTTCAGGTTGATCCATATAGACATTTTCCAATAAGTGTCCATTAAGGAAACCGGTCTTGACATCCATTTGCCATATCTCATAATCATAGTATGCGGCTATGGCAAAAAGTATCCTAATCGACTTGATCATTGCCACTGGTGAAAAGGTCTCATCATAGTCAATACCATGAGTTTGTGAGTATCCTTTAGCGACAAGTCTCGCCTTAAAAGTGTGTACATTTCCATCCACGTCGGTTTTCTTCTTGAAAACCCATTTGTTCCCAACGGCCTTACAATTGGTGGGAAGATTAACCAAGTCCCAAACTTGGTTATCGTGCATGGATTGCATCTCTGTGTTCATGGCTTCAAGCCATTTATCAGATTCAGGATCTGACATTGCACTCTGGTAGTTGACGGGTTCATTAGAATCTATCGTATAACTTTCCTCTTCCATCATTAGGTAACCATACCTTTCAGGTTCAAATCGAACCCTACCAGATCTGCGAACATCTTGTGTTACAATTTGTTCCTGATCAACCGTTTGTTCAGGTTCAACAATTTCTTGTTGAATGCTAGATCCAACTTCTTGTGTATCAGGCTGTGGTTCCTGAAGTTCCTGAAGTTCCACAAACCTCCCACTAGCCTCTTCCGTCAGAAACTTGTTTTCTAGGAATTCAGCTTTTCGAGAAATAAATATCTTATTCTCTATGGGATTGTAGAAGTAGTATCCAAGACAATCTTTCGGATACCCTAAAAAGATACACTTAGTTGAACGGGGTTCTAGTTTGTTTGAAGCTTGTTGTCTAACATAAGCTTCACAACCCCATACCTTGAGATAGGATAAAGATGGAACCCTTCCATGCCATATCTCATAAGGCGTTTTATCTACCTTCTTAGTAGGTGCCATGTTTAGGAGACGAGCAGCTGTTTGTAAAGCATAACCCCAAAATGATAAAGGTAGAGTACTTCTACTCATCATGGATCGAACCATATCCAATAGTGTTCGGTTCCGCCTCTCAGATACACCATTATGTTGTGGTGTTCCAGGTGGAGTAAGTTGTGAAACAATTCCACAAGTCTTAAGATGATCCATAAAGTTTGTACTTAAGTACTCACCTCCTCTATCAGAACGAAGAACTTTAATTGTTTTGTTGAGTTGATTTTCCACTTCACTTTGAAACGTTTTGAACATTTCAAACGCCTCATGTTTATGTTTAATTAAATAAACATATCCAAAACGACTAAAGTCATCAGTGAAGGTGATGAAATATCTTTCACCATATCGAGTCATTGGCTTGAAAGGACCACATACATCCGTATGTATGATTCCTAACAAGTCCTTTGCCCTCTCGTTGGTTCCCGAGAAAGGAGCTTTAGTCATCTTGCCATGTAAACAAGATTTGCATATATCAAATGAGTCATTCTCATTTGCCTTCAAAAGTCCACTCTTTTGAAGTTGGGATATGCGTTTCTTGTTTATATGCCCAAGTCAACAATGCCATAGATAAATTTGACTCAAATCACATTTGGGTCTCTTGGTGAAAGTGTGGTATAAAGAGCCATGGTTAGTCTTTTCATCAAGGTTTACTTCATAAATTCCATTTAAAGGCCTAGCCTCAAAATAGAATACATTGTTTTTATAAACACAAATGTCATCATTCATAAAGCAAAGATTAAAACCACATTGTCTCAACTTAGCAACCGAAATAATATTCCTAGTCAAGCTAGGAACATAATAAACATTCAACAATGTCAAGTACAAGCCACTAGGTAGTAATAAATCAAAACTTCCAATTGAATCCACCGCAACCCTTGCACTGTTTCCAACTCGGAGTACTACCTCGTCTGCCTTCAGTCGCCTACTCCTTTTGAACCCCTGCAACATATTACAAATGTGAGTTCCACAACCAGTATCAAATACCCATGTGTTAGGAGATAAATTATAAAGTTCTAGGTCTATCACATAGATACCTGAAGTGCCCTCACCTGCCTTCTTCTTCTTCAAGTCCGCAAGATAGGTAGGGCAATTTCTCTTCCAATGCCCAACTTTGCCACATTCGAAGCACGCGTCTTCCTTGGCAACCTTTGCCTTCTTCCTGGGCGGACGGGATGGTTGGACAACTTTCTTGCCCTTTCCTTTGACAACCTTTGCCTTCCCCTTGCCCTTGGAGTTGGTGGGGTGATCGGGTCTAGTCCTCTTTGTACCACCTTCCTTGATCATGAGAACTTGAGTGGTTTTCTTAGGCAGATTCTTTTCCGCTGTAATTAGCATCCCATGCAATTCCGGGATAGTCTTGTTCAAACCATTCATGTTATAATTCATGACAAAGGGATCAAAAGACTTTGTCAAGGAGTTAAGGATCATATCCGTTGCTAGCTCTTCAGGAATCACAACTCCAAGACGTGCCAAATGATCAATGTGACTCTTCATTTTGAGCACATAAGAACTTACCGTCTGTCCATCCTCCATCTTGCAAGCATGGAAAGCCCGAACAGTTTCGAACCTTTCTGTCCTTGCAAGTTGTTGGAACATTTCCTTCAATTGATTAATCATGTCATAGGCCGAATGATTGTCCAAATCCTTCTGAAGGTCAGAAATCATGGTTGCCAACATTAGACATGATGCATCAATTGAGTCATCCATCTTTTTAAGCCATGCATCGTGTGCTGGCTTAGGAATGGCAGGGGGCTCTTCAGGAAGTGGTTCATTGAGAACATATTCTTTCTTTTCTTGTTTGAGAACTATTCTCACACTACGGTACCAATCCAAGAAGTTGGTGTGGTTGAGTTTTTCTCCCTCAAGGAGAGGCCGTAGTGATGTTTTGTTAGGAGCCGGGTTTGTGGTGTTTGGTGCCATCTACAAAATTTTAACAAGGTTCAATTTAGTAAATTATGATATTATGTCCTTAATAATTAATACCCTTTCTTGTTTCATAAACTTTAATTGATTAAGGTCTAGAATCCAAGTTGCAATACGAATAAGTGGTTAGGTATCCTTTATCCCGCCTATTCGAATCAACAAGGTAGGTAACAGTTTACCAATTATATCCAAATATAATTTCTAGAGTTATGGGATCCCATTATAACACTTTTAAGTTTGGCATGTTTGATCCCATCTATGCCTTGGATTTCTAATGCTTAGGTGACCTTTATCACAAAAGATTTCCAAACAAATCATCCCACTTAAAACGGACGTGTAGTTTTGACAACTATTAATGGTTAGGTGTCCTTTATCCCATCAATATTGCAAAACTACCTCTTGTATCACAAGAAGACTCCAAGTGGTTAGGTAACCTTTATCCCACAAGGATATTCAAGTGATACATGAGTGTCTTTAAGAGGGACGGCATTGATTTGTATTTCGAAAGGGATTTGTATGTTTTACAATTCTAATTTTGAAAACATATGGTATCATGTAGATTGCATGCATCCAATGAACATGGTACCATTAAAATCTTATTTTGTTAATTGGTTCCTTAATCATAAAATCTCCATTTTATTGATTCTTTGTTTGTGGTCAAGATTACAATTAATATCCAATATTAAGTTTGAGTTTGATCACATACATGAGAACCAATTTTAATCCTAAATAATTACCATTATTATTTAGGGTTGGAGTTTGTAAGAGTTCATAAAATCTCCATTTTATTTATTGTTTCTTTCATTTTCAAAACTTGACTTTATAGGTTTTATAACAAAACCCATTTTAATAAAACCAATTGTATTATATCTTATGTTTTATATATCAATTTGAAAATTACAAACTCTTTGATGATTATGTTTAATTATCTAGGTTGTCTAGCATGCAAAATCTTATTTTCATCCACAACATAAAATAATAAAACATTCAATCATCACATGCATGCATGGGTGCATAAACACAAGCCAACTAGTTTGATATTTCATGTAAGCCATACATGAAATATCAAGTCCAAACCTAAGGACAAAAAGGTGACAAAAACTCAACCAAATGATCTTCGATTTGGCTACAATTTTGCCAAGCTTCTTATATCATCAAATGACATTTGAACCACCATTTCTTGACACCATGGAAGAGCTTGTGAATTTTCTTTTGGCCTCCTAAAACTTGCGACAGGAACAGCCTCTAACAGGAGGGTTTTTGTGTTTTTTGTTGCTTTCTTCACTTCATTCTTGGCCACATTAATGCTAATACTTGTTAAAACTTAATGTATATACTAGATATTAAAGTTACCAAAAGTATATCACCAAATGACCAAGATATGAATTTTTAAAGTCCTTCCTTAACAGATTCGAAATCTGGACAACAGCTATCCAGAAAGTGTTGCTGTTGGGTGCAATATTCTCTTGGTCTTTTACTTCCTTCTCTTGTTACATTTTGTAAAAAATATAAAATAAAACTATTCTAATAATTACAAAATGAATAAAAGAAGGAAATAACTAATTATTATTACAAACCATTTGAATAAAAGAATAGATTACAACCAAATTGAATTTAAACACAAAACATGCAACACATAGTCCTTGGCTTGTTTATGCACCATTTTATCACATAAAATCATAAGAAAATCAACACTTTGTTTTTCTAAGGCAACAATTATGTAACCAAATGCATGCAAACATTAATTTTAGTTGGTTACATAAAATCATAGAATATATATTTGCATGTTGCCAAAGAAGCCATGCATGAACATTGCATTCAAGAAGATGAACATTCATGGCTTCCAAAAACCAAGTTTATCGAAATAACCATATTATCTAAACATGCAATATAGCCATGGCTCTGATACCAATTGTTAGAAATCCATGTTCATTTTATGAGTTTCAAAAACTTGAAGTTGCAACGGAAGCATAAAATCATGAACAAGAATTTCATTCTAAGATGATCATGCTACATGCATGTAGAGATAAAATGAAGAAGAAGCATAGATGAAGTTCAAGATCATAACCTTTCTTCTTGGCCTTTATGTGGACGAATTTTATGGCTAGAAATCAAGGAAGATCCCCTCTATAGTTGATCCACCACAAGCTTGAACACTCTTGAATGCTAGTTCCACAACTTGTAAGATTAAACTCCTTTTCTTTTGAAGCAAAAATCGGATTTTGCTAGGTGTTCTTAGGAGGTTTTTGAGAGATATTGGCTGATTATTTTCAAGTATGAAAATAACTCTCCCAAAGCCCTCAAATGGCCGGATTATATCATCACACAAGGAAGAGAGAAAGTGGCAAATATACTAAGCAAAAGCATGCAACTTTCTTGGGTCAACTCTTGAAAGAAGAAAGAATAATTCATGCTTTTCCATCTTTCCATATATGCTTTCCTAGGCATGCAAATCTCGGCCATGTGAAAGGTTTTTAAAAGGATTATTTACAAATTCTATTATTTATAAACTTATATCATTAAGTTTATAAATAATAAAACTTCATACTTGTGTTTAATGGAATAACATTTAAACCATTAATTATTTATATAAACCACTTAATCAAGCATCATGAATGATATAATTATACACATATATGTCTATATATATATATATATATATATATATATATATATATATATATATATATATATATATATATATATATATATATATATATATATATATTACAATATGCATATTTTATTTAATTTACCAATTAAATTAAATAAAAGGTTTACTTATAATTCAATTAAATCATTTTAACAATTTAAATAATTTAATTGTTATACTTGATTAATTCATCACATATGAATTAGTAATCAACCTTTATTTTGGAGCTAATATTATTTACCTCAAATAATAATAACTTACAAAATTAAATTGCAAGTTTAGTATCATTTGATGTTAAATCAAATTTAACATTCTAAATGATCAATTGGTGTCAAACTTGTTGTTGGTGTGACCCTATAGGATCATGTATTATTAGTAATATCATTTTATGATCATCCTTGGGCATATAGAACTAACAAAGCTTTATGGCTAAACAGGTATCGTTTATGTTTTTATTTGTTATGGTTAAGTCTTAAAGCTTATGTGAGATAATTTATGGTTAAGGGCTTATGCTTAAGTGTTACGGTCTGTATAATGTGTTATGAGTTATGATTTATTTAAGCTTTATGTGTGATGGTTAAATGTTAAGACTTATGGCGTAAGGTTATCGATTAGGGTTAAGTGTTAAGACTTACACCTAAAGCGTTATGCATTTTGATTAACTTTTAAGACTAACAATTATGGGATGTGAGTAATGGGTTATAGCTTTGTGTTTAAGTCCTAAGGCTTGTTGCCTATTGGTTATGGATGATGGTTTTTGTTCTATGGGTTATGGTTATGGTTAAGTGTTAAGACTTATGGATTATGAAATAGGTTCTAGTTTATGTTTTATGGTTATGTATTAAGGTTTATGGCTAAACGGGTATGGCTTATGGTTTTATTTGTTATGGTTAACTCTTGAATCTAATGGGAGATCATTTATGGCTAAGGGGTTATGGTTAAGTGTTATGGTCTGTATAAAGCGTTATGAGTTATGATTTATTTAAGCTTTATGCGTGATGGTTAAGTGTTAAGACTTATGACTTAAGGTTATTGATTATGATTAAGTGTTAAGGCTTGCACCGAAAGCATTATGTGTTTTGATTAACTCTTAAGGCTAACATTTATGGGGTGTGAGTAATGGGTTATAGCTTTGTGTTTAAGTCCTAAGGCTTGTTGCCTATTAGTTATGGATGATGGTTTTTGTTTTATGGGTTATGGTTATGGCTAAGTGTTAGGACTTATGGCTTATGGTTATCGTTGATGGTTAAGTATTAAAGCTTACACCTAAAGCGTTACGGATTATGATAAGTCTTAAGGCTAACAATTATGGGATGTGAGTAATGGGTTATAGCTTTTTGTTTAAGTCCTAAGGCTTGTTGCCTATTGGTTATGGATGATGGTTTTTGCTCTATGGCTTATGCTTATGGTTAAGTTTTAAGACTCATGGATTATTAAATAGGTTCTAGTTTATGTTTTATGGTTATGTGTTAAGGTGTTTGGCTTAACGGATATGGCTTACGTTCTTATTTGTTATGGTTAAGTCATAAAGCTTATGAGATATCATTTATGGTGAAGGGTTTATGGTTAAGTGTTACGGTCTGTATAATGCGTTATAAGTTATGATTTATTTAAGCTTTATGGGTGATGGTTAAGTGTTAAGACTTATGGCTTAAGGTTGTCGATTATGGTTAAGTGTTAAGGCTTACACCTAAAGCGTTATAGGTTATTATTAAGTCTTAAGGCATAAAAATATGGGATGTGAGTAATGGGTTATAGCTTTTTGATTAATTCCTAAGGCTTGTTGCCTATTGGTTATGGATGATGGTTTTTGTTCTATGGGTTATGGTTATTGTAAAGTGTTCAGACTTACAAATTATGAAATATTTTCTAGTTTATGTTTTATGGTTATGTGTTAAGGTGTTTGGCTTACATTCTTATTTGTTATGGTTAAGTCTTAAAGCTTATGGGAGATCATTTATGGTTAAGGGGTTATGGTTAAATGTTACGGTCTGTATAATGTGTTATGAGTTAAGATTTATTTAAGCTTTATGGGTGATGGTTAAGTGTTAAGACTTATGGCTTAAGGTTATCGATTATGGTTAAGTGTTAAGGCTTATACCGAAAGCGTTATGCGTTTTGATTTACTTTTAAGGCTAACAATTATGGGATGTGAGTAATGGGTTATAGCTTTGTGTTTAAGTCCTAAGGCATGTCGCCTATTGGTTATGGATGATGGTTTTTGTTCTATGGATTATGGTTATGGTTAAGTGTTAAGACTTATCCATTAAAAATAGGTTCTAGTTTATGTTTTATGGTTATGTGTTAAGGTTTATGGTTTAAGGGATATGACTTATGTTTTTATTTTTTATTGTTAAGTCTTAAAGCTTATGAGAGATCATTTATGGTTAACGAGTTATGGTTAAGTGTTATTGTCTGTATAATGTGTTATGAGTTATGATTTATTTAAGCTTTATGGGTGGTGGTTTAGTGTTAACACTTATGGCTTAAGGTTATCGATTATGGTTATGTGTTAAGGCTTACACCTAAAGCGTTATGCGTTTTGATTAACTCTTAAGGTTAACAATTATGGGATGTGAGTAATGGGTTATATCTTTTTGTTTAAGTCCTAAGATTGTTGCCTATTGGTTATGGATGATGGTTTTTGTTCTGTGGGTCATGGTTACAGTTATGGTTATGGTTAAGTGTTGATACCTGTATAGGTGTTTGTTTGGTGAATTGAAGCGGAATTAACATGAAAATTATGGATAGAGTGATAAACAACCTAGACCTATAGATTGATTATCGTTTGAAGACAAGCTAAGTCCTATTAACTTGAATTCGAGTCAAAATCAGGAAATCATATCTCAAAAGATGAATTTGTGAGTGTAAACTACAAACTCAACGAACAAAGTTCTTGTTTTCTTGATTAATTTTCTTATTCTATCCTGTTACAAGTGAAATGAAATGGCTATAAAGCCTAAACATAAAGATGGGAGTTACAAAATAACCCAACAGATAAGTTATTAAAGAAATTACTAACTACTCATCAAAACAAGCTTAAATGACTCATTAAATGAAAGAAAAACGTTGCAAGCTTCTAATTAACTCCAAATGCATCGCAAATGCATCCAAATGTCTTTAAATGTGCAGCCCTAATCCATGCAAGTGATCATGCAAACTCTACGGGCCATTGAGCCCAAACAGCCTTCAAATCCATTAAACAACACCAACCCATCACCTTTTGGGTCCTCCTTCTCCATGCATGCATCATCCCCTCCCTCTTGGAAAGGAATTGACCTCAATTTAGCAAGGCCATCATCATCCAAATATGGTGAAAGATCCCCCACATTAAATGTTGCATGCACCCTATAGTCTCCCGTTAACTCCACCTTGTATGCATTGTCATTCACACGTGCTATTACCTTGTAAGGACCTTCAGCGCTTGGCATTAGTTTGTTCCTTCTTTTGATAGGAAAACGTTCCTTCCGCATGTGCAACCAAACTAGATCACCTTCACTGAAGACCCTTGGCTTCCTATTCTTGTTGGACTTTTGCTTGTAAGTTTCATTAACAGATTCAATCTTGTCACGAACTTGTTGGTGCAAGTTCTTCATAGATTTGAGCTTCTCACTTGCATCTTTACGCACCAACTCCTCCTTGGGCAATGGGATCAGATCCAAGGGCATGTAAGGATTCACCCCATAAACAACTTCAAAAGGAGAATGACTTATAGCATGAGTAGGAGAACGATTATAAGCAAATTCAGTATGTGCAAGTTTGACATCCCAATATTTTTGAGTCTTGCTAACCAACCCCCTCAACAATGTACCCAAGGTTCTATTTGTGACTTCAGTTTGACCATCTGTTTGAGGATGATGTGTTGTGCTAAATAATAGCTTGGTACCCACTTTCCTCCACAATGTATTCCAAAAATAGCTCAAGAACTTGGAATCCTTATCAGAAACAATAGTCTTTGGAATGCCATGCAAACGAACAATCTCCTTGTAATACAAATCAGCCACATTATTAGCATCATCTGTTTTGTGACAAGCAACAAAATGAGCCATCTATGAGAACCTGTCCACCACCACCATGATAGCATCCTTACCCCTTTGAGTACGAGGCAAAGGAGTGTACAAACTAGGTTTAAAAGTACTTTTAGCCATATGACATGTCACACACTTGCCCACAACGTTGGTTACATCCCCCAACATCTTAGGCCAAAAGAAATGATCCTTTAACACTTCCAAAGTTTTGGTCACACCAAAATGACCAGCCAAGCCTCCACCATGAGCCTCACGAACTAGTAATTCACGAATTGCCTTTGAATAAAAAGCCATCTTGCACCATGAATTCACCATTGGGACCACCTGTACATTTTAAAAACAAATCTCCAAAGTCCACATCAGATTCATAGTAATTCTTCAAGGATTCAAACCCCAATAAACAAACATCCAAAGTTGCCAACAAAGTGTAATGTCTTGATAAAGCATCAGCCACCACATTACTTTTTACATCCTTGTATTTGGAAGAAAAATGAAAGGTTTGCAAGAATTCCACCCACTTTGCATGTCTTGTGCTCAACTTTTGCTGCCCATTAATGTATTTTAAGGATTCATGAACCTGGATGCAAAATGAAATGATTTGCATGCAAATAATGACTCCAATGATCCAATGCACCCACAATTGCATAAAACTCCTTATCATAAGTACAAGAATTCAAACGAGCTCCACCCAATTTTTCAGAAAAATAAGCAACGGGCATCTTTTCCCCATGCAAAAGTTCCCTTCTTCAAACAGCTTGTTATAGGACTTGCAATGTCACTAAAATCGCGTATGAACCTCTTATAAAATGAAACAAGCCCATGAAATGATCTAACTTCAGAAATGTTGCTAGGAGTAGGCCAAGATTTAATTGCATCAATCTTGGATTGATCAACGGACACACCATCTTTAGAAACACTTGATTTAGATACAACAAATGATCCTCCTTGCTTTTGAAACACTTGTTTTAGAAACACCTTTTCCATAAATTGCACACTTTTCTTACTTCCCATAGAGTTTTTGAGTTCTAAGGGTGTCAAACACTTGTTTTAGATACAACAAATGATCCTCCTTGCTTTTGCTATACACCAAGATGTCATCAAGGTATACAACCACAAACCTGCCCAAAAAAGATTTTAACACTTCATTCATTAGTGTCATGAAAGTGCTAGGTGCATTTGTAAGACCAAATGGCATCACGGTCCATTCATACAAACCATGTTTGGTTTTAAAGGCTGTTTTCCACTCATCACCTTCACGCATCCTAATTTGGTGATAACCACTTCTCAAATCAATTTTTGAGAACACAACAGATCCATGCAATTCATCCAACATATCATCAAGTCTAGGAATGGGACATCTATACTTGATGGTTATATTGTTCACGGCTCTACTATCCACACACATCCTCCAAGAACCATCTTTTTTGGCACCAACAAAATAAGAACAGCACAAGGACTTAAGCTTTCATGCACATAACCCAGTTTTATGAGTTCATAAATCTGTTTTTGCAATTCCTTTGTTTCCTCCTGATTGTAACGATAAGCAGCCTTATTAGGCAAAGATGCACCTGGAATAAGGTCTATTTGATGTTCAATACCACGGATTGGAGGCAAACCTAGTGGTAATTTAGTTGGGAACACATCTTGATACTCCATGAGCAAATTAGCAAGTGGGCCTTTTTATTGCACAATCTGCCCCACCTTTGGATCTTCTTTAGCCACAAGCATGTAAACCACATCCCCTTGGTCAAGAATCTACTCCACCTCCCTTTCACTAGCCAACATGGTGACATTTGGCTTCTTGACTTGTTTTCTACTCATTGATCTGACTTGTGTAGAAGACATGGGTTTTAACACAATTTTTTTACCATTGTGCCTCAACTCATATTCATTGCTTCTTCCTCTATGTATCACATCCCTATCAAACTGCCAAGGACGTCCCAACAACACATGACAAGCATCCATGGGAATAATATCACACAAAACTTCATCTTCATAAGATCCCATGGCTAAACAAACTATAACATGTTTTGTCACTTTCACCTTGTTTCCATCATCCAACGAAATGAAGTGCATAGGGTCTAGGATGGGCTGTAGTAATCAACCCCAATTTAGTCACCATTTTGTTAGAAGCTACATTAGTACAAGTTCCACCATCAATTATCAAACTACACCATTTTTCTCTAATCAAACATTTGGTGTGAAACAATTGGTCTCTTTGATCAACATCAGATTGTACACGGGTGCCTCACACTTCTCTTCCTCTTCTTTATCAGATTCTTGTTCATCATGGAAAATACCACCCAACCTCTCTTCTTCTTCAAGCAATTCATCACGAATTTCAACAGCCTCCCTTAAGGTCACCACCCTCTTATGTAGACATGCATTTTGGTAATGCCCAAATCCTTGACACTTGAAACAACAAACTTTGGACAAACTAGTTTCCTTGTTTGCAACATTCACTTTTGGGGCTGCTGTGGAGCTACTAGCACCAATAGGATTAGATGTAGGGGCTGTTTTTGTGCTAGTTGCAAATCTGGTCCATGGCTTGGTTTTGGCAGATTCCAAGCTCGAATTAGGTCCATATATTGATTTTACTTGAGTTTCCAATTTTAGACACAACCCACACAATATGCCAAAATCAGCATATGGATACAAATCCACAACATTTGCAATATTTAGATTTAGGCCACGCAAAAACCTAGACATCTTTTGCTCTTCTACTTCTTCTATATCACCCATTAATGATAATTTTTCAAATTCATCAATGTATTCAGCCACACTCATCTTGCCTTGTCTCAATTCAGCTATTTTTCTATAAGTGGTAATTCGGTGATTTATGGGAACATACCATTTTCTTAGTTTTCTTTTAAGAGATTCCCATGATGAAATTTTCTCCTTGCCTTCCCTTGTTCTCTTGGCCTTAAGCCCTTCGAACCACAAGGAAGCACCACTGCTCAACTTCAAAATTGCATATTTGCACCTCTTCTCATCATCAAGTTCTTTCAAGTCAAACAGACGATCAATCTTTCTCTCCCACTCCAAATATTTTTCAGGATCCGTACCCCTAACAAATTCAGGCAATTCGTTCACCTTGAATTCTTCTACCCCTCTTGGCTGACCACGACGAGGCCTTCTTCCCCCCTCTTGCATGTCCCTAAGAGCATCCCGTAGGTTTGCAAGAAAATATGGATCATCGAAACCCATGGGCTCTGATACCACAAATGATACGTGTATGGGTGGGTGTTTGTTTGGTGAATTGCAACGGAATTAACAATGAAAATTAAGGATAGAGTGATAAACAACCTAGACCTATAGATTGATTATCGTTTGAAGACAAGCTAAGACCTATTAACTTGAATTCGAGTCAAAATCAAGAAATCATCCGTCAAATGACGAATTTGTGAGTGTAAGCTACAAACTCAATGAACAAAGTTCTTGTTTTCTTGATTAATTTTCATATTCTATCATGTTACAAGTGAAATGAAATGGCTATAAAGCCTAAACATAAAGATGGGAGTTACAAAACAACCAAACAGCCAAGTTATTAAAGAAAATACTAACTACTCATCAAAGCAAGCTTAAATGACTCATTAAATGAAAGAAAAACATTGCAAGCTTCTAATTAACTCCAAATGCATCCCAAATGCATCCAAATGCCTTAAGATGTGCAGCCCTAATCCATGCAAGTGATCATGCAAACTCCATGGGCCATTGAGCCCAAACTGCCTTCAAATCCATTAAACAACACCAACCCATCACCTTTTGGGTCTTCCTTCTCCATGCATGCATCAAGTGTTAAGACTTATGCTTTATGAAATAGGTTCTAGTTTATGTTTTATGTTTATGTGTTAAGCTTTATGGTTAAACAGGTATGGCTTATGATTTTATTTGTTATTGTTAAGTCTAAAAGCTAATGGGAGATCATTTATGGTTAAGGGGTTATGGGTTTAACTCCTAAGGCTTGTTGCCTATTGATTATGGATGATGGTTTTTGTCCTATGGGTTATGGTTATGGTTAAGGGTTAAGACTTATCCATTATAAAATAGGTTCTAGTTTATGTTTTATGTTTATGTATTAAGGTTTATGGCTTAACGGATATGGCTTTTGTTTTTATTTTTTATAGTTAAGTTTTAAAGCTTATGGGAGATCATTTATGGTTAACGGGTTATGCTTAAGTGTTACGGTCTGTATAATGTGTTATGAGTTATGATTTATTTAAGCTTTATGAGTGATGGTTAAGTGTTAAGACTTATGGCTTATGGTTATCAATTATGGTTAAGTGTTAAGGCTTACACCTAAAGTGTTATGGGTTATGATTAAGTCTTAAGGCTAACAATTATAGGATGTTAGCAATGGGTTATAGCTTTTTGTTTAAGTCCTAAGGCTTGTTGCCTATTGGTTATAGATGATGGTTTTTGTTATATGGGTTATAGTTATGGTTAACTGTTAAGACATATGGATTATGAAATAGGTTCTAGTTTGTGTTTTCAGGTTATGTGTTAAGGTGTATGGTTTAACGGATATGGCTTACGTTTTTATTTGTTATGGTTAAGTCTTAAAGCTTGTGGGAGATCATTCATGGTTAACGGGTTATGGTTAAGTGTTACGGTCTGTATAATGCGTTATGAGTTATTGTTTATTTAAGCTTTATGGGTGATGGTTAAGTGTTAAAACTTATGGCTTAAGGTTATCAACTATGGCTAAGTGTTAAAGGTTACACCGAAAGCGTTATGCGTTTTGATTAACTCTTAAGGCTAACAATTATGGGATGTGAGTAATGGGTTATAGCTTTGTGTTTAAGTCCTAAGACTTGTTACCTCTTGGTTATTGATGATGCTTTTTGTTCTATGGGTTATGGTTATGGTTAAGTGTTAAGACTTATGGATTATGCAATAGGTTCTAGTTTATTTTTTATGTTTGTGTATTAAGGTTTATGGCTTAACGGATATGGCTTATGTTTTTATTTTTTCTGGTTAAGTCTTAAAGCTTATGGGAGATCATTTATGGTTAACGGGTTACGGTTAAGTGTTACTGTCTGTATAATGCGTAATGAGTTATGATTTATTTAAGCTTTATGGGTGATGGTTAAGTGTTAAGACTTATGGCTTAAGGTTATCGATTATGGTAAAGTATTAAGGTTTACACCTAAAGCATTATGGGTTATGATTAAGTCTTAAGGCTAACAATTATGGGATGTGAGTAATTGGTTATATACTTTTGTTTAATTCCTAAGGGTTGTTGCCTATTGGTTATAGATTATGGTTTTTGTTCTATGGGTTATGGTTATGGTTAAGTGTTAAGACTTATGGATTATGAAATAGGTTCTAGTTTATGTTTTATGGTTATGTATTAAGGTTTTTGGCTTAACGGATATGGCTTATGTTTTTATTTGTTATGGTTATGTCTTAAAGATTATGGGAGATCATTTATAGTTAACGGGTTATGGTAAAGTGTTTCGGTCTGCCTAATGCGTTATGAGTTATGATTTATTTAAGCTATATGGGTGATGGTTAAGTGTTAAGACTAATGGCTTAAGGTTATCGATTGTGGTTAAGTTTTATGGCTTACACCTAAAGCGTTATGGGTTATGAATAACTTTTATGGCTAACAATTATGGGATGTGAGTAATGGGTTATATCTTTTTGTTTAAGTCCTAAGGATTGTTGCCTATTGGTTATGGATGATGGTTTTTGCTCTATGGATTATGGTTATGGTTAAGAGTTAAGACTTATGCTTTATGAAATAGGTTCTAGTTTATGTTTTATGTTGATGTGTTAAGCTTTATGGCTAAACGGGTATGGCTTATGTTTTATTTGTTATGGTTAAGTCTTAAACCTATGGGAGATCATTTTTTTTGGGTAAAGAGGGCGGCACCTCTGGCAAATTTATTAATAAAAAGAATAAATACAATATAAGGCTGGGGACTCCCCACCTAAAAACAGAAAATCCATCGGGACATGCCCCAAATGGATAACAAGGCTAAACTAGGAACCAAAACAAGAAATGGAACCAGAAGCTTACAAGAACATAAAGGAAAGCAACCTGCAAAACAAACAAACCATAGAAGCCAAACAAGCATAGAAATATCGTATCAAAGAGGAAGAAAGTTACGGGAGGGTCTATATCGTTTAAGTTAAATCAACATTAGTGCAAGGTTTCATAGATAGGCTCAGCAGTGTACATCGGATATCATCCTTAACACTATTCACAACAGCATGATGAGATCTTTTAATTTTTTTAAAAATACGAAAATTTCTTTCCTGCCAAATGTGGTAAACAGCTCCAGCAAGAACAAGTCTTCTGATGATGGACCAAATGGTCTTACTCTTAGAAAAGGGGATGAGATGATTAATGATATCAGACCAGTTATCAGTGGGGAAGGATAGATTCATGACATGTTGGAGGTCATGCCAAACCATAGAAGTGAAAGAACATTCAAAGAAGAGATGGGAAAGGGAATCCGGACAATCCCCGCAGAACGCACACTTGAGATTGGAGTTAGTGTCCCATATTTTGATTTTATCATGAGTTTTAAGACGATTTTTAAGAGCAACCAAGAGAATGAAAGCATGTCTGGGAATATTCTAGGAGAACCAAACAAGATGAAACCAAATGACCGGTTGATGATAGGGGCGAATAGACTGCCAAACAGAACGAACAGAGAAATTAGATAGTTTACCATCTCTAGATCTCCAAAGGAGTTTATCAGGGACAGACGTGGAGAGAGTAGGAGGATTATGAGAAAGAAGATCAGCATGGTAGTCCCTCCAACAATGAGGGCGAACCCAAGATCCATTAAGGACCAGGTCAGCAACCTTAGTATCAGGAGTGAAACCCGCATCATGGATGTCACGGACAGACATGAATTTAGAAAGGGGGCCCGCAGGGTGCCAGTTATCAAACCAAGCAGAACTAGAGCATCCATCACCTATCTGGGAAACTATATACTCCCTTATCTTGTCCCGCATATCAAGGATGTTTCGCCAGGCATATCCAGAACCATACTTTTTGGGGGCATCCCAAAAGTTACGGCCACATAAACGGTATGAGTGGATCCACTTAACCCATAGGGAATCTTTCTTGGAAAGGAGTCTCCAAATATGGGAAGCCATAAGGGCAATATTCCAGATAGCAAGGTTACGGATGCCTAGACCACCATGTTCCTTAGGAAGGCAAACAGTTTTCCAGGAGACTTTAGCTTTACCACGTTTCAACTCACCATGGCACCAGAGGAAACCTCTCATGAGCTTCTCAATATCGTTAGAGATATATTTAGGAAGAATAAAAACAGAAGCCCAATAGATTTGAGTAGAAGAAAGAACAGAGAGGATGAGCTGGAGACGACCAGCAAAGGAGAGAGATTTGTTTTTCCAGTCATTAATCCTGCATTTGACTTTATCAACAAGGCCTTTACAGTCTTTGTGGGCAAGACGTGTGGTGATAAGAGGAATGCCAAGGTATCGGACAGGGAAAGAGCCCTCAGGAAACTTAACAATAAGGTCAATGGCAGCCCTGGTCCTCTCACCAACATTACAGTAGAAGGCTTCACTCTTCGCAATATTAGGATATAGGCCAGAAACCCCAGAGAATTCCTCAAGAGAATCACAAATGATTCTAACAGACGAGCTATCACCATGACAGAATAGTAGGAGATCATCTGCAAAGCAGAGATGGGTGATACTTTGATCTTCACATTGCCTGTGGAATTTAAAAGAGTCAGAATCATGGATGTTTCTCTTGATCATAAGGTTAAGCACTTCCATAACAAGAGTGAAGAGATAAGGAGAGAGGGGGTCACCTTGCCGAAGACCCCTTTTACCATAGAAATAACCGTATGTATTCCCATTCACACTCACAGAGTAAGTAACCGTGGAAACACATGTCATGATCCAGTCAATCATACGATCGGGGAAGCCAAACCCAAACAAGATGGTCCGCAGAAACGACCAGTCAACAGTATCGTATGCTTTTTGAATATCAACCTTAAAAGCACACCTAGGAGGACCACGATGACAATGATAATCACGCATGAGCTCGTGAACAAGAAGGACGTTGTCGGTGATCAAACGACCAGGGATGAAAGCAGACTGGTTATCATCAACCAAAGAAGAAAGATGGTTTTTGATACGATCTGCAATAATCTTGCTTATACATTTGTAAACAACATTACAACAAGCGATAGCGCGGAAATCAGTGACTTTGGAAGGGGAATCAACTTTAGGGATTAGAGCTAGGATGGTGTTGTTGAAAGACTTAAGAAGTTTTCCAGAATAGAAGAATTTCTTAACAGCCATACAGAAATCAGGACCCACAATATCCCAAGCAGATTTGAAGAACTTAGCAGAGAAACCATCAGAACCTGGAGCTTTATCATCACCCATCTGGAACAGGACACACTTAACCTCCTCATCAGTAACAGGAGTAAGCATGGCGGCAGACTGGAGGGGGGAGAGCTTATTAGAGAAGAGGGAACAAGGATCACGAATAGCAATGGAAGGCTGGGCAGAACCCAAGAAGGCTTGAAAGTGAGAAACAAAAAGATTTGGAAGATCATTCCCCGAGATCCAGTTTCCGAGAGCATCCTTGATAGAATTAATACGATTGCGCGATTTACAACTTTTAACCGTTTTGTGGAAAAAAGGCGAATTTTTATCACCCTCACGCAGCCAGTTAACCTTAGCCTTTTGTTTCAGGAATCTCTCTTCATCCATGCTAGCCTCGTTATAAGCAAGGAGATACCTGCATTGTTCTTCACGAAGATCCTTATTGAAAGGGTCCCGATCCAGAGCAATCTGAACTCTATCAAGCTCATTACGAAGAGAGATAACCTTAGAAAAGAGGTTGCCATGCTTGCGAAGCATCTTACGGATGGGTACTTTCAGATTTTTAAGGTTTTGGAAAACCTTATACATCCGATATCCAGTGATATTGGGGTTCCAAGAAGCGGCAACAATCTGCTTGAAATCGTTCTTAAAAGTCAGGAAATTAGGGAACTTGAAAGGTTTAGGTTTGAAAGGGGCACGGTGGGGGAGAGAAAGCACAGCAGGGGTATGATCGGACGAACGGTAAGGAAGAAAATTGACAGTAGATGAGGGGAAAGAAGCAACGAAGTGAGTATTTCCCATGACACGGTCAATTTTTTTGAGGATGCCACCCGAACCATTAGGAGACTTGGTCCATGTATAGAAGAGGCCTTTATAATTAAGATCCTCCATTTCCATCAGATTGACACAGTCCCTAAAATCCTCCATGGCACGGGAAAGCCCAGACGACCCTGAGGTGCTATCTTTAATATCAAGAGCAACATTGAAATCACCCAAGAGAATCCAAGGGGTATCTTTAACCATATTCTTATGGACCGCAAGAGAATGCCAAAGAGAGCGACGCAAAATGTGATTGTTATGAGCATAGACGAAGGAGCAGAAAAAAGATTTATTAGAATCATGGATATTAACTTTGAAATGCATAACCTGATCATTTAAGTCGATAAGCATCATATCAATGGCATGCGGGTCCCAGGCAACCAAAATTCTAGTCCCTCTGGGGAAAAAGACCGTTGGACGACCACGACCAGGAGCCAAACGTACTACTACAGATTAGAGGGAGGTTCGAGAAGGAAGCACGAGTCTCAAGTGTAGCACAAATATGAAGATTTTGATCGCGGATAAGATCTCTCAAGGCTTTCTGATGAGAAGGCTTACAGAGACCGTGAGTATTCCATGCAGCGATGTGCGTCATATGGAAACTTGGAGGGGGGTGGAGTCCATCTGCTTGGACACCAGAGTTATCATAGGTTGATCAGGATGTGATCCATTCTTATCAACAATGAACTTGGCAGTGTCACCATCATCAGAGTCGATCTCAATACAATTGTCGTCGTCAAGAAGATTATCAGCATCAGGATCAAAATCACCTATAATAATTTAGGGGAACACTAGGAAGAGGAAGAAGGGGAGCAGTAGAGGGTAAATCAGTAGTGTCTGAGGAACAAGCCTCCAGGACGGAGAAGGCGTTGAAAACAGGAGTGGGGGATACAGATTGTTTAAGGGGCGTGGAAGTAGAAAGACGAATGATAGGGCTCGGGAAACCAACTAAAACGTTAGTATCCTTCATAGGGGGATGAATAGAACTAGGAGGACTGGAGGTGCGGTGATCTTTAGGAACCGGACGAAACTCGAAACGAGACTTATTAAAAGTTTTCTTACTTTTATTCCAAAATTTGTTTATTGAAGAATCTGTAGTCTTCCTAATCCATTGTGTGTTTTTATTAGAATTACTTTGCAGAATATCATCAGTAGTGTTTTCAGAATTTGATCCTTGTTTTGTGCGATTTTTCTTTTTATAGACGACCGTATATCCATCATCAAGTTGCATAGGAGATGTCACTGTACCTTGATCAAGAGGCATTTTATCTTTATTATTACCTTCATTAGTCTTAGAGATTACATGCATACAGTTTTTATTTTCATGACCAAAAACCATGCAATGAGAGCACATAGGAGGTTTCCATTCATACTCAATACGAAGAGTATGGGTGTAAAACTCAAGAGTATCAGGATCAGGAATACGGATAATCACTTTATCCACCCATGAGGATTTAGTGGGTATCTCAAGAAGGACACGAGCATAAACAGATTTTCCAGCCGCATATTTACACATATTAGCAATATAGGAGTCCATAGCAAGAGGCTTTCCAATTTTTGAAGCAATGTGGCTAAGACCTTCATCACTCCATGCCTCATAGGGAATATCATGGATTTTAATCCATAGAGGGAGCTTGTCATGATTGTTCTTATGAATATTGAGACCGGGACGCCATTTTTGCATGACTATAGGGACACCTTTAAAAGTCCAGGGTCCATGAGTGATAACATGATGAAGACCATTGTCATCACTAAATTTAAAAAGGTAAACACCTTTTCCATTTAGAAGAACATCTTGAAGACCATGGATAGACCACATTTTGGAAGCAAGATATCTAACATCAGAGTAATTCATTTTTATTCCTACAAAATAACCACAGATAGTCCTAGCAAATGTTTCACAAACTTTAGTAACTGCTGTTAAAGGAATATCAACAGGCACATTATTGTCATTACTTAAATTAGGAATAAAACGAAACTTATCGTTGGCATGTTTTTTTGATCCGGTAATAATATTGGCATGGGAATTATTAAGCAAGGGTAAAGATCGATCCCATGCATTTTTAGTATTTTTTTTATTTTCGTTATATCGATTATCTTGAATTAAATTTTGGTCAATGGTTTTATAATCACAAGAATCATTGGGCTTACTATTTTCACATATGTCAACAATATGAGTTTTCACTTGGGCTTTTGAAGACACATGGGCTTCTAAAAGAGGGGTTGAGGTATTGGACATAATTTTTGAGGGTGCATTGTATATAGATTTTGAGGGAGGTGGGTATCTAGGTCCACAAATCGGTTTGAATTGCTTAGAAATAGCCGAATTATGATGTATAGAGTTAGGGGACATATGATTAGGGTGTGGACCCAAGAGTGAAGAACTAGAAGTCTTGGGCAATGCATCATTCGGCTGGTTGGGGGACAAGAAAGAAGGGTAGTCAACTAGTTTAGTGTGAGACCAATCATACTCCACATTTGGTTCAATAAAGGGAAAGCTAGTGGGCAAGTTGGCATTACTTTCTCTACATATTGCAGAATTTTCTAATGTAAAGTTAGGAAAAGAGATGCTTTTACCCCATAATAAAGGAGACTCCACTTGCTTTTCCTTAGCCTTGGTCGGATCTTCTTCATTCTTTGTATTATTGTTTATACCCGTTTGAGCATCACCTCCACTAGCTAAAGTCATACGTTCATTAGCGAATCCATCATATGACAAAGAAAGAGCTGCACCTTCCCCCAATTTCGTAGTGGTGTTGGTTACCGTTTGAGGATTAATGGTAGCTGTTTGCATCTGAATTGAACCAGCTCCGGTAACTTTTCCATGACCTCCAGCAGTCGCAAAAGAACCATCAACATGTGCATTTTCTTCAAGACCTAATGTTGTTTTTTTTCCATATCTCCATCTCCATGAACGGACGTGATATTGTAATCCATGCATTCACTTTCTTTGTCATCCGCTGGTATTATATATTCGTTATATTGACCATCGTGGATAGATTGATTCTTCAAGCATAAGGGGTTATGGTTAAGTGTTACGGTCTGTATAATGCGTTATGAGTTATGATTTTTTAAGCTTTATGGGTGATGGGTAAGTGTTAAAACTTATCGCTTAAGGTTATTGATTATGGTTAAGTGTTAAAGCTTACACCAAAAGCGTTATGCGTTTTGATTAACTATTAGGCTAACAATTATGGGATGTCAGTAATGGGTTATAGCTTTGTGTTTAAATCCTAAGGCTTGTTGCCAATTGGTTATGGAAGATGGTTTTTGTTCTATGGGCTATGGTTATGGTTAAGTGTTAAGACTTATGGATTATAAATTAGGTTCTAGTTTATGTTTTATGGTTTTGTATTAAGGTTTATGGCTTAACGAATATGGCTTATGTTTTTATTTGTTATGGTAATGTCTTAAAGCTTATGAGAGATCATTTATGGTTAACGGGTTATGGTTAAGTGTTACGGTCTGTACAATTGTGGGATGTGAGTTATGGGTTATATCCTTTTGTTTATGTGTTAAGCTTTATGGCTAAATAGGGTATGGCTTATGTTTTTCTTTGTTATGGTTAACTCTTAAAGCTAATAGGAGATCATTAACGATTTATTTAAGCTTTATGGGTGATGGGTAAGCGATAAGAATTATGGCTTAAGGTTATCGATTATGATTAAGTGTTAAGGCTTACACCTAAAGTGTTATGGGTTATGATTAAGTTTTAAGGCTAACAATTATGGGATGTGACTAATGGGTTATAGCTTTTTGTTTAAGTCCTAAGGGTTGTCGCCTATTGGTTATGGATGTTAGTTTTTGTTCTATGGGTTATGGTTATGGTTAAGTGTTAAGACTTATGGATTATGAAATAGGTTCTAGTTTATGTTTTATGTTTATGTGTTAACCTTTATGGCTAAACGGGTATGGCTTATGTCTTTATTTGTTATTGTTATGTCTTAAAGGTAATGGGAGATCATTTATGGTTAAGGGGTTCTGGTTAAGTGTTACGGTCTGTATAATGCGTTATAAGTCATGATTTATTTAAGCTATATGGGTGATGGTTAAGTGTCAAGACTTATGGGTTAAGGTTATCGATTGTGGTTAAGTGTTATGGCTTACACCTAAAGCGTTATGGGTTATGATTAACTTTTAAGGCTAACAATTATGGGATGTGACTAATGGGTTATATCTTTTTGTTTAAGTCCTAAGGATTGTTGCCTATTGGTTATGGATGATGGTTTTTGCTCTATGGATTATGGTTGTGGTTAAGAGTTAAGACAAATGCTTTATGAAATAGGTTCTAGTTTATGTTTTATGTTGATGTGTTAAGCTTTATGGCTAAACGGGTATGGCTTATGTTTTGTTTGTTATGGTTAAGTGTTAAAGCAAATGGGAGATCATTTATGGTTAAGGGGTCATGGTTAAGTGTTACGGTCTGTATAATGGGTTATGAGTTATGATTTATTTAAGCTTTTTTTTTGGGTAAAGAGGGCGGCACCTCTGGCAAATTTATTAATAAAAAGAATGAATACAATATATGGCTGGGGACTCCCCACCAAAAAACAGAAATTCCATCGGGACAGGCCCCAACGGACAACAAGCTAAACTAGGAACCAAAACAAGATAAGGAACCAGAAGCAAACAAGAACATAAAGGAAAACAACCTGCAAAACAAACAAACCATACAAGCCAAAACAAGCAGAAAAAGAAAGAAAGCACAGAGGAATGAAATTAAGGGAGTGTCCATATAGTTTTAGCCAAATCAACATTAGTGCAGGTTTTCATAGATAGACTCAGCAGTCTACAACGGATATCATCCTTAACACTATTCACGACAGCATGATGGGATCTTTTTATGTTTTTAAAAATGCGTAAATTTCTTTCCCGCCATATGTGATATACAGCTCCAGCAAAAACAAGTCTTCTAATGATGGACCATATGGTCTTGTTCTTATTACTGGGGTTGAGTTGACTAATGATATCAGACCAGCTATCAGGGGAGAAGGAGAGATTCATGACGTGAAGGAGGTCATGCCAAACCAAAGAAGTGAAAGAACATTCAAAGAAGATATGGGAAAGGGAATCCGGACAGTCCCCGCAGAACGCACAAATGAGATTGGAATTAGTGTCCCAAATTTTGATTTTATCATGAGTTTTAAGGCGATTTTTAAGAGCAACCCAAAGAATGAAAGCATGTCTGGGGATGTTCTGGGAGAACCAAACAAGATGAAACCAAAAGACCGGTTGATGATAGGGGCGAATAGTCTTCCAAACAGAACGAACAGAGAAAGGAGAGAGTTGACCATCTCTAGATCTCCAAAGGAGATTATCAGGGACGAATGTGGAAAGAGTAGGGGGGTTATGAGAAAGAAGAGCAGTATGGGAATCTCTCCAACAATGAGGCCGAACCCAAGATCCGTTAAGAACCAGGTCAGCAACCTTTGTATCAGGAGTGAAACCCGCATCATGGATGTCCCGGACAGACAAGAATTTAGAAAGAGGGCCCGCGGGGTGCCAGTTATCGAACCAAGCAGAAGTAGAGCATCCATCACCAATCTGGGAAACTATATACTCCCTTATCTTATCCCTCATATCCAGGATGTTACGCCAGGCAAATCCAGAACCGTATTTTTTGGGGGCATCCCAAAAGTTACGGCCACATAAATGGTAAGAGTGGATCCACTTAACCCATAGGGACTCTTTCTTGGAAAGGAGTCTCCAAACATGGGAAGCCATAAGGGCAACATTCCAGATAGCAAGGTTACGTATGCCAAGCCCACCATGTTCCTTAGGAAGGCAAACAGTTTTCCAGGAGACTTTAGCTTTACCACGTTTCAACTCACCATGGCACCAGAGGAAACCTCTCATGAGCTTCTCAATATCGTTAGAGATAGATTTAGGAAGAATAAAAACAGAAGCCCAATAGATTTGAGTAGAAGAAAGGACAGAGAGGATCAGCTGGAGACGGCCAGCAAAGGAAAGAGACTTGTTTTTCCAGTCATTAATCCTACATTTGACTTTATCAACAAGTCCTTTACAGTCTTTGTGGGCAAGACACGTGGTGATGAGAGGAACGCCAAGGTATCGAACAGGAAAAGAGCCTTCCGGAAACTTAACAATAAGATCAATGGCCGCCCTGGTCCTCTCACCAACATTACAATAAAAAGCTTCACTCTTCGCAATGTTGGGATGGAGGCCAGAAACCCCAGAGAATTCCTCAAGAGAGTCACATATGAGTTTAGCCGAAGAGCTATCACCATGGCAGAAGAGAAGGAGATCGTCGGCAAAGCAGAGATGGGTGATATTTTGATCGTCACATTGTCTGTGGAATTTAAAAGAATCAGAATCATGGATGTTTCTCTTGATCATAAGGTTAAGCACTTCCATGACAAGAGTGAAGAGATAAGGAGAGAGGGGGTCACCCTGCCGAAGTCCCCTTTTACCATCGAAATAACCATGAGTATTCCCATTGATACTCACAGAGTAAGCAACCGTGGAAACACAAGTCATGATCCAGTCAATCATACGATCGGGGAAACCAAACCCAAACAAGATGGTACACAGAAAAGTCCAGTCAACCGTGTCGTAGGCTTTTTGAATATCAACCTTAAAAGCACACCTCGGAGGACCACGATGACGATGATAATCACGCATGAGCTCGTGAACAAGAAGGACGTTGTCGGTGATCAAACGACCAGGGATGAAAGCAGACTGGTTTTCATCAACCAGAGAAGAAAGATGGTTTTTGATACGATCCGCAATAAGCTTGCTGATATATTTGTAAACAACGTTACAACAAGCTATAGGGCGGAAATCAGTGACTTTGGAAGGGGAATCAACTTTAGGAATGAGCGCAAGGATGGTGCTGTTGAAGGACTTAAGAAGTTTGCCAGAATAGAAGAATTCCTTAACAGCCATACAGAAATCAGGACCCACAATATCCCAAGCAGACTTGAAGAATTTAGCAGAGAAACCATCAGAACCAGGAGCTTTATCATCACCCATCTGGAACAGAACACACTTAACCTCCGCGTCAGTAACAGGGGTAAGCATGGCGGCAGACTGGAGGGGGGAGAGCTTATTAGAGAAGAGGGACGAAGGATCACGAATAGCAGTAAAAGGCTGGGCAGAACCCAAGAAGGCTTGAAAGTGAGAAACAAAAAGATTAGGAAGATCGTTCCCCGAGATCCAGTTACCTTGAACATCCTGGATAGAATTAATACGATTGCGAGATTTACGACTTTTAACCGCTTTGTGGAAAAAAGCCGAATTTTTATCACCTTCACGAAGCCAGTTAACCTTAGCCTTTTGTTTCAAGAACCTCTCTTCATCCAGGCTAGCCTCGTTATAAGCGAGGAGATACCTGCATTGTTCTTCACGAAGATCCTTATTGAAAGGATCCCGATCCAAAGCAATCTGAACTCTATCAAGCTCATTACGAAGAGAGATAACCTTAGAAAAGAGGTTTCCCTGGTTGCGAAGCATCTTACGTATAGGCACTTTCAGATTTTTAAGGTTTTTGAAAACCTTATACATCCGATATCCAGTGATGTTAGGGTTCCAAGAAGAGGCAACAATCTGTTTGAAATCTTCCTTATAAGTCAGGAAATTAGGGAACTTGAAAGGCTTAGGTTGGAAAGGGGCACGTTGGGGGAGAGAAAGCACAGCAGGAGTATGATCGGACGAACGGTAAGGGAGAAAATTGACAGTAGAGGAGGGGAAAGAAGCAACGAAGTGAGTATTTCCCATGACACGATCGATCTTCTTGAGAATGCCACCCGAACCATTAGGAGACTTGGTCCATGTGTAGAAGAGACCTTTATAGTTAAGATCCTCCATTTCCATCAGATTGACACAGTCCCTGAAGTCCTCCATTGCACGAGAAATCCCAGACGACCCGGAGGTGCTATCTTTGATATCAAGAGCAACATTGAAATCACCCAAAAGAATCCAAGGGGCATCTCTAACCACATTCTTATGGACCACAAGAGAATGCCAGAGAGATCGACGCATCATGTGATCATTATGAGCATAGACGAAGGAGCAGAAAAAGGATTTATTAGAATCACGAATATTAACTTTGAAATGCATAACCTGATCATTTAAGTCAATAAGCATCATATCAATGGCCATTGGATCCCAGGCAACCACGATTCTAGTCCCTCTAGGGGAGAAGAGACCGTTGGACGACCACGACCAAGAGCCAAAAGTACGACTACAGATAAGAGGGAGGTTAGGGAAGGAAGCACGAGTCTCAAGAGAAGCACAAATATGAAGATTTTGATCGCGGATAAGATCTCTCAAGGCTTTCTGATGAGAAGGCTTACAGAGACCGCGAGTATTCCAAGCGGCGATGTGCGTCATATGGAAACTTGGATGGGGGTGGAGTCCATCTGCTCGGACACCTGAGTTATCATAGGTTGATCAGAATGTGGTCCATTCTTATCAACAATAAACATGGCAGTCTCACCATCATCCGAGTCGACCTCAATACAAATGTCCTCGTCAAGAAGGTTATCAGTATCAGGATTAAAATCACCATTATTAAAATGGGGGGGAACACTAGGAGGAGGAAGAGGGGGAGCAGTAGAGGGAAGATCAGTAATGTCTGAGGAACAGGCTTCAAGAACGGAGAAAGCATTGGATAAAGGTGTGGGGGAAACAGATTGTTTAAGGGGCATGGAAGAAGAGAGGCGAGTGATAGGGCTCGTAAAACCAACTAAGTTGTTAGTCTCCTTTATAGGGGGAGGAATAGAAGTAGGAGGAAAGGAGGTGCGGGAATCATTAGGAACCGGGCGAGACTCGAAACGAGATTTATTAATACTATTTTTACTTTTATTCCAAAACTTGTTCATCGAAGAATCTTTACTCTTCCTAATCCCTTGACTATTTCTATTAGAATTACTTTGGAAATTATCATTAGTAGTGTTAACTGAATTAGACCCTTGTTTGGCACGATTTTTCTTTTTATAGACGGTCGTAAATCCATCATCAAGTTGCATAGGGGTAGACACTATACTATGATCAAGATGCATTTTATCTTTGTGATTATCTTCATTAGTCTTAGAGATGACATGCATAAAATTTTTATTTTCATGACCAAACACCATGCAATGAGAGCACATAGGGGGTTTCCATTCATATTCAATGCGAAGAGTATGGGTATAAAACTCAAGAGTATCAGGATCAGGAATACGTATAATCACTTTATCCACCCAAGAGGGTTTAGTAGGTATTTCAAGAAGGACACGAGCATAAACAGATTTTCCTGCCGCATATTTGCACATATTAGCAGTATAGGAGTCCATAGCAAGAGGCTTTCCAATTTTTGAAGCAATGTGGCTAAGACCATCATCACTCCATGCCTCATAGGGAATATCATGGATTTTAATCCATAGAGGGAGCTTGTCATGATTGTTCTTATGAATATTGAGACCGGGACGCCATTTTTGCATAACAATAGGAGCACCTTTAAAAGTCCAGGGTCCATGAGTGATAACATGATGAAGACCATTGTCGTCACTAAATTTAAACAGGTAAACACCTTTTCCATTTAGCAGAACATCTTAGAGACCATGAATAGACCACATTTTGGAAGCAAGATATCGAACATCAGAGTAATTCATTTTAATTCCTACAAAATAACCACATATAGTCCTAGCAAATGTTTCACACACTTTAGTAACTGCCGTTAAAGGAATATCAACAGGCACATTATTGTCATTATTAGATTAGGAATATAACGAAACTTATCATTTGCGTGTTTTTGGGATCCAGTAATAATATTGGCAAGAGAGTTATTAAGCAAGTGTAAAGATCGATGCCAAGCATTATTAATATTTTTATTATTTTCGATGTTTCTAGTGTCATAAATTAAATTTTGGTCATTTGTTTTAGGATCACTAGAACTATTAGGCTTAACTTTTTCACTAATGTCAACAATACTGTTTTTAGGTTGAGCATTTAAGGACACATGTGTTTCAACAATTTTAGGAGGGGCATTGGACATAGTATTTAATGGAGGTGTGTAATTAGGTCCATGTATAACTTTCAAATTAGGAGAAATTGCCGACATATGGTGCATGGAATTAGGGGAAAAAAGATTAGGGTGTGGTCCCAACAAAGATGAGCATGAATTATTGTTAAAACAAGTAGGAATCGGCTCCTCCATATTATTCTTTAAATTATCGGTCGATTCAAAAGAGCAAGGAGGGACACATGGTTTAGATAATATAAAAGTGCAAGCATGAGTGTCCTTGTCTCCCACTAAACTAGATACAGTATTAATGTCTCCCACATTCCCCATACCTTTATGCTTTTGACCCACTAGATTATGATTAAACACACACTCCACATTCAAAAGAGGAGAAGTATCATTAATTAAAGAGGGATTGGCAGCATTCATACCTTCTTCCATGCAGTTTTTTTCGTTCATGACCGTTGTGGATTTGTGAGAGGTCTTGACCGTTAGAGCGTGTACTCCACGAGCAGCAAGAAACGCAGCATCTCCTTCTTGGCCTTTGGTGTTCTTCACGATTGTGGCATGAGGAACACGAACTTCTTGGATTGTAGGATCGAGAATATAGTTTCCGTGAGCTAAAGAAGTATGATATTCATGACCGGATGGGTACAATAGCTTGTTATTTTCTTCCCCAGACTTGAAGTTTAACAATGTTTTATTAGCTTCTCCCACTTTTTTGTTTCTAGGATTGCTGTTTTTAACCGTTTCCTGTTGAGGTCCATGGTTTGAAGAAACAAGTTCAGTAGCCGAAAGAGACACACCTCCACCACCCATCGTGAATGGATGATCCATGCATTCCCCGCTGAATGAATCCGTAGTAGAGATACCTCCCTCAATGGCCATTGTATTTTCTTCTCCATTTGCACATGAGATATCACCATTAACTCCATTTGTTGAAGGAGTTCCATCATTTGCTGAAAAAATCAGACCCGGATCTCCTCCATTGGATGTTGAGTAAAGTTGCATGCAAGTATCCTCTTTAGTGTAGCATGCGTGATCACCACCTGAAGACGAGATCCCACCAGTAGACAATCTTTTTCGCTGAATATTGTCGTTTTTGCATTTATTTCTTCGTTCATCAGTGGCCTCAAATAAAGAATATGAGTAATTCTTAAATATTGATCCCTTGATATTACGTAAAGCCATATGGAGTTTTTTCTCTTTCTGATCTTTATTGTAGTTGATTGCATTGCCATGATCTTCGGATTTATTTTCTATAGATGAAAATTTAAAATCTTGTTTAAGATTTTTAGAAAACGTAATAGCATTCACTTGTTGACCTTTTCCAGTAGATAACTCATGAGAATGATGTTGCTGATCCATTATAACACCATCATTTGACATTAAAATGGAATCACAATCTATTGAATCATTATCCATTGTAAAATACGACAGACTAAAGGCCAAGAAAAACACAAAAACTTTCTAGAGAGAGGAAATTCTAGAGAGAGGCTAGAGGGTGTAAGCCTTAAGACTTAATCATAATCCATAACACTTTAGGTGTAAGCTTTAATACTTAACCATAAACGATAACCTTAAGTCATAAGTCCTAACACTTAACCATAACCATAACCCATAGAACAAAAACCATCATCTATATCTAATAGGCAACAAGCCTTAGGACTTACACACAAAGCTATAACCCATAACTCACATCCCATAAATGTTAGCCTTAAGAGTTAATCAAAACGCATAATGCTTACGGTGTAAGCATTAACACTTAACCATAATCGATAACCTTAACCCATAAGTCTTAACACTTAACCATCACCCATATAGCTTGAATAAATCATAACTCATAACGCATTATATAGACTATAACACTTAACCATAACCCGTTAACCATAAATGATCTCCCATAAGCTTTAAGACTTAACCATAATAAATAAAAACATAAGCCATATCCGTTAAGCCATAAACCTTAATACATAACCATAAAACATAAACTAGAATCTATTTTATAATCCATAAGTCTTAACACTTAGCCATAACGATAACCCATGAAACAAAAACCATCATCCATAACCAATAGGCAACAACCCTTAGGACTTAAACACAAAGCTATAACCCATTACGAACATCCCATAATCTATTTTATGGGTGATGGTTAAGTGTTAAGGCTTACACCGAAAGGGTTATGCATTTTGATTAACTCTTAAGGCTAACAATTATGGGATGTTCGTAATGGGTTATAGCTTTGTGTTTAAGTCCTAAGGGTTGTTGCCTATTGGTTATGGATGATGGTTTTTGTTTCATGGGTTATCGCTATGGCTAAGTGTTAAGACTTATGGATTATAAAATAGATTCTAGTTTATGTTTTATGGTTATGTATTAAGGTTTATGGCTTAACGGATATGGCTTATGTTTTTATTTATTATGGTTAAGTCTTAAAGCTTATGGGAGATCATTTATGGTTAACGGGTTATGGTTAAGTGTTATAGTCTATATAATGCGTTATGAGTTATGATTTATTCAAGCTATATGGGTGATGGTTAAGTGTTAAGACTTATGGGTTAAGGTTATCGATTATGGTTAAGTGTTAATGCTTACACCGTAAGCATTATGCGTTTTGATTAACTCTTAAGGCTAACATTTATGGGATGTGAGTTATGGGTTATAGCTTTGTGTGTAAGTCCTAAGGCTTGTTTCCTATTAGATATAGATGATGGTTTTTGTTCTATGGGTTATGGTTATGGTTAAGTGTTAGGACTTATGACTTAAGGTTATCGTTTATGGTTAAGTATTAAAGCTTACACCTAAAGTGTTATGGATTATGATTAAGTCTTAAGGCTAACAATTATGGGATGTGAGTAATGGGTTATATCTTTGTGTTTAAGTCCTAAGGATTGTTGCCAATTGGTTATGGATGATGGTTTTTGCTCTATGGGTTATGGTTATGGTTAAGTGTAAAGACTTATGGATTATGAAATAGGTTCTAGTTTACGTTTTATGTTTATGTGTTAAGCGTTATGGCTAAATGGGTATGGCTTATGTTTTTATTTGTTATGGTTAAGTCTTAAAGATAATGGGAGATCATTTATGGTTAAGGGTTTATGCTTAAGTGTTATAGTCTGTATGCGTTATGAGTTATGATTTATTTAAGCTTTATGGGTGATGGTTAAGTGTTAAGACTTATGGCTTAAGGTTATCGATTATTGGTTATGGATGATGGTTTTTGTTCTATGGGTTATGGTTATGGTTAAGTGTTAAGACTTATCGATTATGAAATAGGTTCTAGTTTATGTTTATGGTTATGTGTTAAGGTTTATGGTTGAACGGATATGGCTTACGTTTTTATTTGTTAAAGTTAAGTCTTAAAGCTTATGTGAGATCATTTATGTTGAAGGGGTTAAGGTTATGTGTTCCTATTTGTATAATGCGTTATGAGTTATGATTTATTTAAGCTTTATGGGTGATGGTTAAGTGTTAAGACTTATGGCTTAAGGTTATTGATTATGGTTAAGTGTTAAGGCTTACACCTAAAACATTATGGGTTATGATTAAGTCTTAAGGCTAACAATTATGGGATGTGAGTAATAACTTATATCTTTTTGTTTAAGTCCTAAGGCTTGTTGTCTGTTGGTTATGGATGATGGTTTTTATTCTATGGGTTATGGTTATGGTTAAGTGTTAAGACTGGTTATGGATGATGGTTTTTGTTCTATAGGTTATGGTTATGGTTAAGTGGTAAGACTTATGGATTATGTAATAGGTTCTAGTTTATGTTTTATGGTTATGTGTTAAGGTTTATGGCTTAACGGATATGGCTTATGTTTTTATTTGTTATGGTTAAGTCATAAAGCTAATGGGACATCATTTATGGTTAAGGGGTTATGCTTAAGTGTTACAGTCTGTATAATGCGTTATGAGTTATGATTTATTTAAGCTTTATGGGTGATGTATAAGTGTTAAGAGTTATGGCTTAAGGTTATCGATTATGGTGAAGTGTTAAGGCTTACTCCGAAAGCTTTATGCGTTTTGATTAACTCTTAAGGCTAACAATTATGGGATGTAAGTAATGGGTTATAACTTTGTGTTTAAGTCCTAAAGCTAGTTGCCTATTGGTTATGGATGATGGTTTTTGTTCTATGGGTTATGGTTATGGTTAAGTGTTAAGACTTACTGATTATGAAATCGGTTCTAGTTTATGTTTATGGTTATGTGTTAAGGTTTATGGTTGAACGGATATGGCTTACGTTTTTATGGAAGATCATTTATGTTGAAGGGGTTAAGATTATGTGTTCCTGTTTGTATAATGCGTAATGAGTTATGATTTATTTAAGCTTTATAGGTGATGGTTAAGTGTTAAGACTTATGGCTTAAGGTTATTGATTATGATTATGCGTAATAACTTATATGTTTTTGTTTAAGTCCTAAGGCTTGTTATCTATTGGTTATGGATGATGGTTTTTATTCTATGGGTTATGGTTATGGTTAAGTGTTAAGATGTATGGATTATGAAATAGGTTCTAGATTATATTTTATGTTTATGTGTTAAGATTTATGGCTTATGTTTTTATTTGTTATGATTAAGTCTTAAAGCTTATGGGAGATAATTTATGCTTAACAGGTTATGGTTAAGTGTTACGGTCTGTATAATGCGTTATGAGTTATGATTTATTAAAGCTTTATGGGTGATGGTTAAGTGTTAAGACTTATGGCTTAAGGTTATCGATTATGGTTAAGTGTTAAGGCTTACACCTAAAGCGTTATGGGTTATGATTGTGTCTTAAAGCTAACAATTATGGGATGTTAGTAATGGGTTATAGCTTTTTGTTTAAGTCCTAAAGCTTGTTGCCTATTGGTTATGGATGATGGTTTTTGTTCTATAGGTTATGGTTATGGTTAAGTGGTAAGACTTATGGATTATGTAATAGGGTCTAGTTTATGTTTATGGTTATGTGTTAAGGTGTATGGCTTAACGGATATGGCTTACGTTGTTAATTGTTATGGTTAAGTCTTAAAGCTTATGGGAGATCATTTATGGTTAAGGGGTTATGGTTAAGTGTTACGGTCTGTATAATGCGTTATGAGTTATGATTTATTTAAGCTTTATGGGTGATGGTTAAGTGTTAAGACTTATGGCTTACGGTTATCGATTATGGTTAACTGTTAATGGTAACACCGAAAGCGTTAAGCGTTTTGATTAACTATTAAGGCTAACAATTATGGGATGTCAGTAATGGGTTATAGCTTTGTGTTTAAGTCCTAAGGCTTGTTGCCTATTGGTTATGGATGATGGTTTTTGTTCTACGGGTTATGGTTATGGTTAAGTGTTAAGACTTATGGATTATGAAATAGGTTCTAGTTTTTCTTTTATGGTTATGTATTAAGTTTTATGGCTTAACGGATATGGATTATGTTTTTATTTGTTATGGTTATGTCTTAAAGCTTATGGGAGATCATTTATGGTTAACGGGTTATGGTTAAGTGTTACGGTCTGTATAATACGTTATGAGTTATGATTTGTTTAAGCTATATGGTTGATGGTTATATGTTAAGACTTATGCCTTAATCGTTTTGTATAATTCTTAAGGATTGTTGCCTATTGGTTATAGATGATGGTTGTGGTCTATGGGTTATGGTTATGGTTAAGTGTTAAGACTTATGGATTATGAAATAGGTTCTAGTTTATGTTTTATGTTTATGTGTTAAGCTTTATAGCTAAACGGGTATGGCTTATGTTTTTATTTTTTATGGTTCAGTCTTAAAGCTTATGGGAGAGCATTTATGGTTAAGGGGTACAGTTTGTATAATGCGTTATGATTTATGATTTATTTAAGCTTTATGGGTGATGGTTAAGTGTTAAGACTTATGACTTAAGGTTATCGATTATGGTTAAGTGTTAAGGCTTATACCAAAAGTGTTATGAGTTTTGATTAACTCTTAAGGCTAACAATAAGGAGGAAATAACTAATTATTATTACAAACCATTTGAATAAAAGAAAAGATTACAACCAAATCGAATTTAAACACAAAACATGCAACACATTGTCCTTGGCTTGTTTATGCACCATTTTATCACATAAAATCATAAGAAAATCAACACTTTGTTTTTCTAAGGCAACAATTATGTAACCAAATACATGCAAACATTAAATTTAGTTGGTTACATAAAATCATAGAATATATACTCGCATGTTGCCAAAGAAGCCATGCATGAACATTGCATTCCAGAAGATGAACATTCATGGCTTCCAAAAACCAAGTTTATCCAAATAAACTCATTATCTAAACATGCAATATAGCTATGACTCTGATACCAATTGTTGGAAATCCATGTTCAATTTCAAAGGTTTCAAAAACTTGAATTTGCAACGGAAGCATAAAAGATGAACACAATTTTCTTTTCAATAGGATCATGCTACATGTTTGTAGAGATAAAAACAAAACCAAACATAGTTAAAGTTCAAGATTACAACCTTATGCTCTTGAGCTTGATATAATCGAGATATTGATGGCTAGAAACCAAAATAGGTTCCCTCTAAAGTTGATCCACCAACAAGCTTGGCAACACCAAGAAGATGCTAGTCTTCACTTGCAAATATCAACCTTTTGTAGCTTGATGCCAAATCCGAATTTTGCATGCAAGGTCAAGGTGTTTATGGTTTGTTTTTGGCTGAGTTTTAGCAAGTAGGAGAGTGTTAGAATGGTGTCAAAATCGTCCAAGAAGATCAAGAAAAGAACTAGTGAGAGACTAGCTTCCTTATGTAGCATGCATGAGTGCAAACTCCCATGGTCAACCTAGGAAACATAAAGAATATTCCCATGTTGTGTTTGGCATGCCCAAACACCTTTCTTGGTGTGTGGTGGACTTGGTTTTCAGCATTGGGGAGATAAATTCCCTTAATTTTATTATTTATAAAGTTTTTTTTTCAAAATGCTTATAAATAATAAACTTCCATTTTACAATTTAACTCCTTTATTTATTCACACATATATAAACATATATACACTTATAATTAACATATATACTCATGTATATGTTTGTATAAATATATGTTCATATTATGTATATATAAATATATATATATATATATATATATATATATATATATATATATATATATATATATATATATATATATATATATATATATATATTTCATAAATTATATATACACATATACATTTATACATACATGTGAATTTTATTTTAACACGTAAAATAATAAAAGGGGTAAATATTTATCATTTAAATCATCTAACAATTAAATGATATAAATAATCATATACACACTCAAATTAATTCATCTCATATGAATTATTACTTTGAACAATTATTATATTCCATAAAATAATAATTCTCAAAACAAATTGCAAGTATTATATCATTTGGTAATAAATCAAATTCATTATATCAAACAATCAAATTGGTGTCTAACTTGTTATTGGTGTGACCCTATAGGATCATATGTTATTAGTAATATCATTTGATGATCATCCTTGGGCATATAGAACTAACATTATGGACCGTTATGAAGGGTTGTATGAGTTATGTACTATTATGAAGGTTGTGATGGGTTATGAACCATTATCAAGGACTATGATGGGTTATTGACCATTATGAAGGGTTGTGATAGGTTATGGTCAATTATGAAGGGTTGTTATGGGTTATGGACCATAGAAAGGGTTGTGTTGGGTTATGGACCATTATAAAGGGTTGTGATGGGTATGCTCTATTATGAATGGTTGTGATGGGTTATGGACCATTATAAAGGGTTGTGATGGGCTATGGACCATTATGAAGGTTGTGAAGGGTTATGGACCATTATAAAGGGTTGTGATGGGTTATGGATCATTATGAAGGTTGTGATGGGTTATGGACCACTATGAAGGGTTATGATGGGTTTTTTTTTTGGTAAAGAAGACGGTACCTCTGGCAAATTTTATTAATAAAAAGAATAAATACAATTAGAGACTGGGGACTCCCCACCTAGGGAAAAACAAAAAATCCAATGGGACAGGCCCCAAAGGACAACAAGCCTAACTAGGAACCAAAACATGAAATGGAACCAGAAAACATAACAGGAACATAAAGGAAACCACCCTGCAAAAAAAACATACCATACAAGCAGAGAAATATATAGTAGAAATCTCTCAACCTTAGGCGAGGGTCCATATCCTTTTAGCCAAATTAACATTCGGGGAAGGTTTCATAGAGAGACTCAACAGCCTACAGCGGACATCATCTATTACACTATTGACGACAGCATGATACGACCATTTCTTTTTTTTGAAAATCCGGAAATTTCGTTCCTACCAGATGTGGTAAACAGCTCCAGCAAGCACAAGTCTTCGAATAATGGACCAAATGGACCATTATGAAGGGTTATGATAGGTTATGGTCAATTATGAAGAGTTGTGATGGATTATGGACCATTATGAGGGGTTTTGATAGGTTATGGTCAATTATGAAGAGTTGTGATGGATTATGGACCATAGAAGGGGTTGTGTTGTGTTATCGACCATTATGAAGGGTTATGATGGGTTATGGACCATTATGAATGGTTGTGATGGGTTATGGACCATGATGAAGGTTTGTATGGGTTATGGATAATTATGAAGTGTTGTTATGGTTATGGACCATTATGATGGGTTGCGATGGGTTATGGACGATTATGAAGTGTTGTCCTGGGTTATAGTTAATTATGAAGGGTTGTGATGGGTTATGGTCAATTATGAAGGATTGTGATGGGTTATGGTCAATTATGAAGGGTTGTGATGGGTTATGGACTATTATGAAGGTTTGTATAAGTTATGGACCATTATGAAGGGTTTTTATGGTTATGGACCATTATGCAGGGTTGCGATGGGTTATGGACCGTAGAAAGGGTTGTGATGGGTTATGGACCATAACAAAGGGTTGTGATGGGTTATTGAACATTATGAAGGGTTGTGTGGGTTATGTACAATTACAAAGCATGTGATGGGTTATGAACCATTATCAAGGATTATGATGGGTTATTGGCCATTATGAAGGGTTGTGATAAGTTATGGTCAAATATGAAGGGTTGTTATGGGTTATGGACCATAGAAAGGGTTGTATTAGGTTATGAACCATTATGAAGGGTTGTAATGGGTTATGCTCAATTATGAAGGGTTATGGACCATTATAAAGGGTTGTGATGGGTTATGGACCATTATGATGGTTGTGATGGGTTATGGACCACTATGAAGGGTTATGATGGGTTGGTTATGGACCGTTATGAGGGGTATTCATAGGTTATGGTCAATTATGAAGAGTTGTGATGGGTTGTGGACCATTAGAATGGGTTGTGATGGGTTATGGACCGTTATGAAGGGTAGTATGGGTTATGTACTGTTATGAAGGTTGTGATGGGTTATGAACCTTTATGAAGGATTATGATGGGTTATTGACCATTATGAAGGGTTGTGATAGGTTATGGTCAAATATGAAGGATTGTTATAGGTTATGGACCATAGAAACGGTTGTGATTGGTTTTTTTGGGTAAAGAGGGCGTCACCTCTGGCAAACTTTATTAATAAAAAGAATAAATACAATATAAGGCTGGGGACTCCCCACCAAAAAACAGAAAATCCATCAGGACAGGCCCCAACGGACAACAAGCTAAACTAGGAACCAAACCAAGAGAAGGAACCATAAGCAAAGAAGAACATAAAGGAAAGCAACCTGCAAAAGAAACAAACCATACAAGCCAAAACAAGCAGAGAAAAAAAGAAAGCACAGAGGGGGAAAATTAAGGGAGGGTCCAAATAGTTTTAGCCAAATCAACATTAGTGCAAGTTTTCAAAGAAAGACTCAGCAGTCTACAGCGAATATCATCCTTAACATAATTCACGACAGCATGATGAGATCTTTTTATTTTTTTAAAAATGCGTAAATTTCTTTCCCGCCAGATGTGGTAGACTGCTCCAGCAAAAACAAGTCTTCTAATGATGGACCAAATGGTCTTGTTTTTATTAAAGGGGTTGAGTTGACTAATGATATCAGACCAGCTATCAGTGGAGAAGGAGAGATTTATGACATGATGGAGGTCATGCCAAACCAAAGAAGTGAAAGAACATTCAAAGAAGAGATGGGAAAGGGAATCCGGACAATCCCCGCAGAACGCACAAATGAGATTGGAATTAGTGTCCCAAATTTTGATTTTATCATGAGTCTTAAGACGATCTTTAAGAGCAACCCAAAGAATGAAAGCATGTCTGGGGATGTTCTGGGAGAACCAAACAAGATGAAACCAAATGACCGGTTGGTGATAAGGGCGAATAGACTGCCACACAGATCGAACAGAGAAAGGAGAGAGTTGACCGTCTCTAGATCTCCAAAGGAGTTTATCAGGGACGGACGTGGAAATAGTAGGAGGGTTATGAGAAAAAAGAGCACCATGGGAATCCCTCCAACACTGAGGGCGAACCCAAGATCCGTTAAGAACCAGGTCAGCAACCTTAGTATCAGTAGTGAAACCCGCATTATGGATGTCACGGACAGACAAGAATTTAGAAAGAGGGTCCGCAGGGTGCCAGTTATCGAACCAAGCAGAAGTAGAGCATCCATCACCTATCTGGGAAACTATATACTCCCGTATCTTATCCCGCATATCCAGGATGTTACGCCAGGCAAATCCAGTACCGTATTTTTTGGGGACATCCCAAAAGTTACGGCCACATAAACGGTATGAGTGGATCCACTTAACCCATAGTGACTCTTTCTTGGAAAGAAGTCTCCAAACATGGGAAGCCATAAGTGCAACATTCCAGATAGCAAGATTACGAATGCCAAGACCACCATTTTCTTTAGGAAGGCATACAGTTTTCCAGGAGACTTTAGCTTTACCACGCTTCAACTCACCATGGCACCAGAGGAAACCTCTCATGAGCTTCTCAATATCGTTAGAGATAGATTTAGGAAGAATAAAGACAGAAGCCCAATAGATTTGAGTAGAAGAAAGGACAGAGAGGATGAGCTGGAGACGCCCAGCAAAGGAAAGAGACTTGTTTTTCCAGTCATTAATCCTGCATTTGACTTTGTCAACAAGGCCTTTACAGTCTTTGTGGGCAAGACGGGTGGTGATAAGAGGAACGCCAAGGTATCGGACAGGGAAAGAGCCCTCAGGAAACTTAACAATAAGGTCAATGGCAGTCCTGGTCCTCTCACCAACATTACAGTAGAAGGCTTCACTCTTCGTAGTATTGGGATGGAGGCCAGAAACCCCAGAGAATTCGTCAAGAGAATCACATAAGAGTTTAACCGAAGAGCTATCACCATGGCAGAAGAGAAGGAGATCGTCGGCAAAGCAGAGATGGGTGATATTTTGATCATCACATTGTCTGTGGAATTTAAAAGAATCAGAATCATGAATGTTTCTCTTGATCATAAGGTTAAGCACCTCCATGACAAGAGTGAAGAGATAAGGAGAGAGGGGGTCACCCTGCCGAAGGCCCCTTTTACCGTCGAAATAACCATGAGTATTCCCATTGATACTTACAAAGTAAGCCACCGTGGAAACACATGTCATGATCCAGTCAATCATACGATCAGGGAATCCAAACCCAAACAAGATGGTCCGCAGAAACGTCCAGTCAACCGTGTCGTAGGCTTTTTGAATATCAACCTTAAAAGCACACTTAGGAGGACCACGATGACGATGATAATCACGCATGAGTTCGTGGACAAGAAGGACGTTGTCGGTGATCAAACGACCAGGGATGAAAGCAGACTGGTTTTCATCAACCAGAGAAGAAAGATGGATTTTGATACGATCCACGATAAGCTTGCTGATACATTTGTAAACAACGTTACAACAGGATATAGGGCGGAAATCAGTGACTTTGGAGGGGGAATCCACTTTAGGGATGAGCGCAAGGATGGTGCTGTTGAAGGACTTAAGAAGTTTGCCAGAATAGAAGAATTCCTTAACAGCCATACAGAAATCAGGACCCACAATATCCCAAGCCGACTTGAAGAACTTAGTAGAGAAACCATCAGAACCAGGAGCTTTATCATCACCCATCTGGAACAGGACACACTTAACCTCCGCGTCAGTAACAGGAGTAAGCATGGCGGCAGACTGGAGGGGGGAGAGCTTATTAGAGAAGAGGGAAGAAGGATCACGAATAGCAGTGGAAGGCTGGGCAGAACCCAAGAAGGCTTGAAAGTGAGAAACAAAAAGATTAGGAAGATCGTTCCCCGAGATCCAGTTACCTTGAGCATCCTGGATAGAATTAATACGATTGCGAGATTTACGACTTTTAACCGCTTTGTGGAAAAAAGCCGAATTTTTATCACCCTCACGCAGCCAGTTAACCTTAGCCTTTTGTTTCAGGAACCTCTCTTCATCCAGGCTAGCCTCGTTATAAGCGAGAAGATACCTGCATTGTTCTTCACGAAGATCATTGTTGAAAGGATCCCGATCCAAAGCAATCTGAACTCTATCAAGCTCACTACGAAGAGAGATAACCTTAGAAAAGAGGTTTCCCTGGTTGCGAAGCATCTTACGTATCGGCACTTTCAGATTTTTAAGGTTTTTGAAAACCTTATACATCCGATATCCAGTGATATTGGGGTTCCAAGAAGAGGCAACAATCTGCTTGAAATCGTTCTTATAAGTCAGGAAATTAGGGAACTTGAAAGGCTTAGGGAGAGAAAGCACAGCAGGAGTATGATCGGACGAACGGTAAGGGAGAAAATTGACAGTAGAGGAGGGGAAAGAAGCAACGAAGTGAGTATTTCCCATAACACGATCGATCTTTTTGAGGATGCCACCCGAACCATTAGGAGACTTGGTCCATGTGTAGAAGAGACCTTTATATTTGAGATCCTCCATTTCCATCAGATTAACACAGTCCCTGAGGTCCTCCATGAAGGGTTGATATGGGTTATGGACCATAGAAAGGGTTGTATTAGGTTATGAACCATTATGAAGGGTTGTGATGGGTTATGCTCAATTATGAAGGGTTATGGACCATTATAAAGGGTTGTGATGGGTTATGGACCATTATGATGGTTGTAATGTGTTATCGACCACTATGAAGGGTTATGATGGGTTATGGACCATTATGAGGGGTATTCATAGGTTATGGTCAATTATGAAGAGTTGTGATGGGTTAAGGACCATTAGAAAGGGTTGTGATGGTTTATGGACCGTTATAAAGGGTTCTATGGGTTATGTACTATTATGAAGGTTGTTATGGGTTATGAACCATTATGAAGGATTATGATGGGTTATTAACCATTATGAAGGGTTGTGATAGGTTATGGTCAATTATGAAGGGTTGTTATGGGTTATGGACCCAAGAAAAGGTTGTGTTGGGTTATGGACCCTTATGAAAAGGTTGTGATGGGTTATGGACCATTATAAAGGGTTGTGATGGCTTATGGACCATTATGAATGTTGTGATGGGTTATGGACCATTATAAAGGGTTGTGATGGGTTATGGACTATTAAGAAGGTTGTGATCGGTTATAACCCACCATTAAGGGTTATGATGGGATATGGACTATTATGAGGGGTTTTGATAGGTTATGGTCAATTATGAAGAGTTGTGATGGGTTATGCACTATAGAAAGGGTTATGTTGGGTCATGGACCATTACGAAGGGTTGTGATGGGTTATGGACCATTATGAAGGTTTGCATGGGTTATGGACAATTATGAAGGGTTGTTATTGTTATAGACCATTATGCAAGGTTACGATGGGTTATGGCCCATAGAAAGGGTTGTGATGGGTTATGGACCATTAGAAAGGGTTGTGATGGGTTATGGACCATTATGAAGGGTTGTATGGGTTATGTACTATTATGAAGGTTGTGATGGGTTATAAACCATTATCAAGGACTATGATGGGTTATTGACCATTATGAAGGGTTGTGATAGGTTATGGTCAATTATGAAGGGTTGTTATGGGTTATGGACCATAGAAAGGGTTGTGTTGGGTTATGGACTATTATGAAGGGTTGTCATGGGTTATGCTCTATTATGAAGGGTTGTGATGGGTTATGGACCATTATAAAGGGTTGTGATGGGCTATGGACCATTATGAAGGTTGTGAAGGGTTATGGACCATTATAAAGGGTTGTGATGGGTTATGGACCACTATGAAGGGTTATGGACAATTATGAGGGGTTTTGATAGGTTATGGTCAATTATGAAGAGTTGTGATGGATTATGGACCATAGAAGGGGTTATGTTGGGTTATCGACCATTATAAAGGGTTATGATGGGTTATGGACCATTATGAAGGGTTGTGATGGGTTATGGACCATGATGAAGGTTTGTATGGGTTATAGATAATTATGAAGTGTTCTTATGGTTATGGACCATTATGAAGGATTGTGATGGGTTAAGGACGATTATGAAGTGTTGTGCTGGGTTATAGTTAATTATGAAGGGTTGTGATGGGTTATGGACCATAGAAAGGGTTATGCTGGGTTATGGACCATAGGAAGGGTTGTGATGGGTTATGGTCAATTATGAAGGATTGTGATGGGTTATGGTCAATTATGAAGGTTTGTGATGGGTTATGAACTGTTATGAAGGTTTGTATAAGTTATGGACCATTATGAAGGGTTGTTATGGTTATGGACGATTATGCAGGGTTGCGATGAGTTATGGACCGTAGAAAGGGTTGTGATGGGTTATGAACCATTATGAAGGATTATGATGGGTTATTTACCATTATGAAGGGTTGTGATTGGTTATGGTCAAATATGAAGGATTGTTATAGGTTATGGACCATAGAAATGGTTGTGATTGGTTATGGACCATTATAAATGGTTGTGATGGCTTATGGACCATTATGAAGGTTGTGATGGGTTATGGACCATTATAAAGGGTTGTGATGGGTTATGGACCATTATGTTAACCTTGGCCTTTTGTTTCAGGAGCCTCTCTTCATCAAGGGTAGCGTCGTTATAAGCGAGGAGATACCTGCATTGTTCTTCACAGAGATCATTATTGAAAGGGTCCCTATCCAGAGCAATCTGAATTCTATCAAGTTCAGTACGGAGTGAGATAACCTTGGAGAAGATGTTGCCCTGGCTACGAAGAAGAAGACGCAAGGGTTTTTTCAAGTTTTTAAGATTTTGGAAAACCTTATACATCCTATATCCGGGGATATTGGATTTCCAAGAATCAGCAACAACCTTCTTGAAATCGTTCTTAAAAATCAAGAAGTTAGGGTATTTGAACGGTTTCGGCCTGAACGTAGATCTACTGGGAAGAGAAAGCACAGCAGGGGTATGGTCAGAAGAACGATAGGGGAGAAAATTGACAGAAGCAGAGGGGAAAGAGGCAATGAAATAAGGATTTCCCATGACACGGTCAATTTCTTTGAGAATCCCACCAGTACCATTAGGAGACTTTGTCCAGGTGTAAAAGAGACCTTTATAATTAAGGTCCTCCATCTCCATGTGATTAACACAGTTCCTGAAATCCTCCATGGCACGTGAGATAACAGAAGTCCCGTAGGTGCTATCTTTCATGTCAATAGCAACATTGAAATCACCCAAGAGGATCCAAGGAGCATCTTTAACCACTTTTTTATGGTCCGAAAGAGAATGCCAAAGGGAGCGACGCATGATGTGATTATTATGAGCATAGACGAAAGAGCAAAAGAAGGATTTATTAGAGGCACGGATTTTAACGTAGAAATGCATAACCTGATCATTTAAATCAAGAAGCATCATATCAATAGCAATGGGGTCCCAGGCTACGACAATTCTAGCCCCCCTAGGGCTAAAAATACCATTAGACGACCAAGACCAGGATCCAAAAGCACGCGTACAGATAAGAGGAAGATTAGAGAAGGAAGCTCGAGTCTCAATAGAAGCACAAATTTGGAGATTATGATAGCAAATAAGATCTCTTAAAGCTTTCTGATGAGAAGGCTTACAGAGGCCGCGAGTATTCCATGCAGCGATGTGCGTCATATGGAAACAGGATGTGGGTGGAGTCCATCTGCTCGGACACCTGAGCTATTCTAATTTGGTCATTAGGTGATTCAAATTCATCATCATTAATACACTTGGCCGTGTCACCATCATCTGATTCAACCTCAATGAGTTTATCCACATCGGAATGGTCAACAGAATCCGGATCAAAATCATTAGGAATAAGAGGGGATGGGACATGAATGGGTGGAAGATGGGAGGACGAATCAGGAAGATCCGTCATATCATTGGAACAAGACTCAAGAATGGAAAAGGCATTGAAAATAGGAGTGGAGAGCTTAGATATTTTTGGGGGTGTAGAGGATGAGATCCGTAGGATGGGTCTAGGGAAATCAACATCATCTATAGAATTTTTGTGAGAGGTATTACTAGAATGAGGGATAATGGGAGGGCGTTTCTTGTTAGGGACATGGCGAGTTGAATGAATAATTTTTTTAGGAACAGGGTGATATGACTAAGTCCATCATCACTCCAAGCCTCATAGGGAATATCATGGATTTTAATCCAGAGATGAAGCTTGTCGTGATTTTTCTTATGAATACTCAGTCCAGGACGCAATTTTTGAATGACCATCGGGACACCCTTAAAAGTCCAGGGTCCATGGGTGATAACATGATGCAGACCATTGTCGTCACTAAATTTAAAAAGATAAACTCCTTTTCCATTTAGGAGGACATCTTGAAGGCCATGTATAGACCACATTTTGGAAGCTAGTGTTGGAAATCATGTGTTCATGTAATTAGTTTCAAAAACTTGAAGTTGCAACGGAAGCATAAAATCATGAACACAAGTTCCATTCCAAGAGGATCATGCTACATGCATGTAGAGATAAGATGAAGAAGAAGCATAGATAGAGTTCAAGATCATAACCTTTTGATCTTGGATTGATATGGACGAAATTGATGAGGCTAGGAATCAAGTTAGAATCCCTCTATAGCTTAGTCCACCACAAGCTTGAACACCTTTGATGCTAGTCTTGTTAACTTGCAAAATAAAGCTCTTATTTCCTTGAAGCAAAAAACGATTTTTCCCTTGAGCTCTTGAGAGAGTTTTTGTTCAATTCTCTTCACTTGAGAATGCTATGTGTGTATGGTGTAGTATATTACGGCCAAAAAACCCAACACAACCATCATATGGATGTTTATTGTATTTTATGTCCACTAGCTACTAAACCCTATGGTCAAACCTTGGGTATCCAAGAGAATATGTCAAAAAGCAAGTGTTTTATGTCTCCCACCCTCTCCATATGATGTGCACGTTCAAAACATGGAAAGACAAGAACAAAAGGTGTTTCCCACTTGATAAACTCTTGGACTAGTTTATTTAGCTTTTACATTTACACTATATATATATATATATATAATTCCATAATTATATAAATATATATATATATATTCATACATACATATAATATATATATGTGTGTGTATATATATATATATATATATATATATATATATATATATATATATATATATATATATATATATATATATATATATATATATATATATAACTCTCAAAATTAATTCATCTTATATGAATCAATTATTGAAGCAATTATTATTTGTATAAATAATAATTCTTCAAAATTAAATTGCAAGCATGTTATCATTTTATTATGATTCATAATCCAATGTTAAAATGATATAATTGGTGTCAAACTTGTTATTGGTGTGACCCTATAGGATCATGTGTTATTAGTAATATCATTTTATGATCATCCTTGGGCATACAGAACTAACAATCTCCCACTTGCACAAGGTTGCATCATAGAATGACATCGACAGTGATAGACGTCTAGCAACACATCACTATCCCCAATAACACATGACTTAATGCCATTCAACAACATCCAATTCTTCAAAGAGCTTGAGGCTCTAATTGATGTACGAGGTTATTCATCAATTATCCCTTTGTCACAGACATCATGTTGAACATGAGACATGGATCTAAAACATTCTCATTTTATATTCAACTTTTAATCAGGCACCTTAGATGTCTAACTCTCAACACATAAGAGGAACAAATCCCGTCTTGATTACATACGTCCCTTATGTAGTTTGTACTATACTTGAGTATGGTCTGTATGGTTGTCTATATTTCAAGAACAACGGTGAACCATATCAAAGCACAGCACTCTCTACAATTGAGTCCCAAATATGTATCTCAGGTCTAAGGATACAATGATAATACCTTTGTTCAAGAATCAATTATGATAATGATCCATGAAGTGATCTTGAAACGGGTCAAGTCCAATACTTGTTCACTGACAAGTACCTATGAATTTGGTTGCAACCTTTTGCTACTTTTACCCATAAAAGTCAACCAATCCAATTCATATTAGTCTTACTTCATAGTTGCTCCCACAACTATGATCGACTATGGACATTTAGAATAATTAGATTATTCAAGGATTAAACATGCTAATATTAAAACACATAATTATGAATGAAACATCACGTCACATATATTACATAATTATTGTTGCTTACATTGTTTCATATTCATAAAACACTAAACACAAATCAAATCCATTCATTAGAAAAACGAAGTCCTATACCCTTAGCGTGACTTTCATGCTTAGCTTGGGGTAAAGGCTTCGTGAATGGATCTGCCAAATTCTGATCTGTATGAACCTTGTGAATACTTATTTCACCATTCTTAACTTCATGTCGTATGTAGTTATATCTTCGGTGAATGTGTTTGGTCTTTTGATGCGATCTAGGTTCCTTTGCTTGAGCTATAGCACCTAGATTGTCACAAAAGATTTCTATAGGGTCCCGAATGGAAGGAACAACCCCTAGATCTTCAATGAAGTTTCTCATCCAGACAGCTTCTTGAGCAGCTTCCGAAGCAGCAACATATCTTTAGTTCTTCTCAAGTACTTAAGAATGTTCTTTACAGCAGTCCAGTGGGCTTCACCTGGGTTCTGTTGATATCTACTAGTCATGCTTAAGGCACATGAGACGTCGGGCCTAGTGCATAACATGGCATACATGATAGACCCAATTGTCGAAGCATATGGGACATGTTTCATCCTTTCAAGTTCAGTCCTAGTGCTTGGGCACTGAGACTTGCTTAGGATGGTGCCATGTGGTATTGGCAAGAATCCTCTTTTGGAGTCTTGCATCTTGAACATTTTCAAGATTTTATCAATATATACACTTTGGCTAAGACCAATGAGTTTCTTAGATCTATCTTTATAGATCTTTATGCCTAATACATAAGCAGCTTCTCCTAAGTCCTTCATTGAGAAACAGTTCTCAAGGAACGCTTTGACACCTTTTAAGGTTGGGATGTCATTTCCAAATAAAAGTATGTCATCTACATACAATACTAGGAATATGACTATGCTCCCACTAGCATTCTTGTAAACACAAGAGTCATCCTCATTTTTGATGAATCCAAAATTTGTAATCTTTTCATCAAAACAGATGTTCCATGTTCGAGACGCTTGCTTCAATCCATAGATAGATCTTTTAAGCTTGCACACTTTGTTTGGATGCTTAGGATCGACAAAACCTTCAGGTTGATCCATATAAACATTTTCCAATAAGTGTCCATTAAGGAAAGCGGTCTTGACATCCATTTGCCATATCTCATAATCATAGTACGCGGCTATGGCAAAAAGTATCCTAATCGACTTGATCATTGCCACTGGTGAAAAGGTCTCATCATAGTCAATACCATGAGTTTGTGAGTATCCTTTAGCGACAAGTCTCGCCTTAAAAGTGTGTACATTTCCATCCACGTCGGTTTTCTTCTTGAAAACCCATTTGTTCCCAACGGTCTTACAATTGGTGGGAAGATTAACCAAGTCCCATACTTGGTTATCGTGCATGGATTGCATCTCAGTGTTCATGGCTTCAAGCCATTTATCAGATTCAGGATCTGACATTGCACTCTGGTAGTTGACGGGTTCATCAGAATCTATCGTATAACATTCCTCTTCCATCATTAGGTAACCATACCTTTCAGGTTCAAATCGAACCCTACCAGATCTGCGAACACCTTGTGTTACAATTTGTTCCTGATCAACTGTTTGTTCAGGTTCAACAATTTCTTGTTGAATGCTAGATCCAATTTCTTGTGTATCAGGCTGTGGTTCCTGAAGTTCTTCAAGCTCGACAAACCTCCCACTAGCCTCTTCCGTCAGAAACTTGTTTTCTAGGAATTCAGCTTTTCGAGAAATAAATATCTTATTCTCGATGGGATTGTAAAAGTAGTATCCAAGACAATCTTTCGGATACCCTACAAAGATACATTTAGTTGAACGGGGCTCTAGTTTGTTTGAAGCTTCTTGTCTAACATAAGCTTCACAACCCCACACCTTGAGATAGGATAAAGATGGAACCCTTCCATGCCATATCTCATAAGGCGTTTTATCAACCTTCTTAGTAGGTGCCATGTTTAGGAGACGAGCAGCTGTTTGTAAAGCATGACCCCAAAATGATAAATGTAGAGTACTTCTACTTATCATGGATCGAACCATATCCAATAGTGTTCGATTCCGCCTCTCAGATACACCATAATGTTGTGGTGTTCCAGGTGGAGTAAGTTGTGAAACAATTCCACAAGTCTTAAGATGATCCATAAAGTTTGTAGTTAAGTACTCACCTCCTCTATCAGAACGTAGAACTTTAATTGTTTTGTTGAGTTGGTTTTCCACTTCACTTTGAAACGTTTTGAACATTTCAAATGCCTCATGTTTATGTTTAATCAAATAAACATATCCAAAATGACTAAAGTCGTCAGTGAAAGTGATGAAATATCTTTCACCATATCTAGTCATTGGCTTGAAAGGACCACATACATCCGTATGTATGATTCCTAACAAGTCCTTTGCCCTCTCATTGGTTCCTGAGAAAGGAGCTTTAGTCATCTTGCCATGTAAACAAGATTCACATATATCAAATGAGTCATTCTCATTTGCCTTCAAAAGTTCACTCTTTTGAAGTTGGGATATGCGTTTCTTGTTTATATGCCCAAGTCGACAATGCCATAGATAAATTTGACTCAAATAACATTTGGGTCTCTTGGTGAAAGTGTGGTATAAAGAGCCATGGTTAGTCTTTTCATCAAGGTTTACTTCATAAATTCCATTTAAAGGCCTAGCCTCAAAATAGAATACATTGTTTTTATAAACACAAATGTCATCATTCATAAAGCAAAGATTAAAACCACATTGTCTTAACTTAGCAACCGAAATAATATTCCTAGTCAAGCTAGGAACATAATAAACATTCAACAATGTCAAATACAAGCCATTAGGTAGTAATAAATCAAAACTTCCAATTGAATCCACCGCAACCCTTGCACTGTTTCCAACCCGGAGTACTACCTCGTTTGCCTTCAGTCGCCTACTCCTTTTGAATCCCTGCAACATATTACAAATGTGAGTTCCACAACCAGTATCAAATACCCATGTGTTAGGAGATAAATTATAAAGTTCTAGGTCTATCACATAGATACCTGAAGTGCCCTCACCGGCCTTCTTCTTCTTCAACTCCGCAAGATAGGTAGGGCAATTTCTCTTCCAATGCCCAACTTTGCCACATTCGAAGCATGCGTCTTCTTTGGCAACTTTTGCCTTCTTCTTGCGCGGAAGGGATGGTTGGACAACTTTCTTGCCCTTTCCTTTGACAACCTTTGCCTTCCCCTTTCCCTTGGAGTTGTTGGGGTGTTCGGGTCTAGTTCTCTTTGTCCCACCTTCCTTGATCATGAGAACATGAGTGGTTTTCTTAGGCAGATTCTTTTCCGCGGTAATTAGCATCCCATGCAATTCCGGGATAGTCTTGTTCAAACCATTCATGTTATAATTCATGACGAAGGGATCAAAAGACTTTGTCAAGGAGTTAAGGATCATATCCGTTGCTAGCTCTTCGGGCATCACAACTCCAAGACGTGCCAAATGATCAATGTGACTCTTCATTTTGAGCACATAAGAGCTAACCGACTTCCCATCCTCCATCTTGCAAGCATTGAAAGCCCGAACAGTTTCGAACCTTTATGTTCTTGCAAGTTGTTGGAACATTTCCTTCAATTGATTAATCATGTCATAGGCCGAATGATTCTCCAAATCCTTCTGAAGGTCAGGAATCATGGTTGCCAACATTACACATGATGCATCAATGGATTCATCCATCTTTTTAAGCCATGCATCGTGTGCGGGCTTAGTGATGGCAGGGGGCTCTTCAGGAAGTGGTTCATTGAGAACATATTCTTTCTTTTCTTGTTTGAGAACTATTCTCACACTACGGTACCAATCCAAGAAGTTGGTGTGGTTAAGTTTTTCTCCCTCAAGGAGAGACCGCAGTGAAGTTTTGTTTGGAGCCGGGTTTGATGTGTTTGGTGCCATCTACAAAATTTTAACAAGGTTCAATTTAGTAAATTATGATATTAAGTCCTTAATGATTAATACCCTTTCTTGTTTCATAAACTTTAATTGATTAAGGTCTAGAATCCAAGTTGCAATACGAATAAGTGGTTAGGTATCCTTTATCCTGCCTATTCGAATCAACAAGGTAGGTAACGGTTTACCAATTATATCCAAATATAATTTCTAGAGTTATGGGATCCCATTATAACATTTATAAGTTTGGCATGTTTGATCCCATCTATGCCTTGGATTTCTAATGCTTAGGTGACCTTTATCACAAAATATTTCTAAACAAATCATCCCACTTAAATAGACGTGTAGTTTTGACAACTATTAATGGTTAGGTGTCCTTTATCCCATCAATATTGCAAAACTACCTCTTGTATCACAAGAAGACTCCAAGTGGTTAGGTAACCTTTATCCGACAAGGATATTCAAATGATACATGAGTGTCTTTAAGAGGGACGACATTGATTTGTATTTCGAAAGGGATTTGTATGTTTTACAATTCTAATTTTGAAAACATATGGTATCATGTGGATTGCATGCATCCAATGAACATGGTACCATTAAAATCTTATTTTGTTAATTGGTTCCTTAATCATAAAATCTCCATTTTATTGATTCTATGTTTGTGGTCAAGATTACAATTAATATCCAATATTAAGTTTGAGTTTGATCACATACATGAAAACCAATTTTAATCCTAAATAATTACCATTATTATTTAGGGTTGGAGTTTGTAAGAATTCATAAAATCTTCATTTTATTTCTTGTTTCATTCATTTTCAAAACTTGACTTTATAGGTTTTATAACAAAACCCATTTTTAATAAAACCAATTGTATTACATCTTATGTTTTAAATATGTCAATTTGAAAATTACAAACTCCTTGATGATTATATTTAATTATCTAGGTTGTCTAGCATGCAAAATCTTATTTTCATCCACAACATAAAATCATAAAACATTCAATCATCACATGCATGCATGGGTGCATAAACACAAACCAACTAGTTTGATATTTCATGTGAGCCATACATGAAATATCAAGTCCAAACCTAGGGACAAAAAGGTGACAAAAACTCAACCAAATGATCTTCGATTTGGCTACAATTTTGCCAAGCTTCTTATATCATAAAATCACATTTGAACCACCATTTCTTGACACCATGGAAGAGCTTGTGAATTTCCTTTTGGCCTCCTAAAACTTATGACAGGAACAGCCCCTAACAGGAGGGTTTTTGTGATTTTTTGTTGCTTTTTTCACTTCATTCTTGGTCAAATTGATGCTTATACTTGTCAAAACTTAATGTATATACTAGATATCAAAGTTACTAACAAGTATAGCATCAAAACACCAAGATATGAAATTATTTAGAACCCTTAAAGAGGTCCGAAATGGGCAGGAGCAAAGCAAGAAAATGTTGCTGTTGGGTGTAATCTCTTCTTGGTCTTTACTTCCTTCTCTTGTTACATTTTATGAAAAATATAAAATACTACTATTCTAATAATTACAAAATGAATAAAAGAAGGAAATAACTAATTATTATTACAAACCATTTGAATAAAAGAATAGATTACAACCATATTGAATTTAAACACAAAACATGCAACACATGGTCCTTGGCTTGTTTATGCACCATTTTATCACATAAAATCATAAGAAAATCAACACTTTGTTTTTCTAAGGCAACAATTATGTAAACAAATGCATGCAAACATAAATTTTAGTTGGTTACATAAAATCATAGATAATATACTTGCATGTTGCCAAAGAAGCCATGCATGAAACTTTCATTCAAGAAGATGAACATTCATGGCTTCCAAAAACCAAGTTTATCCAAATAAACTTATTATCTAAACATGCAATATAGCCATGGCTCTGGTACCAATTGTTGGAAATCATGTGTTCATGTAATTAGTTTCAAAAACTTGAAGTTGCAACGGAAGCATAAAATCATGAACACAAGTTCCATTCCAAGAGGATCATGCTACATGCATGTAGAGATAAGATGAAGAAGAAGCATAGATAGAGTTCAAGATCATAACCTTTTGATCTTGGATTGATATGGACGAAATTGATGAGGCTAGGAATCAAGTTAGAATCCCTCTATAGCTTAGTCCGCCACAAGCTTGAACACCTTTGATGCTAGTCTTGTTAACTTACAAAATGAAGCTCTTATTTCCTTGAAGCAAAAAACGATTTTTCCCTTGAGCTCTTGAGAGAGTTTTTGTTCAATTCTCTTCACTTGAGAATGATATGTGTGTATGTAGTAGTATATTACGGCCAAAAACCCAACACAACCATCATATGGATGTTTATTGTATTTTATGTCCACTAGCTACTAAACCCCATGGTCAAACCTTGGGTATCCAAGAGAATATGTCAAAAAGCAAGTGTTTTATGTCTCCCACCCTCTCCATATGATGTGCACGTTCAAAACATGGAAAGACAAGAACAAAAGGTGTTTCCCACTAGATAAACTCTTGGACTAGTTTATTTAGCTTTTACATTTACACACACACATATATACATATATGTGTATATATATATATATATATATATATATATATATACACATATATGTATATATATATTTGTATCAAGTTTCAAATAAATGAAGCAAATATATATATATATATATATATACTAGCTGCGTACCCGCGCAATGCGGCGGTAGCATATTTTTTCGTTTCAGTAATTACGAGTTAGGTTTTGGGTTTCAGATTTGCCATACAGGGGTGGGGGGTAGAAGTCAACTACTTTGTTTCGATGAATTGTTTCCGATGACGATTAATCTTATTTAATTGATTATTTTGGGTAATAAGAGAAATAATTGTGTTATGCGGCAGACCTCAATTAGTTTCTTTCATCAAATAGTTTGGTTGGCAAGCAGACGATGGATAATTTATTTAGTATGTGGGTTTCCTTGGCAAATGGCGGGCAAAGAATGAAGGTGGATGTGGAATTTTCTGTTTTGATGATTAATATCCTTTTGACGGGTTGCCAAGAGTTTACTTTCTGAATTTTTTATTTTTTTTGTGATTATACTCGAAATTTGTCCAATAGATCTTAATTGTGCTTACAAATTTAAGGGGTTTTTTATTAGGAGAAATTTCAAAAAAAAAAAAGTTTTTTTTTTAAATCCAAATGCAAAACAATTTTATATAATAAACTAAATTGTATCGAAAAATAGATTTCCTGAAATCCAAAAGCCAAATAATTGGTTTTCCAAAACGTGTTGGATTTTGCGGTTTCAAAATTTTAGTTTTTTTACACATTCTTATTAACCACTAAATTCATATGTTACCGAAAAGATGGATTTTGTAGTTGATAAGGATGCGCCCCCCCCCCCCCCCCCAGTTGAAAATTAGAAGACGAAAACCAAAATTTTTTGAAAAACAAAGATTTGGTTTTTGTGTTTTAGAAAAAAAAAATTGGTTCAGTTTTGTTTCTTATATGTAATTAAAGTAATAAATATGTCTTGGCATTGTAGTATTTTCAAAGGTAAAAACAAAAATTTTCAGTTTGAGTTTAATTTTAGTAGAAAAATCGAATTATTATTACCCTTAGTTGTTAAATTGAAAAAGAATACAATGTCGTATCACAGTAAAAAGAAATGATAATTGTAATTTTTATTTGAAGCAACTCAAACTCGTTGCATAACACAAATTATAAAATTTAGTAGAAACAATTAAACAAACAATCATCAACACATGTATGCGTTGATGCATACACATTTAATTTCCAATTAATAAAACAAATACATTATTTGTGAAATGATCTAATGACGAAAATGAATATTTGAACAAGTATATATACAAATATATGAAAATAGGAATAATCAATATCTAACTATAATTATCCGTAACTTTTATGATATGCTTTTTATAGATACATGGTATAGCATGTTTCAATTGGTATATGCTATCCTTATATAAATCAATTTCCGTAATTGTTGGATTAAAGCTAAACAAATGTGATTTAATTTAAGTTATTGACATCACCTTTAATTCTATCATCCAAGTCAAAAGTTTACATATTTCTTAAAAAAAAAATCATATTTTAAGTTGATGTTTAATCATGTGGAAAGTGATAGAAAAGTTAAGATTTGAGAAGCATGTGTTTCTGCTTTACATACATGTGAATAATAATCAATGTTTTTTATACAATTATTAAATTAATTACAGAGGAAAAAGGAGGAAAAAGGCCTATTTGGATCAATCAAGGATCTTTATCTCGATTTGGCTGTCTTATTTATATTTGATACTATTAGATTTTCAAACGGTGGAACATCAAGTTGATAATTTTTTTCACTAAGTGGAGGAAATGGGTCAGTGAGGCCTTAGATGGAAATAATGAATGACGCAAACAAAACGTAGACCACTGGCACGAAACACATACGTATCACGCATAGATATGATTTTGGAAGGGCCATATATGTAATTTCAGTTGCAATTATACATCCATATATTAACCTAACCCTAAGAAAAATGACGCCTCCTCCTACCCATTTATCCTCTACGCCTCCCTCCCATGTACCCTCCTAGTCTCTCCCTCTGTATCTCTCGATCTCAATCTCTCTATCGAACCATTTCTCCTTCTGCATCTATCTCTCCCTCTATCGAACTCACCCTTCTCCTCTTATCCTCCCTTCCGGATCCGTTTCTACCATTGATGTCGGATCCTTGCTACTACCGCCTCCTTGTCCTCCGACCTGCATAGATCAACAATTCAACACCATGAGGGAAGCATCCATCTCCCACCGCTATAGTCAGATCCTTGCTACATCTTACCGATCAACATCATACTGATCCCGTGAAGACCAACGGCCTCGCTTCCTGCAGAACACGCCTCCGACACGAAGCATGAATCCGACAAAACCAGAAAATCGCCACCACCAATCCGACCCTGAGCTCCCGATCTACTGCAGTCGGTGTTCAGAATCTTTTAATCGCCGCCGATCCCGATCAAGTCGTTCCTTTGGCCCTTTGCTCCAATCCTTTGCTCCCGATCCCGATCAAGTCGTTCCGCCTCGTTGTCATCCCACCGGCGACTACCAACCCACGAGGAACCAGCCACCAGTGAATCAGTGATTACGAATTCACCGCCGACCACCAGTGATTCTTTCGAGTTCCGATTTAACATTTCAGTGACATCGGTGCTTCTAATTTCATCCTTTTGCTTTCCCGGTTTCTACTTTCTAGGTATCGAATTCTGGTTTATTTGAGGTTCAGAGTGTTTAATTTGTATATTAATAAGCCTACACACATTTTAATAATAAGGCGATTCTTTACAAATTCCGATTTATTTGGTATAATCGTCCTTCCGTTTGTAGACTTGATGATGGTATGACATCTCTTGTATATTTGGTGCTTCTGCCATCTCTCTTTGTGGATCTGGTTTTTCTAAAAGTAATGAACTCCTTCAATTCTAACGGTAACAGAAAAGAAACAAAGGATGATATCAGTATAAAGAATGGATTGAAAAGATGGTATCTTTAAACAGATAACACAAAAATCACATAAATCATATGATTGTGATATTCTGAAATTGTATTTCTTTTGAAATTTTAGTGATTTAATATCAAGTTGTTTTCCTTTTGATATTTGATTTATGTTGTGTGTTTATTTGTAGATGGAAGCGAGTCACGGAACCGAAGCTGAAAGTAGGACTAAACAGAACCCACGGGTTCAAACCCGCAAAACCGCGAACCCACATAACCCACGGGAGTTGATATTCTTTCTTTTCAAATATCTTTCCATTTCTATGTTATATTCTTTCTTTTCAAATATCTTTCCATTTCAATGTTATATAATCAAAGAAACTATTATTATTTGTTTAACATATGAAAAAACAAAAGATCTGTTGACTGCTTGGCTTATTACTCATGTAAAAAAAAGAGACATCCGACAAAAAAAGAACCTGTTTGAAATTGTTGTACAAAAAAAGAATGTTTATATAAGTAAAATATTACCTTGCACATTTACTGTTTCTTGACAATCAAACTTATCTTTACAGGTATTGAAGCAGATGAACATGAAAAGAAGATTGCAAATTACAGATATACAACACAAAAAAGGATATAAAACACTAACATAAGACTATACATATGTATGATCTTACAATATAACTTTCTGTAAAACAAAAGCATAACAAATTCGGCATGATTGCCAATTTCTTATGTATATGCAGGTTTTTGGAGAGCAAAAAAATGGAGTAAAGAAGAATGTATGTCACTTCCTGATTTATAACTTATATTTTTCATTCCGTACATTGATTCATACCTGCAAACAACAAAAACTACAAAGTTTAGTATCTCCATACCAGCAACATCAAATATCTGTTTGTAAAAAGATAAATTATCCTAATGTTTGTCTGTGTGCAGAAATTAAATTCCCATTATTCAAAATCATGGCTTGAAGAAAAATATAAAACAGAAACAGACATATATGAACAATTTTTAGAGCAGAAAAAAATTGGTGTAAAGATTTGCTTGGAGAGTGTGTTGATTTATAGTGTGATTTTTAGAGATTTGAAATTTGAAATTTGAAATGAAGTATTTCTATTGGTTTAAAATTGTTTGTGTGGATCATCAAATTTCAAAGGTTCAGATTTATTTAACAATCATCAACGGCTACAATCATATCTGATATATTAATGTTTAAATAAGTTGTACATTTTTAAGACATTAAGACAATTGTGCATTAGGGGTTGTAAATTATATATGGTTTATAGTATAGTATAGATATATATATATATATATATATATATATATATATATATATATATATATATATATATATATATATATATATATAACTCTCAGAATTAATTCATCTTATATGAATCAATTATTGAAGCTATTATTATTTGTATAAATAATAATTCTTCAAAATTAAATTGCAAGCATGTTATCATTTTATTATGATTCATAATCCAATGTTAAAATGATATAATTGGTGTCAAACTTGTTATTAGTGTGACCCTATAGGATCATGTGTTATTAGTAATATCATTTTATGATCATCCTTGGGCATACAGAACTAACAGCTAGATAACGAACATCAGAGTAATTCATTTTTTTTCCAACAAAGTAACCACAGATAGTCCTAGCAAATGTTTGACAAACTTTAGTAACGGACTGTAAAGGAATATCTACTGGTACAATAATATCATTACATAAATTAGGAATAAAACGAAACTTATCGTTAGCGTGTTTTTGTGAACCAGTAATGATATTAGCATGAGAGTTATTTAGTAAAGGTAATTTGCGAGTCCAAACATTTTTGTCTTTATTTTTATTTTGATGATTGAAATTAAAATTATTGTCATGGGATTTATACTCAAATGCATGAGAAATTTTATCTTTAGTGCCATAGGTTTTCATATGTGTTAATGGTCTAGTATCTTGGGCTATAATAGAGTTTTGGGCTTCTACCATATGTGTTAAAGGGCTAGTATTTTGTGGGCTTGGTCCAAGAATAGAACTAGAGGACTTGGATTTTTCATGGGCTAATTGATTAGAGCATGGTCCATACATAGAATTAGAAGCCATCGGCATCTTCAAAGCATCCGATTCCTTGGCCAAAAGAGATGGAAAGTCAAGATATTGTGGGGGACATTGATGATTAAATACATAGGATTCTTTTAATTGAAAGCCACTTGGGGGACAAGCATTATTAAGCACATTAAGAGAATGAGTAAAGGTGATACCTCCAATATTATTCAAAGTATTGGTTCTTTTGGAGGAGGCCGATTGAGCACGTTTCCATTTTCCAGCAGCCGTACCCCATTTTCCTTGCACATGATTCAGTTCCTCTTTCTCTTACATATCCGTTGAAGGAGCATTTTCATTGTCGTGTTCTTGACCAGCAACCACAGTAGCAGCTTTAACGGTAGCATGGTTGCTCGGAGACATGCATGGCGTTGTACCGGTGACCTTATCTTCCATGCATGTGGATATACCGTAGCCATCTCCTTGATCTTTGACATGATTGAAGTTTTTGTCATTGTTGGGTGTCACACCGGCAACCATAGAAGGAGAAGTAACATTAGCCTCGATGACCATTGGATTGTTTTCTCCACTCGCGAAATGATGAAGTTCGGTTGCAACTTCCTGACCTTTGACGTGATTACTCGATTTTGTTGCAACTTCCTGATCATATTCTGTAGCTTTAGCCTCGTGATCATGGGATAATTGTATATTGTTGATTATGCAGTCACGTTTGTTGTTGAGCATTGGGTACGGTTCTTGCTCATGTTCATCATCTTCTTCTTCTAGCATTGGGTACGGTTCTTGGGGTAGTATGTGGTCATCTTTGTTCTTGTACTCTTCCTCTTCATCATCATCTTCGGCATCTTCATTTTTAGCATCATCTTCATCATCAGATCCCGATGAATTATAGTCCGTGATCATACCATCTTTGCCAGAATCACCCCCATCTTCATGAGTTAAAGCATCGGATTCATCACCATGTTCATGAGTTAAAGCAGGAACATAGACTCCAAGGGCTTTTTCTTTTTCTAGAAATTTTTTAGAAAGAATATCTCTTTCTTTTACATTAAATTTTTGTTTTTTTCTTTTAGTAGATTTTTTTGTATACTTCTGTCAAGTAGTTTGAAAATGCATGGCTGTTTTTTTGTATGTTTTTTAATCTTTTTTCAACAATATTGAATGTAATTTTAGGATTTGTAAAACCTTGTGTATAAATAAAATGATTATGATTTGCTAGTATGTCATCAGATTCCAAAGATAAATCTGGACCAGGAACTATACCTGGTGAAACACCAGCCATAATAAAAATAAAAATACAAAAATACAAAAACTTAAAGATTGCTTAAAAACGTAAAGATTGCTTAAAGATTGCTTAGAGAGAGAGTGGGGTTTTGAGTTATGATGGGTTATGGAACATTAGAAAGGGTTGTGATGGTTTATGGACCGTTATGAAGGGTTCTATGGTATGAAGGTTGTGATGGGTTATGAACCATTATGAAGGATTATGATGGGTTATTGACCATTATGAAGGGTTGTGATAGGTTATGGTCAATTATGAAGGGTTGTTATGGGTTATGGACCCTAAAAAAGGTTGTGTTGGGTTATGGACCCTTATGAATGATTGTGATGGGTTATGCTCAATTATGAAGGGTTGTGATGGGTTATGGACCATTAGAAAGGGTTGTGATGGGTTATGGACCATTATGAAGTTTGTGATGGCTTAATGACCATTATAAAGGGTTGTGATGGGTTATGCACCATTATGAAGGTTATGATGGGTTATGGACCACTATGAAGGCTTATGATGGGTTATGGACCATTATGAGGGGTTGTGATAGGTTATGGTCAATTATGAAGAGTTGTGATTGGTTATGGACCATAGAAAGGGTTGTGTTGGGTTATGGACCATTATGAAGGGTTCTAATGGGTATGAATCATTATGCAGGGTTGCGATGTGTTAAAGACCATTATGAAGTGTTGTGATGGGTTAATTATGAAGGGTTGTGATGGGTTATTGACTACTATGAATGTTTGTATGCGTTATGGACCATTATGAATGGTTGTTATGGTTATGGAGCATTATGCAGGGTTGCGATAGATTATGGACCATAGAAAGGGTTATGATGGGTTATGGACCATTAGAAAGGGTTGTGATGGGTTATGGACTGTTATGAAGGGTTGTATGGGTTATGTACTATTATTAAGGTTATGATGGGTTATGAACCATTATGAATGATTATGATGGGTTATTGACCATTATGAAGGGTTGTGATAGGTTATGGTCAATTATGAAGATTTGTTATAGGTTATGGACCATAGAAACAGTTGTGATGGGTTATGGACCATTATAAAGGGTTGTGATGGCTTAAGGGTTATGATGGGATATGGACTATTATGAGGGGTTTTGATAGGTTATGGTCAATTAAGAAGAGTTGTGATGGGTTATAGACAATAGAAAGGGTTATGTTGGGTTATGGACCATTACGAAGGGTTGTGATGGGTTATGGACCATTATGAAGGTTTGCATGGGTTTTGGACAATTATGAAGGGTTGTTATGGTTATAGACCATTATGCAAGGTTAGGATGGGTTATGGCCCATAGAGAGGGTTGTGATGGGTTATGGACCATTAGAAAGGGTTGTGGTGGGTTATGGACCGTTATGAAGGGTTGTATGGGTTATGTACTATTATGAAGGTTGTGATGGGTTATGAACCATTATCAAGGACTATGATGGGTTATTGACCATTATGAAGGTTGTGAAGGGTTTTGGACCATTATAAAGGGTTGTGCTGGGTTATGGACCACTATGAAGGGTTATGATGGGTTATGGACCATTATGAGGGGTTTTGATAGGTTATGATCAATTATGAAAAGTTGTGATGGATTATGGACCATAGAAGGGGTTGTGTTGGGTTATCGACCATTATGAAGGGTTATGATGGGTTATGGACCATTATGAAGGGTTGTGATGGGTTATGGACTATGATGAAGGTTTGTATGGGTTATGGATAATTATGAAGTGTTGTTATGGTTATGGACCATTATGAATGGTTGCGATGGGTTATGGACGATTATGAAGTGTTATGCTGGGTTATAGTTAATTATGAAGGGTTGTGATGGGTTATGGACCATTGAAAGGGTTATGCTTGGTTATGGACCATAGGAAGGGTTGTGATGGGTTATGGTCAATAATGAAGGATTGTGATGGGTTATGGTCAATTATGAAGGGTTGTGATGGGTTATGGACTGTTATGAAGGTTTGTATAAGTTATGGACCATTATGAAGGGTTGTTATGGTTATGGACCATTATGCAGGGTTGCGATGGGTTATGGACCGTAGAAAGGGTTGTGATGGGTTATGGACCATTAGAAAGGGTTGTGATGGGTTATTGACTATTATGAAGGGTTGTGTGGGTTATGTACGATTACAAAGCATGTGATGGGTTATGAACCATTATCAAGGATTATGATGGGTTATTGGCCATTATGAAGGGTTGTGATTGGTTATGGTCAAATATGAAGGGTTGTTATGGGTTATGGACCATGGAAAGGGTTGTATTAGGTTTTGAACCATTATGAAGGGTTGTAATGGGTTATGCTCAATTATGAAGGGTTGTGATGGGTTATGGACCATTATGATGGTTGTGATGGGTTATCGACCACTATGAAGGGTTATGATGGGTTATGGACCATTATGAGGGGTATTCATAGGTTATGGTCAATTATGAAGAGTTGTGATGGGTTATGGACCATTAGAAAGGGTTGTGATGGGTTGTGGACCGTTATGAAGGGTAGTATGGGTTATGTACTGTTATGAAGGTTGTGATGGGTTATCAACCATTATGAAGGATTATGATGGGTTATTGACCATTATGAAGGGTTGTGATAGGTTAGGGTCAATTATGAAGGATTGTTATAGGTTATGGACCATAGAAACGGTTGTGATTGGTTATGGACCATTATAAATTGTTGTGATTTCTTATGGACCATTATGAAGGTTGTGATGGGTTATGGACCCTTATAAAGGGCTGTGATGGGTTATGCACCATTATGAAGGTTGTGATGGGTTATGGACCACTATTAAGGGTTATGATGGGCTATGGACTATTAGGAGGGGTTTTGATAGGTTGTGATGGGGTATGGACCATAGAAAGGGTAATGTTGGGTTATGGACCATTACAAAGGATTGAGATGGGTTATGGACCATTATGAAGGTTTGCATGGGTTATGCACCATCTTGAAGGGTTGTTATGGTCATAGACCATTATGCAGGGTTACGATAGGTTATGGCCCATAGAAAGAGTTGTGATGGGTTATGGACCATTAGAAAGTGTTGTGATGGGTTATGGACCGTTATGAAGGGTTGTATTGGTTATGTACTGTTATGAAGGTTGTGATGGGTTATGAACCATTATCAAGTACTATGATGGGTTATTGACCATTATGATGGGTTGTGATAGGTTATGGTCTATTATGAAGGGTTGTTATGGGTTATGGACCATAGAAAGGGTTGTGTTGGGTTATGGACAATTATGAAGGGTTGTGATGGGTTATGCTGTATTATGAAGGGTTGTGATGGGTTATGGACCATTAAAAGGGTTGTGATGGGTTATGGACCATTATGAAGGTTGTAAAGGGTTATGGACCATTATAAAGGATTGTGATGGGTTATGGATCATTATGAAGGTTGTGATGGGTTATGGACCACTATGAAGGGATAAGGACCATTATGAGGGGTTTTGATAGGTTATGGTCAATTATGAAGAGTTTTGATGGATTATGGACCATAGAAGGGGTTGTGTTGGGTTATCGACCATTATCAAGGGTTGTGATGGGTTATGGACCATTATGAAGGGTTGTGATGGGTTATGGACCATGATGAAGGTTGGTATGGGTTATTGACAATTATGAAGTGTTGTTATGGTTATGGACTATTATGAAGGCTTGTTATGGGTTATGGACGATTATGAAGTGTTGTGCTGGGTTACAGTTAATTTTTTTTGGTAAAGAGGGCGGCACCTCTGGCAAATTTTGTTAATAAAAAGAATAAATACAATATAAGGCTGGGGACTCCCCACCTAAAAAACAGAAAATCCATCGGGACAGGCCCAACGGACAACAAGGCTAAACTAGGAACCAAAACAAGAGATGGAACCTGAAGCAAACAAGAACATAAAGGAAAGCAAGCTGCAAAACAAACAAACCATACAAGCAGAGAAAAATAACATAGCGAAGAGGAAGAAAGTTAAGGGAGGGTCCATATAGTTTTAGCCAAATTAACATTAGTGCAAGTTTTCATAGTTAGACTCAGCAGTCTACAGCGGATATCATCCTTAACACTATTCACGACAGCATGATGAGATCTTTTTATTTTTTTAAAAATGCGTAAATTTCTTTCCCACCAAATGTTGTAAACAGCTCCAGCAAGAACAAGTCTTCTAATGATGGACCAAATGGTCTTGTTCTTAGAAATGGGGTTGAGTTGATTAATGATATCAGACCAGCTATCAGTGGAGAATGAGAGATTTCATGACATGATGGAGGTCATGCCAAACCAAAGAGGTGAAAGAACAATCAAAGAAGAGATGGGAAAGGGAATCCGGACAATCCCCACAGAACGCACAAATGAGATTGAAGTTAGTGTCCCAGATTTTGATTTTATCATGAGTCTTAAGACGATTTTTAAGAGCAACCCAAAGAATGAAAGCATGTCTGGGGATATTCTGGGAGAACCAAACAAGATGAAACCAATAGACCGGTTGGTGATAGGGGCGAATAGACTGCCAAACAGAACGAACAGAGAAAGGAGAGAGTTGACCGTCTCTAGATCTCCAAAGGAGTTTATCAGGGACGGACGTGGAAAGAATAGGAGGGTTATGAGAAAGAAGAGCAGCATGGGAGTCCCTCCAACAATGTGAGCGAACCCAAGATCCGTTAAGGACCAGGTCAGCAACCTTAGTATCAGGAGTGAAATTCGCATCATGGATGTCACGGATAGACAAGAATTTAGAAAGGGGGCCCGCAGGGTGCCAATTATCGAACCAAGCAGAAGTAGAGCATCCATCACCTATCTGGGAAACAATATACTCCCTTATCTTATCCCGCATATCAAGGATGTTTCGCCAGGCAAATCCAGAATCGTACTTTTTGGGGGCATCCCAAAAGTTACGGCCACATAAACGGTAAGAGTGGATCCACTTAACCTATAGGGACTCTTTCTTGGAGAGGAGTCTCCAAACATGGGAAGCCATAAGGGCAATATTCCAGATAGCAAGGTTACGGATGCCAAGACCACCATGTTCCTTAGGAAGGCATACAGTTTTCCAGGAAACTTTAGCTTTACCACGTTTCAACTCACCATAGCACCAGAGGAAACCTCTCATGAGCTTCTCAATATCGTTAGAGATAGATTTAGGAAGAATAAAAACAGAAGCCCAATATATTTGAGTAGAAGAAAGAACAGAGAGTATGAGCTGGAGACGACCAGCAAAGGAAAGGGACTTGTTTTTCCAGTCATTAATCCTGCATTTGACTTTATCAACAAGGCCTTTACAGTCTTTATGGGCAAGACGGGTGGTGATAAGAGGAACGCCAAGGTATCGGACAGGGAAAGAGCCCTCAGGAATCTTAACAATAAGATCAATGGCAGCTCTGGTCCTCTCACCAACATTACAGTAGAAGGCTTCACTTTTCGCAGTATAAGGATGGAGGCCAGAAACCCCAGAGAATTCCTCAAGAGAATCACAGATGATTCTAACCGAAGAGCTATCTGTTAGTTAAGTATGCCCAAGGATGATCATAAAAATGATATTACTAATAATACATGATCCTATAGGGTCACACCAACAACAAGTTTGACACCAAATTGATCATTTGGAATGTTAAATTTGATTTAATACCAAATGATGCTAAACTTGCAATTTAATTTTGTAAGTTATTATTATTTGAGGTAAATAATAATAACTCCAAAATAAAGGTTGATTTATATTCATATGTGATGAATTAATCAAGTATAACAATTAAATTGTTTAAATTGTTAAATGATTTTAATTGAATTATAAGTAAACCTTTTATTTAATTTAATTGGTAAATTAAATAAAATGTGCATGATGTAATATATATATATATATATATATATATATATATATATATATATATATATATATATATATATATATATATATATATATATATATATATATATATATATATATATATATATATATATATATATATATATAGACATATATGTGTATATTTATATCATTCATGATGCTTGATTAAGTGGTTAAATAAATAATTAATGGTTTAAATGTTATTCCATTAAATACAAGTGTGAAGTTTTATTATTTATAATCTTTGTGATATAAGTTTATAAATAATACAATTTGTAAATAATCCTTTTGAAAAACCCATCATATGGCCGTGACATGCATGCCTAGGAAGGAATATATGGAAAGTTGGAAAAGCATGAATTATTCTTTCATCTTTCAAGAGTTGACCAAAGAAACTTGCATTCTTTTGCTTATTATATTAGCCACTTTCTCTCTTCTTTCCTTGATGATAGATCCGGCCATTTTGAAGGCTTTGTAAGGGCTTTTCACACTTGGTAACAATCAGCCAAAACTCTCTCAAAGCTCTCTCTTGAGCTCAAGCAAAAATCGTTTTTGTTTCAAGGAAATAAGAGCTTCATTTTGCAAGTTAACAAGACTAGCATCAAAGGTGTTCAAGCTTGTGGTGGACTAAGCTATAGAGGGATTCTAACTTGATTCCTAGCCTCATCAATTTCGTCCATATCAATCCAAGAACAAAGGTTATAATCTTGAACTTAATCTATGCTTGTTCTTCATCTTATCTCTACATGCATATAGCATGATCCTTTTGAAGTGAAATTTGTGTTCATGTTTTTTTTTGCTTCCGTTGCAAATTCTAGTTTTTGAAACTCATAACTTGAACAATGATTTCCAACAATTGGTATCAGTGTCATGGCTATATTGCATGTTTAGATAATAAGTTTATTTGGATAAACTTGGTTTTTGGAAGCCATGAATGTTCATCTTCTTGAATGCAATGTTCATGCATGGCTTCTTTGGCAACATGCAAGTGTTTAATCTATGATTTTATGTAACCAACTATATTTTATATTTGCATGCATTTGGTTACATAATTGTTGCCTTAGAAAAACAAAGTGTTGATTTTCTTATGATTTTATGTGATAAAATGGTGCATAAACAAGCCAAGGACCATATGATGCATGTTTTGTGTTTAAATTCGATATGGTTGTAATCTATTCTTTTATTCAAATGGTTTGTAATAATAATTAGTTATTTCCTTCTTTTATTCATTTTGTAATTATTAGAATAGTTGTATTTCATATTTTTCACAAAATGTAACAAGAGAAGGAAGTAAAAGCCAAAAGAAGATTGCACCCAACAGAAACACTTTCTGCATAGCTACTGTCCAGATTTCGAATCTGTTAAGGAAGGGTTTAAAAATTCATTTCTTGGTGTTTTGATGATATACTTGTTAGTAACTTTAATATCTAGTATATACATTAAGTTTTGACAAGTATAAGCATCATTATGACCAATAATGAAGTGAAGAAAGCAACAAAATCACCAAAATTTCTTCCTGCTGCCCCTTCCTGTCGCAACTTTTGGAGAGAAGAAAGAAAAATCATAACTCATTCCATGGTGTCAAGAAATGGTGGTTCAAGTGTCATTTGATGATATAAGAAGCTTGGCAAAATTATAGCCAAATCGAAGATCATTTGGTTGAGTTTTTGTCACCTTTTTGTCCCTAGGTTTGGACTTGATATTTCATGTATGGCTCACATGAAATATCAAACTAGTTGGCTTGTGTTTATGCACCCATGCAGGCATGTGATGATTGAATGTTTTATTATTTTATGTTGTGGATGAAAATAAGATTTTGCATGCTAGACAACCTAGATAATTAAACTTAATCATCAAGGAGTCTGTAATTTTCAAATTGACATATAAAACATAAGATATAATAAAATTGGTTTTATTAAAAATGGGTTTTGTTATAAAACCTATAAAGTCAAGTTTTGAAAATGAATGAAACAAAATGAAGATTTTATGAATTCTTACAAACTCCAACCCTAAATAATAATGGTAATTATTTAGGATTAAAATTGGTTCTTATGTATGTGATCAAACTCAAACTTAATATTGGATATTAAATGTAATCTTGACCACAAACAAAGAATTAATAAAATGGAGATTTTATGATTAAAGAACCAATTAACAAAATAAGATTTAATGGTACCATGTTCATTGGATGCATGCAATCTACATGATACCATATGTTTTTCAAAATTAGAATTGTAAAACATACAAATCCCTTTCGAAATACAAATCAATGCCATCCCTCTTAAAGACACTCATGTATCACTTGTATATCCTTGTGGGATAAAGGTTACCTAACCACTTGGAGTCTTCTTATGATACAAGAGGTAGTTTTGCAATATTGATGGGATAAAGGACACCTAACCATTAATAGTTGTCAAAACTACACGTCCGTTTAAGTGGGATGATTTGTTTGGAAATCTTTTGTGATAAAGGTCACCTAAGAATTAGAAATCCAAGGCATAGATGGGATCAAACATGCCAAACTTATAAATGTTATAATGGGATCTCATAACTCTAGAAATTATATTTGGATATAATTGGTAAACCGTTACCTACCTTGTTGATTCAAATAGGTGGGATAAAGGATAACTAACCACTTGTTTGTATTGCAACTTGGATTCTAGACCTTAATCAATTAAAGTGTATGAAACATGAAAGGGTTTTAATCATTAAGGACTTAATATCATAATTTACTAAATTGAACCTTGTTAAAATTTTATAGATGGCACCAAACACAACAAACCCGGTTCCAAACAAAACTTCACTACGGTCTCTCCTTGAGGGAGAAAACTCAACCACACCAACTTCTTGGATTGGTACCGTAGTGTGAGAATAGTTCTCAAACAAGAAAAGAAAGAATATGTTCTCAATGAACCACTTCCTGAAGAGCCCCTGCCATCCCTAAGCCTGCATACGATGCATGGCTTAAAACGATGGATGATTCCATTGATGCATCATGTCTAATGTTGGCAACTATGATTCCTGACCTTCAGAAGGATTTAGTGAATCATTCTACCTATGACATGATTAATCAATTGAAGGAAATGTTCCAACAACTTGCAAGAAAAGAAAGGTTCGAAACTGTTCGGGCTTTCCATGCTTGCAAGATGGAGGATGGGCAGTCGGTTAGCTCTTATGTGCTCAAAATGAAGAGTCACATTGATCATTTGGCACGTCTTGGAGTTGTGATGCCCGAAGAGCTAGCAACGGATATGATCCTTAACTCCTTGACAAAGTATTTTGATCCCTTCGTCATGAATTATAACATGAATGGTTTGAACAAGACAATCCCGAAATTGCATGGGATGCTAATTACCGCGGAAAAGAATCTGCCTAAGAAAACCACTCAAGTTCTCATGATCAAGGAAGGTGGTACAAAGAGGACTAGATTCGAACACCCCAACAACTCCAAGGGCAAGGGAAAGGCAAAGGTTGTCAATGTAAAGGGCAAGAAAGTTGTCCAACCATCCCATCCGCCCAAAAAGAAGGCAAAGATTGCCAAAGAAGACGCATGCTTCGAATGTGGCAAAGTTGGGCATTGGAAGAGAAATTGCCTTACCTATCTTGCGGAGTTGAAGAAGAAGAAGGCCGGTGAGGGCACTTCAGGTATCTATGTGATAGACCTAGAACTTTATAATTTATCTCCTATCACATGGGTATTTGATACTGGTTGTGGAACTCACATTTGTAATATGTTGCAGTGGTTCAAAAGGAGTAGGCGACTGAAGGCAAACGAGGTATACTCCGGGTTGGAAACAGTGCAAGGGTTGCGGTGGATTCAATTGGAAGTTTTGATTTATTACTACCTAGTGGCTTGTATTTGACATTGTTGAATGTTTATTATGTTCCTAGCTTGACTAGGAATATTATTTCGGTTGCTAAGTTGAGACAATGTGGATTTGATCTTTCCTTTATGAATGATGATATTTGTATTTACAAAAACAATGTGTTCTATTTTGAGGCTAGGCCTTTAAATGGAATTTATGAAGTAAACCTTGATGAAAAGACATGGCTCTTTATACCACACTTTCACCAAGAGACCCAAATGTGATTTGAGTCAAATTTATCTATGGCATTGTCGACTTGGGCATATAAACAAGAATCGCATATCCCAACTTCAAAAGAGTGGACTTTTGAAGGCAAATGAGAATGACTCATTTGATATATGTGAATCTTGTTTACATGGCAAGATGACTAAAGCTCCTTTCTCGGGAACCAATGAGAGGGCAAAGGACTTGTTAGGAATCATACATACGGATGTATGTGGTCCTTTCAAGCCAATGACTAGATATGGTGAAAGATATTTCATCACTTTCGCTGACGACTTTAGTCGTTTTGGATATGTTTATTTGATTAAACATAAACATGAGGCGTTTGAAATGTTCAAAACGTTTCAAAGTGAAGTGGAAAATCAACTCAACAAAACAATTAAAGTTCTACGTTCTGATAGAGGAGGTGAGTACTTAACTACAAACTTTATGGATCATCTTAAGACTTGTGGAATTGTTTCACAACTTACTCCACCTGGAACACCGCAACATAACGGTGTATCTGAGAGGCGGAACCGAACACTATTGGATATGGTTCGATCCATGATGAGTAGAAGTACTCTGCCTTTATCATTTTGGGGTTATGCTTTACAAACAGCTGCTCGTCTCCTAAACATGGCACCTACTAAGAAGGTTGATAAAACGCCTTATGAGATATGGCATGGAAGGGTTCCATCTTTATCCTATCTCAAGGTGTGGGGTTGTGAACCTTATGTTAGACAAGAAGCTTCAAACAAATTAGAACCCCGTTCAACTAAATGTATCTTTGTAGGGTATCCGAAAGATTGTCTTGGATACTACTTCTACAATCCCATCGAGAATAAGATATTTATTTTTCGAAAAGCTGAATTCCTAGAAAGCAAGTTTCTGACGGAAGAGGCTAGTGGGTGGTTTGTGGAACTTGAAGAACTTCAGGAACCACAGCCTGATACACAAGAAATTGGATCTAGCATTCAACAAGAAATTGTTGAACCTGAACAAACAGTTGATCAGGAACAAATTGTAACACAAGGTGTTCGCAGATATGGTAGGGTTCGATTTGAACCTGAAAGGTATGGTTACCTTATGATGGAAGAGGAATGTTATACGATAGATTCTGATGAACACATCAACTACCAGAGTGCAATGTCAGATACTGAATCTGATAAATGGCTTGAAGCCATGAACACAGAGATGCAATCCATGCACGATAACCAAGTATGGGACTTGGTTAATCTTCCCACCAATTGTAAGACCGTTGGGAACAAATGGGTTTTCAAGAAGAAAACCGACGTGGATGGAAATGTTCACACTTTTAAGGCTAGACTTGTCGCTAAAGGATACTCACAAACTCATGGTATTGACTATGATGAGACCTTTTCACCAGTAGCAATGATCAAGTCGATTAGGATACTTTTTTCCATAGCCGCATACTATGATTATGAGATATGGCAAATGGATGTCAAGACCGCTTTCCTCAATGGACACTTATTGGAAGATGTCTATATGGATCAACCTGAAGGTTTTGTTGATCCCAAGCATCCAAACAAAGTGTGCAAGCTTAAAAGATCTATTTATGGATTGAAGCAAGCGTCTCGAACATGGAACATCCGTTTTGATGAAAAGATTACAAATTTTGGATTCATCAAAAATGAGGATGACTCCTGTGTTTACAAGAAAGCTAGTGGGAGCATAGTCATATTCCTAGTATTGTATGTTGATGACATACTTCTATTTGGAAATGACATCCCAACCTTGAAAGGTGTCAAAACATTCCTAAAGAACTGTTTCTCAATGAAGGACTTAGGAGAAGCTGCTTATGTATTAGGCATAAAGATCTATAGAGATAGATCTAAGAGACTTATTGGTCTAAGCCAAAGTGTATATATTGATAAAATCTTGAAAAGGTTCAAGATGCAAGACTCCAAAAGAGGATTCTTGCCAATACCGCATGGCACCATCCTAAGCAAGTCTCAGTTCCAAACAAGAAGTGATTGCACAATCCACTACAGAATCAGAATATGTTGCTGCTTCGGAAGCTGCTCAAGAAGCTGTCTGGATCAGAAAGTTCATTGAAGATCTAGGGGTTGTTCCTTCCATTCGGGACCCTAAAGAAATCTTCTGTGATAATCTAGGTGCTATAGCTCAAGCAAAGGAACCTAGATCGCATCAAAAGACCAAACACATTCACCGAAGGTATAACTACATAAGACATGAAGTTAAGAATGGTGAAATAAGTATTCACAAGGTTCATACAGATTAGAATTTGGCAGACCCATTCACGAAGCCTTTACCCCAAGCTAAGCATGAAAGTCACGCTAAGGGTATAGGACTTCGTTTTTCTAATGAATGGATTTGATTTGTGTTTAGTGTTTTATGAATATGAAACTATGTAAACAACAATAATTATGTAATATGTGTGACGTGATGTTTCATTCATAATTTTGTGTTTTATTAGCATGTTTAATCCTTGAATAATCTAATTATTCTAAATGTCCATAGTCGATCATAGTTGTGGGAGCAGTTATGAAGTAAGACTAATATGAATTGGATTGGTTGACTTTTATGGGTAAAAGTAGCAAAAGGTTGCAACCAAATTCATAGGTACTTGTCAGTGAACAAGTATCGGACTTGACCCGTTTCAAGATCACTTCATGGATCATTATCATAAGTGATTCTTGAACAAAGGTATTATCATTGTATCCTTAGACCTGAGATACATATTTGGAACTCAAGTGTAGAGAGTGATGTGCTTTGATATGGTTCAACGTTGTTCATGAGATATAGACAACCATACAAACCATACTCAAGTATAGTACTAACTATATGAGGGGCGTATGTAGTCAAGACGGGATTTGTTCCTCTTATGTGTTAAGAGTTAGACATCTAAGGCGCCTGATTGAAAGTTGAACATAAAATGAGAATGATTAAGATCCATGTCTCATGTTCAACATGATGTCTGTAACAAAGGGATAATTGATAGATAATCTTGTACATCAATTAGAGCCTGGTGCTTATGAAGAATTGGATGTTGTTGAATGGCATTATGTCATGTGTTATTGGGGGCAGTGAAATGTTGCTAGACGTTTATCACTGTCTGTATCATTCTATGATGCAACCTTGTGCAAGTGGGAGATTGTTAGTTAAGTATGCCCAACGATGATCATAAAAATGATATTACTAATAATACATGATCCTATAGGGTCACACCAACAACAAGTTTGACACCAAATTGATCATTTGGAATGTTAAATTTGATTTAATACCAAATGATACTAAACTTGCAATTTAATTTTGTAAGTTATTATTATTTGAGGTAAATAATAATAACTCCAAAATAAAGGTTGATTACTAATTCATATGTGATGAATTAATCAAGTATAACAATTAAATTGTTTAAATTGTTAAATGATTTTAATTGAATTATAAGTAAACCTTTTATTTAATTTAATTAGTAAATTAAATAAAATGTGCATGATGTAATATATATATATATATATATATATATATATATATATATATATATATATATATATATATATATATATATATATATATATATATTGACATATATGTGTATATTTATATCATTCATGATGCTTGATTAAGTGGTTAAATAAATAATTAATGGTTTAAGTGTTATTCCATTAAATACAAGTGTGAAGTTTTATTATTTATAAACTTTGTGATATAAGTTTATAAATAATACAATTTGTAAATAATCCTTTTGAAAACCCCATCATATGGCCGTGACATGCATGCCTAGGAAGGAATATATGGAAAGTTGGAAAAGCATGAATTATTCTTTCATCTTTCAAGAGTTGACCAAAGAAACTTGCATGCTTTTGCTTATTATATTAGCCACTTTCTCTCTTCTTTACTTGATGATAGATACGGCCATTTTGAAGGCTTTGTAAGGGCTTTTCACACTTGGTAACAATCAGCCAAAACTCTCTCAAAACTCTCTCTTGAGCTCAAGCAAAAATCGTTTTTGTTTCAAGCAAATAAGATCTTCATTTTGCAAGTTAACAAGACTAGCATCAAAGGTGTTCAAGCTTGTGGTGGACTAAGCTATAGAGGGATTCTAACTTGATTCCTAGCCTCATCAATTTCGTCCATATCAATCCAAGAACAAAGGTTATAATCTTGAACTTAATCTATGCTTGTTCTTCATCTTATCTCTACATGCATATAGCATGATCCTTTTGAAGTGAAATTTGTGTTCATGTTTTTTTTGCTTCCGTTGCAAATTCTAGTTTTTGAAACTCATAACTTGAACAATGATTTCCAACACTATCACCAAGACAGAAGAGAAGGAGATCATCGGCAAAGCAAAGATGGGTAATACTTTGATCATCACATTGCCTGTGGAATTTAAAAGAGTCAGAATCATGGATGTTTCTCTTGATCATTAGGTTAAGCACTTCCATGACAAGAGTGAAGAGATAAGGAGAGAGGAGGTCACCCTGCCGAAGGCCCCTTTTACCATCGAAATATCCGTGAGTATTCCCATTGATACTCACAGAGTAAGCAACCGTGGAAACACATGTCATGATCCAGTCAATCATACGATCGGGGAAACCAAACCCAAGCAAGATGGTCCTAGGAAACGACCAGTCAACAGTGTCGTACGCTTTTTGAATATCAACCTTAAAAGCACACCTAGGAGGACCACGATGACGATGATAATCACGCATGAGCTCGTGGACAAGAAGGACGTTGTCGGTGATCAAACGACCAGGGATGAAAGCAGCCTGGTTATCATCAACCAGAGAAGAAAGATGGTTTTTGATACGATCCACAATAATCTTGCTGATACATTTGTAAACAACATTACCACAAGATATAGGGCAGAAATCAGTGACTTTGGAAGGGGAATCAACTTTAGGGATGAGAGCAAGGATGGTGCTGTTGAAAGACTTAAGAAGTTTTCCAGAATAGAAGAATTCCTTAACAGCCATACAGAAATCAGGACCCACAATATCCCAAGCAGATTTGAAGAACTTAGCAGAGAAACCATCAGAACCAGGAGCTTTATCATCACCCATCTGGAACAGGACACACTTAACCTCCTCATCAGTAACAGGAGTAAGCATGGCGTTAGACTGGAGGGGGGAGAGCTTATTAGAGAATAGGGAATAAGGATCACGAATAGTAATGGAAGGCTGGGCAGAACCCAAGAAGGCTTGAAAGTGAGAAACAAAAAGATTTGGAAGATCATTCCCCGAGATCCAGTTTCCGAGAGCATCCTGGATAGAATTAATACGATTGCGAGATTTACGACTTTTAACCGCTTTGTGGAAAAAAGCCGAATTTTTATCACCCTCACGCAGCCAGTTAACCTTAGCCTTTTGTTTCAGGAACCTCTCTTCATCCAGGCTAGCCTCGTTATAAGCGAGGAGATACCTGCATTGTTCTTCACGAAGATCCTTATTGAAAGGGTCCCGATCCAAAGCAATCTGAACTCTATCAAGCTCATTACGAAGAGAGATAACCTTAGAAAAGAGGTTGCCCTGGTTGCGAAGCATCTTACGTATAGGCACTTTCAGGTTTTTAAGGTTTTGGAAAACCTTATACATCCGATATCCAGTGATATTGGGGTTCCAAGAAGAGGCAACAATCTGCTTGAAATCGTTCTTATAAGACAGGAAATTAGGGAACTTGAAAGGTTTAGGTTTGAAAGGGGCACGATGGGGTAGAGAAAGCACAGCAGGGGTATGATCAGACGAACGGTAAGCGAGAAAATTGACAGAGACCTTTATAGTTAAGATCCTCCATTTCCATCAGATTGACACAGTCCCTGAAGTCCTCCATGGCACGAGAAAGCCCAGACGACCCGGATGTGCTATCTTTAATAACAAGAGCAACATTGAAATCCCCTAAGAGAATCCAAGGGTTATCTTTAACCATATTCTTATGGACCACAAGAGAATGCCAAAGAGAGCGACGCAACATGTGATTGTTATGAGCATAGACGAAGGAGCAGAAAAAAAGATTTATTAGAATCACAAATATTAACTTTGAAATGCATAACCTGATCATTTAAGTCGATAAGCAACATATCAATGGCAAGCGGGTCCCAGGCAACCACAATTGTAGTCCCTCTAGGGGAAAAAAGACCGTTGGACGACCACGACCAGGAGCCAAACGTACGAAGAGACCACGAGTATTCCATGCAGCGATGTGCGTCATATGGACACTTGGAGGGGGTGGAGTCCATCTGCTCAGACACTAGAGTTATCATAGGTTGATCAGGATGTGATCCATTCTTATCAACAATGAACTTGGCAGTGTCACCATCATCAGAGTCGATCTCAATACAATTGTCCTCGTCAAGAAGATTATCAGCATCAGGATCAAAATCACTTGTAATAATTTGGGGGGGAAACTAGGAAGAGGAAGAAGGGGAGCAGTAGAGGGTAAATCAGTAGCATCTGAGGAACAAGCCTCAAGAACGGAGAAGGCGTTGAATACAGGAGTGGGGGATACAGATTGTTTAAGGGGCGTGGAAGTAGAAAGACGAATGATAGGGCTCGGGAAACCAACTAAAACGTTAGTATCCTTCATAGGGGGAGGAATAGAACTAGGAGGACTGGAGGTTCGGTGATCTTTAGGAACCGGGCGAAACTCGAAACGAGACTTATTAAAACTTTTCTTACTTTTATTCCAAAATTTATTTATTGAAGAATCTTTAGTCTTCCTAATCCATTGTGTGTTTTTATTAGAATTACTTTGCAGAATATCATCAGTAGTGTTTTCAGAATTTGATCCTTGTTTTGTGCGATTTTTCTTTTTATAGACGACCGTATATACATCATCAAGTTACATAGGAGATGTCACTATACCTTGATCAAGAGGCATTTTATCTTTATGATTACCTTCATTAGTCTTAGAGATGACATGCATACAGTTTTTATTTTCATGACCAAAAACCATGTAATGAGAGCACATAAGAGGTTTCCATTCATACTCAATACAAAGAGTATGGGTATAAAACTCAAGAGTATCAGGATCAGGAATACGGATAATCACTTTATCCACCCAAGAGGATTTAGTGGGTATCTCAAGAAGGACACGAGCATAAACAGATTTTCCTGCCGTATATTTGCACATATTAGCAGTATAGGAGTCCATAGCAAGAGGCTTTCCAATTTTTGAAGCAATGTGGCTAAGACCATCATCACTCCATGCCTCATAGGGAATATCATGGATTTTAATCCATAGAGGGAGCTTGTCATGATTATTCTTATGAATATTGAGACCGGGACGCCATTTTTGCATGACAATAGGGACACCTTTAAAAGTCTAGGGTCCATGAGTGATAACATGATGAAGACCATTATCGTCACTAAATTTAAAAAGGTAAACACCTTTTCCATTTAGAAGAACATCTTGGAGACCATGGATAGACCACATTTTGGATGCTAGATATCTAACATCAGAGTAATTCATTTTTATATCGACAAAATAACCACATATGGTCCTAGCAAATGTTTCACACACTTTATTAACGGCCGTTAAAGGAATATCAACAGGCACATTATTGTCATTACTTAAATTAGGAATAAAACGAAACTTATCATTGGCGTGTTTTTGGGATCCAGTAATAATATTGGCATGGGAGTTATTAAGCAAGGGTAAAGATCAATGCCAAGCATTATTAATATTTTTTTTATTATCGTTATTTCTAGTATCATAAATTAAATTTTGGTTATGGGTTTTGAAATCACTAGAAGTATTTGGCTTAATTTTATCACTTATGTCAACAATATTGGTTTTAACTTTAGCATGTAAAGACATATGTGTTTCTACAAGTGGGGGTTGGTCAATGGGCATAAGTTCACGTCTAGCTTTGAAATGGGATGCATTGGCCAAATTATTTAGTATGTTATTAGTGGACATTTGTTTGGGAAGTGGACCCAAGAGAGAAGGACATGTAGTCTTGGCCATTGAAGGAATCGGTTGACAAGGGGATAAGGATGGGGACAAGGATGATGGGTAGTTAACTACTTTAGTGTGTGAGCTAGTAGTGGGCAAGTTGGTATTGTTTTCTAAAGAGTATGCAGCATCATTATCTAAGATAAAGTTGGAATAAGAAAAGGTTTTACCCCATAATTGAGATGTCTCCACTATCTTTTCCATGGCCTTGTTCGGTTTTTTATTGGCTTCTCCATGCTTAGAATCTTTGTATATTACCGTTGGAGTAGCACCTCCATGTGCAGAAGTTGTACCATAGAAAGGGTTATGCTGGGTTATGGAACATAGGAAGGGTTGAGATGGGTTATGGTCAATTATGAAGGATTGTGATGGGTTATGGTCAATTATGAAGGGTTGTGATGGGTTATGGACTGGTATCAAGGTTTTTATGGGTTATGGACCATTATGAAGGGTTGTTATAGTTATGGAACATTATGCATGGTTGCGATAGGTTATGGACCGTAAAAAGGGTTGTGATGGGTTATGGACAATTAGAAAGGGTTGTGATGGGTTATTGACCATCATGAAGGGTTGTATGGGTTATGTACCATTACAAAGCATGTGATGGGTTATGAACCATTATCAACGATTATGATGGGTTATTGACCATTATGAAGGGTTGTGATAGGTTATGGTCAATTATGAAGGGTTGTTATGGGTTATGGACCATAGAAAGGGTTGTATTAGGTTTTGAACCATTATGAAGGGTTGTGATGGGTTATACTCAATTATGAAGGGTTATGGACCACTATAAATGGTTGTGATGGGTTATGGACCATTATGATGGTTGTGATGGGCTATCGACCACTATGAAGGGTTATGATGGGTTATGGAACATTATGAGGGGTATTCATAGGTTATGGTCAATTATGAAGAATTGTGATGGGTTATGGACCATTAGAAAGGGTTGTGATGGGTTATGGACCGTTATGAAGGGTTGTATGAGTTACGTACTATTATGAAGTTTGTGATGGGTTATGAACCATTATGAAGAATTATGATGGGTAATTGACCATTATGAAGGTTGTGATAGGTTATGGTCAACTATGAAGGATTGTTATATGTTATGGACCATAGAAACAGTTGTGATGGGTTATGGACCATTATAAAGGGTTGTGATGGCTTATGGACCATTATGAAGGTTGTGATGGGTTATGGACCATTATAAATGGTTGTGATGGGTTATGGACCATTATGAAGGTTGTGATGGGTTATGGACCACTATTAAGGGTTATGATGGGATATGGACTATTATGAGGGGTTTTGATAGGTTATGGTCAATTATGAAGAGTTGTGACGGGTTATAGACCATAGAAAGGGTTATGTTGGGTTATGGACCATTACGAAAGGTTGTGATGGGTTATGGACCATTATGAAGGTTTGCATGGGTTATGGACAATTATGAAGGGTTGTTATGGTTATAGACCATTATGCAAGGTTACGATGGGTTATGGCCCATAGAAAGGGTTGTGATGGGTTATGGACCATTAGAAAGGGTTGTGATGGGTTATGGACCGTTATGAAGGGTTGTATGGGTTATGTACTATTATAAAGGTTGTGATGGGTTATGAACCATTATCAAGGACTATGATGGGTTATTGACCATTATGAAGGGTTGTGATAGGTTATGGTCAATTATGAAGGGTTGTTATGAGTTATGGACCTTTATGATGGGTTGTGATGGGTTATGCTCTATTATGAAGGGTTGTGATGGGTTATGGACCATTATAAAGGGTTGTGATGGGCTATGCACCATTATGAAGGTTGTGAAGGATTATGGACCATTATAAAGGGTTGTGATGGGTTATGGATCATTATGAAGGTTTTGATGGGTTATGGACCTCTATGAAGGGTTATGATGTGTTATGGACCATTATGAGGGGTTTTGATAGGTTATGGTCAATTATGAAGAGTTGTGATGGATTATGGACCATAGAAGGGGTTGTGTTGGGTTATCGACCATTATGAAAGGTTGTGATGGGTTATGGACCATTATGAAGGGTTGTGATGGGTTATGTACCATGATGAAGGTTTGTATGGGTTATGGATAATTATGAAGTGTTGTTATGGTTATGGATCAATATGAAGGGTTGTGATGGGTTATGGATGATTATGAAGTGTTTTGCTGGGTTATAGTTAATTATGAAGGGTTGTGATGGGTTTTGTTTTGGGTAAAGAGGGCGGCACCTCTGGCAAATTTTATTAATAAAAAGAATAAATACAATATAAGGCTGGGGACTCCCCACCAAAAAAACAGAAAATCCATCGGGATAGGCCCCAACAGACAACAGGCTAAACTAGGAACCAAAACAAGAGAAGGAACCAGAAACCAACAAGAACATAAAGGAAAGCAACCTGCAAAACAAACAAACCATACAAGCCAAAACAAGCAGAGAAAAAAAGAAAGCGCAGAGGAAGAAAATTAAGGGAGGGTCCAAATAGTTTTAGCCAAATCAACATTAGTGCAAGTTTTCATAGAAAGACTCAGCAGCCTACAGCGGATATCATCCTTAACACTATTCACGACAGAATGATGAGATCTTTTTATTTTTTTAAAAATGTGTAAATTTCTTTCTCGCCAAATGTGGTAGACTGCTCCAGCAAAAACAAGTCTTCTAATGATGGACCAAATGGTCTTGTTCTTATTAATGGGGTTGATTTGACTAATGATATCAGACCAGCTATCAGTGGAGAAGGAGAGATTCATGACATGATGGAGGTCATGCCAAACCAAAGAAGTGAAAGGACAATCAAAGAAGAGATGGCAAAGGGAATCCGGACAGTCCCCGCAGAAAGCACAAATGAGATTGGAGTTAGTCTCCCAGATTTTGATTTTATCATGAGTCTTAAGACGATTTTTAAGAGCAACCCACAGAATGAAAGCATGTCTGGGGATGTTCTGGGAGAACGAAACAAGATGAAACCAAAAGACCGGTTGGTTATAGGGACGAATAGACTGCCACACAGAACGAACAGAGAAAGGAGAGAGTTGACCGTCTCTAGATCTCCAAAGGAGTTTATCAGGGACGGACGTGGAAATAGTAGGAGGGTTATGAGAAAGAAGAGCACCATGGGAATCTCTCCAACAATGAGGCCGAACCCAAGATCCGTTAAGAACCAGGTCAGCAACCTTAGTATCAGGAGTGAAACCCGCATGATGGATGTCACGGACAGACAAGAATTTAGAAAGAGGGCCCGCAGGGTGCCAGTTATCAAACCAAGCAGAAGTAGAGCATCCATCACCTATCTGGGAAACTATATACTCCCTTATCTTATCCCGCATATCCAGGATGTTACGCCAGGCAAATCCAGAACCGTATTTTTTGGGGGCATCCCAAAAGTTACGGCCACATAAACGGTACGAGTGGATCCACTTAACCCATAGGGACTCTTTCTTGGAAAGGAGTCTCCAAACATGGGAAGCCATAAGGGCAACATTCCAGATAGCAAGGTTACGTATGCCAAGACCACCATGTTCCTTAGGAAGGCATACAGTTTTCCAAGAGACTTTAGCTTTACCACGCTTCAATTCACCATGGCACCAGAGGAAACCTTCGTTAGAGATAGATTTAGGATGAATAAAAACAGAAGCCCAATAGATTTGAGTAGAAGAAAGGACAGAGAGGATGAGCTGGAGACGACCAGCAAAGGAAAGAGACTTGTTTTTCCAGTCATTAATCCTGCATTTGACTTTATCAACAAGGCATTTACAGTCTTTGTGGGCAAGAGGTGTGGTGATGAGAGGAACGCCAAGGTATCGGACAGGGAAAAAGCCCTCAGGAAACTTAACAATAAGATCAATGGCAGCCCTGGTCCTCTCACCAACATTACAGTAGAAAGCTTCACTATTCGCAATATTAGGATGAAGGCCAGAAACCCCAGAGAATTCCTCAAGAGAATCACAGATGATTAACCGAAGAGCTATCACCATGACAGAAGAGAAGGAGATCGTCGGCAAAACAGAGATGGGTGATACTTTGACCATCACATTGTCTGTGGAATTTAAAAGAGTCAGAATCATGGATGTTTCTCTTGATCATAAGATTAAGCACTTCCATGACAAGAGTGAAGAGATAAGGAGAAAGGGGGTCACCCTGCCGAAGGCCCCTTTTACCGTCGAAATATCCGTGAGTATTCCCATTGATACTCACAGAGTAAGCAACCGTAGAAACACAAGTCATGATCCAGTCAATCATACGATCAGGGAAACCAAACCCAAACAATGTTGTTCGCAAAAACGACCAGTCAACTGTGTCGTACGACCATAGAAAGGGTTATGCTGGGCTATGGACCATAGGAAGGGTTGTGATGGGTTATGGCCAATTATGAAGGATTGTGATGGGTTATGGTCAATTATGAAGGGTTGTGATGTGTTATGGACTGTTATGAAAGTTTGTTATGGTTATGGACCATTATGCAAGGTTGCGATGGGTTATGGACCATAAAAAGGATTGTGATGGGTTACGGACCATTAGAAAGGGTTGTGATGGGTTATTGACCATTATGAAGGGTTGTATGGGTTATGTACCATTACAAAGGTTGTGATGGGTTATGAACCATTATCAAGGATTATGATGGGTTATTGACCATTATGAAGGATTGTGATAGGTTATGGTCAATCATGAAGGGTTGTTATCGGTTATGGACCATAGAAAGGTTTGTGTTGGGTTATGGACCATTATGAAGGGTTGTGATGGGTTATGCTCAATTATGAAGGGTTGTGATGGGTAATGGACCATTATAAAGGGTTGTGATGAGTTATGGACCATTATGTAGGTTGTGATGGCTTATGTACCATTATAAAGGGTTGTGATGGGTTACAGACCATTATGAAGGTTGTGATGGGTTATGGACCACCATGAAGGGTTGTGATGGGTTATGGACCATTATGAAGGGTTGTGATGGGTTATGGACCATGATGAAGGTTTGTATGGGTTTTGGACAATTATGAAGGGTTGTTATGGTTATGGACCATTATGAAGGGTTGCGATGGGTTATGGACGAATTTGAAATGTTGTGCTGGGTTATAGTTAATTATGAAGGGTTTTGATGGGTTATGGACCATAGAAAGGGTTATGGTGGGATATGGACCATAGGAAGGGTTGTGATGGGTTATGGTCAATTATGAAAGATTGTGATGGGTTATGGTCAATAATGAAGGGTTGTGATGGGTTATGGACTGTTATGAAAGTTTGTATGGGTTATGGACCATTATGAAGGGTTGTTATGGTTATGGACCATTATGTAGGGTTACGATTGGTTATGGACCGTAGAAAGGGTTGTGATGGGTTATGGACCATTAGAAAGGGTTGTGATTATTTTTTGACCATTATGAAGGGTTGTATGGGTTATGTACTATTACAAAGGTTGTGATGGGTTACGAACCATTATCAAGGTTTATGATGGGTTATTGACCATTATGAAGGGTTTTGATATATTATGGTTTGTTATGAAGGGTTGTTATGGGTTATGGACCATAGAAAGGGTTGTGATGGGTTATGGACAATTATGAAGGTTGTGATGGGTTATGAACCATTATAAAGGGTTGTGATGGGTTATGGACCATTATGATGGTTGTGATGGGTTATCAACCACTATGAAGGGTTATGATGGGTTATAGACCATTATGAGGGGTACTCATAGGTTATGGTCAATTATGATGAGTTATGATGGGTTATGGACCACAGAAAGGGTGGTGTTGGGTTATTGACCATTATGAAGGGTTGTGATGGATTTGGACCATTATGAAGGGTTGTGATGGGTTATGGACCATGATGAAGGTTTGTATGGGTTATGGATAATTATGAAGGGTTGTTATGGTTATGGACCATTATGCTGGGTTGCATGGGTTATGGACCAGTATGAAGTGTTGTGATGCGTAATTGTTAATTATGAAGAGTTGTGATGGGTTATGGACCATATAAAGGGTTGTGCTGGGTTATGGACCATAAGAAGGATTGTGATGGGTTATGGTCAATTATGAAGGGTTGTGATGTGTTAAGGTTAATTATGAAGGGTTTTTTTGGGTAAAGAGGACGGTACCTCTGGCAAATTTTATTAATAAAAAGAATAAATACAATTTAAGGCTGGGGACTCCCCACCAAATAAAAAACAAAAAGACCCATTGGGACAGGACCCAATGGTCAACAAGGCAATACTAGGAACCAAAACAGGATTTGGCACCAGAGAACATAACAGGAACATAAAAAGCAAACATCCTGCAAAAAAACAAACCATACAAACCGAGAAATATATAATAGAAAAGATGAGATATGAGAGAATAATAGACCATAGTGGAAAATAGGAGATACATCTCTCAACGTTAGGGAAGGGACCATACTCTTTTAGCCAAAATAACATTAGGAGAAGGTTTCATAGAGAGACTCATCAATCTACAACGGACATCATCAATAATAGTCTTGACAACATCATGATACGATCGTCTCTTATTCTTAAAAATCCGGTTATTTCTTTCCTGCCAAATGTGGTAGATAGCTCTTGCAAGCACAAGTCATCGGATAATGGACCAAACAGTCTTACCCTTAGTGATGGGCTTGAGGAGATTGATGATATCCGACCAGCAATTTGTGGGGAAGGAGAGGTTCATAACATGCTGAAGATCATGCCAAACCATAGAAGGGAAAGAACACTTAAAGAAAAGATGTGGAAGGGAATCGGAACAATCACCGCAGAAGGCACAAATAAGGTTGTCGTTAGTCTCCCAGCTTCTGATTTTATCATGGGTCTTGAGTCGATCTTTGAGAGAAACCCAAAGAATGAAGGCATGTCTAGGGATATTCTGGGAGTACCAAACAAGATGATACCAGTCGACAGGCTGGTACGAGGGGCGTATAGAGTACCAGACAGAACGGACAGAAAAAGGAGAGACCTTACGGTCGAAAGATCTCCAGAGGACTGTTATGAAGGGTTGTGATGGGTTATGGACTGTTATGAAGGTTTGTATGGGTTATGGACTATTATGAAGGGTTGTTATGGTTGTGGACCATTATGTAGGGTTGTGATTGGTTATGGACCAAAGAAAGGGTTGTGATGGGTTATGGACCATTAGAAAGGGTTGTGATGGGTTATGGACCGTTATGAAGGGTTTTATGGGTTATGTACTATTACGAAGGTTGTGATGGGTTATGAACTATTATGTAGGATTATGATGGGTTATTGACCATTATGAAGGGTTGTGATGGGTTATGGACCATGATGAAGGTTCGTATGGGTTATGGATAATTATGAAGGGTTGTTATGGTTATGGACCATTATGCAGGGTTGCATGGGTTATGGACCAGTATGAAGTGTTGTGATGGGTAATTGTTAATTATGAAGAGTTGTGATGGGTTATGGACCATATAAAGGGTTGTGCTGGGTTATGGACCATAAGAAGGATTGTGATGGGTTATGGTCAATTATGAAGGGTTGTGATGGGTTAAGGTTAATTATGAAGGGTTGTGATGGGTTACGGCCTGTTATGAAGGTTTGTATGGGTTAAGGACTATTATGAAGGGTTGTTATGGTTATGGACCATTATGTAGGGTTGCGATTGGTTATGGACCAAAGAGAGGGTTGTGATGGGTTATGGACCATTAGAAAGGGTTGTGATGGGTTATGGACCGTTATGAAGGGTTCTATGGGTTATGTACTATTATGAAGGTTGTGATGGGTTATGAACCATTATGAAGGATTATCATGGGTTATTGAGCATTATGAAGGATTATCATGGGTTATTGACCATTATGAAGGGTTGTGATAGGTTATGGTCAATTATGAAGGCTTGTTATGGGTTATGGACCATAGAAAAGGTTGTGTTGGGTTATGGACCCTTATGAATGATTGTGATGGGCTATGCTCAATTATGAAGGGTTGTGATGGGTTATGGACCATTATAAATGGTTGTGATAGGTTATGGACCATTATGAAGTTTGTGAAGGGTTACGGATCATTATAAAGGGTTATGATGGGTTATGGACCATTATGAACGTTATTATGGGTTATGGACCACTATGAACGGTTATGATGGATTATGGACCATTATGAGGGGTTGTGATAGGTTATGGTCAATTATGAAGAGTTGTGATTGGTTATGGACCATAGAAAGGGTTGTGTTGGGTTATGGACCATTATGAAGGGTGTGAAAGGTTATGGACCATTTTGAAGGTTTGTATGGGTTATGGACCATTATGAAGGGTTGTAATGCGTATGGACCATTATGCAGGGTTGCTATGTGTTATGGACCATTATGAAGTGTTGTGATGGGTTATGGTTAATTATGACGGGTTGTGATGGGTTATTGACTACTATGAAGGTTTGTATGGGTTATGGACCATTATGAATGGTTGTTATGGTTATGGACCATTATGCAGGTTGCGATGGGTTATGGACCATAGAAAGGGTTATGATGGGTTATGGACCATTAGAAAGGGTTGTGATGGGTTATGGACCGTTATGAATGGTTGTATGGGTTATGTACTATTATGAAGGTTGTGATGGGTTATGAACCATTATTAATGACTATGATGGGTTATTGACCATTATGAAGGGTTGTGATAGGTTATGGTCAATTATGAAGGCTTGTTATGGGTTATGGACCATAGAAAGGTTTGGGTTGGGTTATGGACCATTATGAACGGTTGTGATGGGTTATGCTCTATTACGAAGGGTTGTGATGGGTTATGGACCATTATAAAGGCTTGTGATGGGTTATGGACCACTATGAATTTTGTGAAGGGTTATGGACTATTATAAAGGGTTGTGATGGGTTATGGATCATTAAAAAGGTTGTGATGGGTTATGGACCACTATGAAGGGTTATGATGGGTTATGGACGATTATGAGGGGTTTTGATAAATTATGGTCAATTATGAAGAGTTGTGATGGATTATGGAACATAGAAGGGGTTGTGTTGGGTTATCGACCATTATGAAGGGTTGTGATGGGTTATGGACTATTATGAAGGGTTGTTAAGGGTTATGGACCATTATGAAGGGTTGTGATGGGTTATGCACCATGATGAAGGTTTGTATGGGTTATGGACAATTATGAAGTGTTGTTATGGTTGTGGACCATTATGAAGGGTTGCGATGGGTTATGGACGATTATGAAGTGTTGTGCTGGTTTATAGTTAATTATGAAGGGTTGTGATGGGTTATGGACCATAGAAAGGGTTATGCTGGGTTATGGACCAGAGGAAGGGTTGTGATGGGTTATGGTCGATTTTGAAGGATTGTGATGGGTTATGGTCAATTATGAAGGGTTGTGATGGGTTATGGACTGTTATGAAGGTTTGTATGGGTTATGGACCATTGTGAAGGGTTGTTATGGTTATGGACCATTATGCAGTGGTTACGATGGGTTATGGACCGTAGAAAGGGTTGTGATGGTTTATGGACCATTTGAAAGGGGTGTGAAGGGTTATTGACCATTATGAAGGGATGTATGGGTTATGTACCATTACAAAGGTTGTGATGGTTTATGAACCATTATCAAGGATTGTGATGGGTTAGTAACCATTATGAAGGGTTGTAATAGGTTATGGTTAATTATGAAGGGTTGTTATTGGTTATGGACCATAGAAAGGGTTGTATTACGTTATGAACCATTATGAAGGGTTGTGATGGGTTATGCTCAATTATGAAGGGTTATGGACCATTATAAATGGTTGTGATGGGTTATGGACCATTATGAAGGTTGTGATGGGTTATGAACCATTATAAAGGGTTGTGATGGGTTATGGACCATTATGAAGGTTGTGATGGGTTATTGACCATTATGAAGGGTTATGATGGGTTATGGACCATAATGAGGGGTATTCATATGTTATGGTCAATTATGAAGAGTTGTGATGGGTTAACGACCATTAGAAAGGGTTGTGATGCGTTATGGACCGTTATGAAGGGTTGTATGGTACAATTATGAAGGGTTGTGATGGGTTATGGACCATTATAAAGGGTTGTGATGGGTGATGGACCATTATGAAGTTTGTGATGGGTTATGGACCATTATAGAGGGTTGTGATGGGTTATGGACCATTATGAAGGTTATGATGGGTTATGGACCACTGTGAAGGGTTATGATGGGTTATGGACCATTATGAGAGGTTGTGATAGGTTATGGTCAATTATGAAGAATTGTGATTGGTTATGGACCATAGAAAGGGTTGTGTTGGGTTATGGACCATTATGAAGGGTGTGAAAGGTTATGGACCATTTTGAAGGTTTGTATGGGTTATGGACCATTATGAAGGGTTGTAATGGGTATGGACCATTATGCAGGGTTGCGATGTGTTATGGACCATTATGAAGTGTTGTGATGGGTTATAGTTAATTATGAAGTGTTGTGATGGGTTATTGACTACTATGAAGGTTTGTTTGGGTTATGGACCATTATGAATGGTTGTTATGGTTATGGACCATTATGAAGGGTTGTGATGCGTTATGGACCATAGAAAGGGTTATGATGGGTATGGACCATTAGAAAAGGTTGTGATGGGTTATGGACCGTTATGAAGGGTTGTATAGGTTATGTACTATTATGAAGTTTGTGATGGGTTATGAAACATTATGAAGGATTATGATGGGTTATTGACCATTATGAACGGTTGTGATAGGTTATGGTCAATTATGAAGGATTGTTATAGGTTATGGACCTTAGAAACGGTTTGATGGGTTATGGACCTTTATAAAGGGTTGTGATGGCTTATGGATCATTATGAAGGTTGTGATGGGTTATGGACCATTATAAAGGGTTGTGATGGGTTGTGGACCATTATGAAGGTTGTGATGGGTTATGGACCACTATTAAGGGTTATGATGGGATATGGACTATTATGAGGGGTTTTGATTGGTTATGGTCAATTATGAAGAGTTGTGATGGGTTGTGGACCGTAGAAAGGGTTATGTTGGGTTTTTTTTTTTTTTTTTTTTTTTTTTGGTAACCGAGGACCCCACCCGACCCATCCTTTGGATGACCCTGATGAAGCAACCTCGGGGCCCACGCACACCTGGCAGCAGGGTGGTCCGGGTCAATCACCTACGGGGGTAGAGAGGTGGCCAGTGGCCATCCCCTGATTGAAACCTAACACTCCCTATGGGGAAAGGGAGGGAGTGGGATTAGAACTTGGAACCTCTCTATGGGGGAAGAGAAAGAGTCCTAAGCCTTATCCACTAGGCCATCAGGGTGATGGTTGGTTATGTTGGGTTATGGACCATTACGAAGTGTTGTTATGGGTTATGGACCATTATGAAGGTTTGCATTGGTTATGGACCATTATGAAGGGTTCTTATGGTTATAGAACATTATATAGGGTTACGATGGGTTATGGCCCTTAGAAAGGGTTGTGATGTGTAATGGACCGTTATGAAGGGTTGTATGGGTTATGTACTATTATGAAGGTTGTGATGGGTTATGAATCATTATCAAGGACTATGATGGGTTATTGACCATTATGAAGGGTTGTGATAGGTTATGGTCAATTATGAAGGTTTGTTATGGGTTATGGACCATAGAAAGGGTTGTGTTAGGTTATGGACCATTACGAAGGGTTGTGATGGGTATTACTCTATTATGAAGCGTTGTGATGGGTTATGGACCATTATAAAAGGTTGTGATGGGTTATGGACCATTATGAAGGTTGTGAAGGGTTATGGACCTTTATAAAGGGTTGTGATGGGTTATGGATCATTATGAAGGTTGTGATGGGTTATGGACCACTATGAATGGTTATGATGGGTTATGGATCATTATGAGGGGTTTTGATAGTTTATGGTTATTTATGAAGAGTTGTGATGGATTATGTACCATAGAAAGGGTTGTGTTGGGTTATGGACAATTATGAAGGGTTGTGATGGGTTATGCTCTATTATGAAGGGTTGTGATGGGTTATGGACCATTAAAAGGGTTGTGATGGGTTATGGACCATTATGAAGGTTGTAAAGGGTTATGGACCATTATAAAGGATTGTGATGGGTTATGGATCATTATGAAGGTTGTGATGGGTTATGGACCACTATGAAGGGTTATGGACCATTATGAGGGGTTTTGATAGGTTATGGTCAATTATGAAGAGTTTTGATGGATTATGGACCATAGAAGGGGTTGTGTTGGGTTATCGACCATTATCAAGGGTTGTGATGGGTTATGGACCATTATGAAGGGTTGTGATGGGTTATGGACCATGATGAAGGTTGGTATGGGTTATTGACAATTATGAAGTGTTGTTATGGTTATGGACTATTATGAAGGCTTGCGATGGGTTATGGACGATTATGAAGTGTTGTGCTGGGTTACAGTTAATTTTTTTTTGGTAAAGAGGGCGGCACCTCTGGCAAATTTTGTTAATAAAAAGAATAAATACAATATAAGGCTGGGGACTCCCCACCTAAAAAACAGAAAATCCATCGGGACAGGCCCAACGGACAACAAGGCTAAACTAGGAACCAAAACAAGAGATGGAACCTAAAGCAAACAAGAACATAAAGGAAAGCAACCTGCAAAACAAACAAACCATACAAGCAGAGAAAAATAACATAGCGAAGAGGAAGAAAGTTAAGGGAGGGTCCATATAGTTTTAGCCAAATCAACATTAGTGCAAGTTTTCATAGTTAGACTCAGCAGTCTACAGCGGATATCATCCTTAACATTATTCACGACAGCATGATGAGATCTTTTTATTTTTTAAAAAATGCGTAAATTTCTTTCCCGCCACATGTTGTAAACAGCTCCAACAAGAACAAGTCTTCTAATGATGGACCAAATGGTCTTGTTCTTAGAAATGGGGTTGAGTTGATTAATGATATCAGACCAGCTATCAGTGGAGAATGAGAGATTTCATGACATGATGGAGGTCATGCCAAACCAAAGAGGTGAAAGAACAATCAAAGAAGAGATGGGAAAGGGAATCCGGACAATCCCCGCAGAACGCACAAATGAGATTGAAGTTAGTGTCCCAGATTTTGATTTTATCATGAGTCTTAAGACGATTTTTAAGAGCAACCCAAAGAATGAAAGCATGTCTGGGGATATTCTGGGAGAACCAAACAAGATGAAACCAATAGACCGGTTGGTGATAGGGGCGAATAGACTGCCAAACAGAACGAACAGAGAAAGGAGAGAGTTGACCGTCTCTAGATCTCCAAAGGAGTTTATCAGGGACGGACGTGGAAAGAATAGGAGGGTTATGAGAAAGAAGAGCAGCATGGGAGTCCCTCCAACAATGTGAGCGAACCCAAGATCCGTTAAGGACCAGGTCAGCAACCTTAGTATCAGGAGTGAAATCCGCATCATGGATGTCACGGATAGACAAGAATTTAGAGAGGGGGCCCGCAGGGTGCCAATTATCGAACCAAGCAGAAGTAGAGCATCCATCACCTATCTGGGAAACAATATACTTCCTTATCTTATCCCGCATATCAAGGATGTTTCGCCAGGCAAATCCAGAACCGTACTTTTTGGGGGCATCCCAAAAGTTACGGCCACATAAACGGTAAGAGTGGATCCACTTAACCCATAGGGACTCTTTCTTGGAGAGGAGTCTACAAACATTGGAAGCCATAAGGGCAATATTCCAGATAGCAAGGTTACGGATACCAAGACCACCATGTTCCTTAGGAAGGCATACAGTTTTCCAGGAAACTTTAGCTTTACCACGTTTCAACTCACCATAGCACCAGAGGAAACCTCTCATGAGCTTCTCAATATCGTTAGAGATAGATTTAGGAAGAATAAAAACAGAAGCCCAATAGATTTGAGTAGAAGAAAGAACAGAGAGGATGAGCTGGAGACGACCAGCAAAGGAAAGGGAATTGTTTTTCCAGTCATTAATCCTGCATTTGACTTTATCAACAAGGCCTTTACAGTCTTTATGGGCAAGACGGGTGGTGATAAGAGGAACGCCAAGGTATCGGACAGGGAAAGAGCCCTCAGGAATCTTAACAATAAGATCAATGGCAGCTCTGGTCCTCTCACCAACATTACAGTAGAAGGCTTCACTTTTCGCAGTATTAGGATGGAGGCCAGAAACCCCAGAGAATTCCTCAAGAGAATCACAGATGATTCTAACCGAAGAGCTATCTGTTAGTTAAGTATGCCCAAGGATGATCATAAAAATGATATTACTAATAATACATGATCCTATAGGGTCACACCAACAACAAGTTTGACACCAAATTGATCATTTGGAATGTTTAATTTGATTTAATAACAAATGATGCTAAACTTGCAATTTAATTTTGTAAGTTATTATTATTTGAGGTAAATAATAATAACTCCAAAATAAAGGTTGATTTATATTCATATGTGATGAATTAATCAAGTATAACAATTAAATTGTTAAATGATTTTAATTGAATTATAAGTAAACCTTTTATTTAATTTAATTGGTAAATTAAATAAAATGTGCATGATGTAATATATATATATATATATATATATATATATATATATATATATATATATATATATATATATATATATATATATATATATATATATATATATATATATATATATATATAGACATATATGTGTATATTTATATCATTCATGATGCTTGATTAAGTGGTTAAATAAATAATTAATGGTTTAAATGTTATTCCATTAAATACAAGTGTGAAGTTTTATTATTTATAAACTTTGTGATATAAGTTTATAAATAATACAATTTGTAAATAATCCTTTTGAAAAACCCATCATATGGCCGTGACATGCATGCCTAGGAAGGAATATATGGAAAGTTGGAAAAGCATGAATTATTCTTTCATCTTTCAAGAGTTGACCAAAGAAACTTGCATTCTTTTGCTTATTATATTAGCCACTTTCTCTCTTCTTTCCTTGATGATAGATCCAGCCATTTTGAAGGCTTTGTAAGGGCTTTTCACACTTGGTAACAATCAGCCAAAACTCTCTCAAAGCTCTCTCTTGAGCTCAAGCAAAAATCGTTTTTGTTTCAAGGAAATAAGAGCTTCATTTTGCAAGTTAACAAGACTAGCATCAAAGGTGTTCAAGCTTGTGGTGGACTAAGCTATAGAGGGATTCTAACTTGATTCCTAGCCTCATCAATTTCGTCCATATCAATCCAAGAACAAAGGTTATAATCTTGAACTTAATCTATGCTTGTTCTTCATCTTATCTCTACATGCATATAGCATGATCCTTTTGAAGTGAAATTTGTGTTCATGTTTTTTTTTGCTTCCGTTGCAAATTCTAGTTTTTGAAACTCATAACTTGAACAATGATTTCCAACAATTGGTATCAGTGTCATGGCTATATTGCATGTTTAGATAATAAGTTTATTTGGATAAACTTGGTTTTTGGAAGCCATGAATGTTCATCTTCTTGAATGCAATGTTCATGCATGGCTTCTTTGGCAACATGCAAGTGTTTAATCTATGATTTTATGTAACCAACTATATTTTATGTTTGCATGCATTTGGTTACATAATTGTTGCCTTAGATAAATAAAGTGTTGATTTTCTTATGATTTTATGTGATAAAATGGTGCATAAACAAGCCAAGGACCATATGATGCATGTTTTGTGTTTAAATTCGATATGGTTGTAATCTATTCTTTTATTCAAATGGTTTGTAATAATAATTAGTTATTTCCTTCTTTTATTCATTTTGTAATTATTAGAATAGTTGTATTTCATATTTTTCACAAAATGTAACAAGAGAAGGAAGTAAAAGCCAAAAGAAGATTGCACCCAACAGCAACACTTTCTGCATAGCTACTGTCCAGATTTCGAATCTGTTAAGGAAGGGTTTAAAAATTCATTTCTTGGTGTTTTGATGATATACTTGTTAGTAACTTTAATATCTAGTATATACATTAAGTTTTGACAAGTATAAGCATCATTATGACCAATAATGAAGTGAAGAAAGCAACAAAATCACCAAAATTTCTTCCTGCTGCCCCTTCCTGTCGCAACTTTTGGAGAGAAGAAAGAAAAATCATAACTCATTCCATGGTGTCAAGAAATGGTGGTTCAAGTGTCATTTGATGATATAAGAAGCTTGGCAAAATTATAGCCAAATCGAAGATCATTTGGTTGAGTTTTTGTCACCTTTTTGTCCCTAGGTTTGGACTTGATATTTCATGTATGGCTCACATGAAATATCAAACTAGTTGGCTTGTGTTTATGCACCCATGCAGGCATGTGATGATTGAATGTTTTATTATTTTATGTTGTGGATGAAAATAAGATTTTGCATGCTAGACAACCTAGATAATTAAACTTAATCATCAAGGAGTCTGTAATTTTCAAATTGACATATAAAACATAAGATATAATAAAATTGGTTTTATTAAAAATAGGTTTTGTTATAAAACCTATAAAGTCAAGTTTTGAAAATGAATGAAACAAAATAAAGATTTTATGAATTCTTACAAACTCCAACCCTAAATAATAATGGTAATTATTTAGGATTAAAATTGGTTCTTATGTATGTGATCAAACTCAAACTTAATATTGGATATTAAATGTAATCTTGACCACAAACAAAGAATTAATAAAATGGAGATTTTATGATTAAAGAACCAATTAACAAAATAAGATTTAATGGTACCATGTTCATTGGATGCATGCAATCTACATGATACCATATGTTTTTCAAAATTAGAATTGTAAAACATACAAATCCCTTTCGAAATACAAATCAATGCCATCCCTCTTAAAGACACTCATGTATCACTTGTATATCCTTGTGGGATAAAGGTTACCTAACCACTTGGAGTCTTCTTATGATACAAGAGGTAGTTTTGCAATATTGATGGGATAAAGGACACCTAACCATTAATAGTTGTCAAAACTACACGTCCGTTTAAGTGGGATGATTTGTTTGGAAATCTTTTGTGATAAAGGTCACCTAAGCATTAGAAATCCAAGGCATAGATGGGATCAAACATGCCAAACTTATAAATGTTATAATGGGATCTCATAACTCTAGAAATTATATTTGTATATAATTGGTAAGCCGTTACCTACCTTGTTGATTCAAATAGGTGGGATAAAGGATAACTAACCACTTGTTTGTATTGCAACTTGGATTCTAGACCTTAATCAATTAAAGTGTATGAAACAAGAAAGGGTTTTAATCATTAAGGACTTAATATCATAATTTACTAAATTGAACCTTGTTAAAATTTTGTAGATGGCACCAAACACAACAAACCCGGTTCCAAACAAAACTTCACTACGGTCTCTCCTTGAGGGAGAAAAACTCAACCACACCAACTTCTTGGATTGGTACCGTAGTGTGAGAATAGTTCTCAAACAAGAAAAGAAAGAATATGTTCTCAATGAACCACTTCCTGAAGAGCCCCCTGCCATCCCTAAGCCTGCACACGATGCATGGCTTAAAAAGATGGATGATTCCATTGATGCATCATGTCTAATGTTGGCAACTATGATTCCTGACCTTCAGAAGGATTTAGTGAATCATTCTGCCTATGACATGATTAATCAATTGAAGGAAATGTTCCAACAACTTGCAAGAAAAGAAAGGTTCGAAACTGTTCGGGCTTTCCATGCTTGCAAGATGGAGGATGGGCAGTCGGTTAGCTCTTATGTGCTCAAAATGAAGAGTCACATTGATCATTTGGCACGTCTTGGAGTTGTGATGCCCGAAGAGCTAGCAACGGATATGATCCTTAACTCCTTGACAAAGTCTTTTGATCCCTTCGTCATGAATTATAACATGAATGGTTTGAACAAGACAATCCCAAAATTGCATGGGATGCTAATTACCGCGGAAAAGAATCTGCCTAAGAAAACCACTCAAGTTCTCATGATCAAGGAAGGTGGTACAAAGAGGACTAGATTCGAACACCCCAACAACTCCAAGGGCAAGGGAAAGGCAAAGGTTGTCAATGTAAAGGGCAAGAAAGTTGTCCAACCATCCCATCCGCCCAAAAAGAAGGCAAAGATTGCCAAAGAAGACGCATGCTTCGAATGTGGCAAAGTTGGGCATTGGAAGAGAAATTGCCCTACCTATCTTGCGGAGTTGAAGAAGAAGAAGGTCGGTGAGGGCACTTCAGGTATCTATGTGATAGACCTAGAACTTTATAATTTATCTCCTATCACATGGGTATTTGATACTGGTTGTGGAACTCACATTTGTAATATGTTGCAGTGGTTCAAAAGGAGTAGGCGACTGAAGGCAAACGAGGTAGTACTCCGGGTTGGAAACAGTGCAAGGGTTGCGGTGGATTCAATTGGAAGTTTTGATTTATTACTACCTAGTGGCTTGTATTTGACATTGTTGAATGTTTATTATGTTCCTAGCTTGACTAGGAATATTATTTCGGTTGCTAAGTTGAGACAATGTGGATTTGATCTTTCCTTTATGAATGATGATATTTGTCTTCACAAAAACAATGTGTTCTATTTTGAGGCTAGGCCTTTAAATGGAATTTATGAAGTAAACCTTGATGAAAAGACATGGCTCTTTATACCACACTTTCACCAAGAGACCCAAATGTGATTTGAGTCAAATTTATCTATGGCATTGTCGACTTGGGCATATAAACAATAATCGCATATCCCAACTTCAAAAGAGTGGACTTTTGAAGGCAAATGAGAATGACTCATTTGATATATGTGAATCTTGTTTACATGGCAAGATGACTAAAGCTCCTTTCTCGGGAACCAATGAGAGGGAAAAGGACTTGTTAGGAATCATACATACGGATGTATGTGGTCCTTTCAAGCCAATGACTAGATATGGTGAAAGATATTTCATCACTTTCACTGACGACTTTAGTCGTTTTGGATATGTTTATTTGATTAAACATAAACATGAGGCGTTTGAAATGTTCAAAACGTTTCAAAGTGAAATGGAAAATCAACTCAACAAAACAATTAAAGTTCTACGTTCTGATAGAGGAGGTGAGTACTTAACTACAAACTTTATGGATCATCTTAAGACTTGTGGAATTGTTTCACAACTTACTCCACCTGGAACACCGCAACATAACGGTGTATCTGAGAGGCGGAACCGAACACTATTGGATATGGTTCGATCCATGATGAGTAGAAGTACTCTGCCTTTATCATTTTGGGGTTATGCTTTACAAACAGCTGCTCGTCTCCTAAACATGGCACCTACTAAGAAGGTTGATAAAACGCCTTATGAGATATGGCATGGAAGGGTTCCATCTTTATCCTATCTCAAGGTGTGGGGTTGTGAACCTTATGTTAGACAAGAAGCTTCAAACAAATTAGAACCCCGTTCAACTAAATGTATCTTTGTAGGGTATCCGAAAGATTGTCTTGGATACTACTTCTACAATCCCATCGAGAATAAGATATTTATTTCTCGAAAAGCTGAATTCCTAGAAAGCAAGTTTCTGACGGAAGAGGCTAGTGGGAGGTTTGTGGAACTTGAAGAACTTCAGGAACCACAGCCTGATACACAAGAAATTGGATCTAGCATTCAACAAGAAATTGTTGAACCTAAACAAACAGTTGATCAGGAACAAATTGTAACACAAGGTGTTCGCAGATATGGTAGGGTTCGATTTGAACCTGAAAGGTATGGTTACCTTATGATGGAAGAGGAATGTTATACGATAGATTCTGATGAACACATCAACTACCAGAGTGCAATGTCAGATACTGAATCTGATAAATGGCTTGAAGCCATGAACACAGAGATGCAATCCATGCACGATAACCAAGTATGGGACTTGGTTAATCTTCCCACCAATTGTAAGACCGTTGGGAACAAATGGGTTTTCAAGAAGAAAACTGACGTGGATGGAAATGTTCACACTTTTAAGGCTAGACTTGTCGCTAAAGGATACTCACAAACTCATGGTATTGACTATGATGAGACCTTTTCACCAGTAGCAATGATCAAGTCGATTAGGATACTTTTTTCCATAGCCGCATACTATGATTATGAGATATGGCAAATGGATGTCAAGACCGCTTTCCTCAATGGACACTTATTGGAAGATGTCTATATGGATCAACCTGAAGGTTTTGTCGATCCTAAGCATCCAAACAAAGTGTGCAAGCTTAAAAGATCTATTTATGGATTGAAGCAAGCGTCTCGAACATGGAACATCCGTTTTGATGAAAAGATTACAAATTTTGGATTCATCAAAAATGAGGATGACTCCTGTGTTTACAAGAAAGCTAGTGGGAGCATAGTCATATTCCTAGTATTGTATGTTGATGACATACTTCTATTTGGAAATGACATCCCAACCTTGAAAGGTGTCAAAACATTCCTAGAGAACTGTTTCTCAATGAAGGACTTAGGAGAAGCTGCTTATGTATTAGGCATAAAGATCTATAGAGATAGATCTAAGAGACTTATTGGTCTAAGCCAAAGTGTATATATTGATAAAATCTTGAAAAGGTTCAAGATGCAAGACTCCAAAATAGGATTCTTGCCAATACCGCATGGCACCATCCTAAGCAAGTCTCAGTTCCAAACAAGAAGTGATTGCACAATCCACTACAGAATCAGAATATGTTGCTGCTTCGGAAGCTGCTCAAGAAGCTGTCTGGATGAGAAAGTTCATTGAAGATCTAGGGGTTGTTCCTTCCATTCGGGACCCTAAAGAAATCTTCTGTGATAATCTAGGTGCTATAGCTCAAGCAAAGGAACCTAGATCGCATCAAAAGACCAAACACATTCACCGAAGGTATAACTACATAAGACATGAAGTTAAGAATGGTGAAATAAGTATTCACAAGGTTCATACAGATTAGAATTTGGCAGACCCATTCACGAAGCCTTTACCCCAAGCTAAGCATGAAAGTCACGCTAAGGGTATAGGACTTCGTTTTTCTAATGAATGGATTTGATTTGTGTTTAGTGTTTTATGAATATGAAACTATGTAAACAACAATAATTATGTAATATGTGTGACGTGATGTTTCATTCATAATTTTTTGTTTTATTAGCATGTTTAATCCTTGAATAATCTAATTATTCTAAATGTCCATAGTCGATCATAGTTGTGGGAGCAGTTATGAAGTAAGACTAATATGAATTGGATTGGTTGACTTTTATGGGTAAAAGTAGCAAAAGGTTGCAACCAAATTCATAGGTACTTGTCAGTGAACAAGTATCGGACTTGACCCGTTTCAAGATCACTTCATGGATCATTATCATAAGTGATTCTTGAACAAAGGTATTATCATTGTATCCTTAGACCTGATATACATATTTGGAACTCAAGTGTAGAGAGTGCTGTGCTTTGATATGGTTCAACGTTGTTCTTGAGATATAGACAACCATACAAACCATACTCAAGTATAGTACTAACTATATGAGGGGCGTATGTAGTCAAGACGGGATTTGTTCCTCTTATGTGTTAAGAGTTAGACATCTAAGGCGCCCGATTGAAAGTTGAACATAAAATGAGAATGATTAAGATCCATGTCTCATGTTCAACATGATGTCTGTAACAAAGGGATAATTGATAGATAATCTTGTACATCAATTAGAGCCTGGTGCTTATGAAGAATTGGATGTTGTTGAATGGCATTATGTCATGTGTTATTGGGGGCAGTGAAATGTTGCTAGACGTTTATCACTGTCTGTATCATTCTATGATGCAACCTTGTGCAAGTGGGAGATTGTTAGTTAAGTATGCCCAACGATGATCATAAAAATGATATTACTAATAATACATGATCCTATAGGGTCACACCAACAACAAGTTTGACACCAAATTGATCATTTGGAATGTTAAATTTGATTTAATACCAAATGATACTAAACTTGCAATTTAATTTTGTAAGTTATTATTATTTGAGGTAAATAATAATAACTCCAAAATAAAGGTTGATTACTAATTCATATGTGATGAATTAATCAAGTATAATAATTAAATTGTTTAAATTGTTAAATGATTTTAATTGAATTATAAGTAAACCTTTTATTTAATTTAATTAGTAAATTAAATAAAATGTGCATGATGTAATATATATATATATATATATATATATATATATATATATATATATATATATAGACATATATGTGTATATTTATATCATTCATGATGCTTGATTAAGTGGTTAAATAAATAATTAATGGTTTAAGTGTTATTCCATTAAATACAAGTGTGAAGTTTTATTATTTATAAACTTTGTGATATAAGTTTATAAATAATACAATTTGTAAATAATCCTTTTGAAAAACCCATCATATGGCCGTGACATGCATGCCTAGGAAGGAATATATGGAAAGTTGGAAAAGCATGAATTATTCTTTCATCTTTCAAGAGTTAACCAAAGAAACTTGCATGCTTTTGCTTAATATATTAGCCACTTTCTCTCTTCTTTACTTGATGATAGATACGGCCATTTTGAAGGCTTTGTAAGGGCTTTTCACACTTGGTAACAATCAGCCAAAACTCTCTCAAAACTCTCTCTTGAGCTCAAGCAAAAATCGTTTTTTTTTCAAGCAAATAAGATCTTCATTTTGCAAGTTAACAAGACTAGCATCAAAGGTGTTCAAGCTTGTGGTGGACTAAGCTATAGAGGGATTCTAACTTGATTCCTAGCCTCATCAATTTCGTCCATATCAATCCAAGAACAAAGGTTATAATCTTGAACTTAATCTATGCTTGTTCTTCATCTTATCTCTACATGCATATAGCATGATCCTTTTGAAGTGAAATTTGTGTTCATGTTTTTTTTGCTTCCGTTGCAAATTCTAGTTTTTGAAACTCATAACTTGAACAATGATTTCCAACACTATCACCAAGACAGAAGAGAAGGAGATCATCGGCAAAGCAAAGATGGGTAATACTTTGATCATCACATTGCCTGTGGAATTTAAAAGAGTCAGAATCATGGATGTTTCTCTTGATCATAAGGTTAAGCACTTCCATGACAAGAGTGAAGAGATAAGGAGAGAGGGGGTCACCCTGCCGAAGGCCCCTTTTACCATCGAAATATCCGTGAGTATTCCCATTGATACTCAGAGAGTAAGCAACCGTGGAAACACATGTCATGATCCAGTCAATCATACGATCGGGGAAACCAAACCCAAGCAAGATGGTCCTAGGAAACGACCAGTCAACAGTGTCGTACGCTTTTTGAATATCAACCTTAAAAGCACACCTAGGAGGACCACGATGACGATGATAATCACGCATGAGCTCGTGGACAAGAAGGACGTTGTCGATGATCAAACGACCAGGGATGAAAGCAGCCTGGTTATCATCAACCAGAGAAGAAAGATGGTTTTTGATACGATCCACAATAATCTTGCTGATACATTTGTAAACAACATTACCACAAGATATAGGGCGGAAATCAGTGACTTTGGAAGGGGAATCAACTTTAGGGATGAGAGCAAGGATGGTGCTGTTGAAAGACTTAAGAAGTTTTCCAGAATAGAAGAATTCCTTAACAGCCATACAGAAATCAGGACCCACAATATCCCAAGCAGATTTGAAGAACTTAGCAGAGAAACCATCAGAACCAGGAGCTTTATCATCACCCATCTGGAACAGGACACACTTAACCTCCTCATCAGTAACAGGAGTAAGCATGGCGTTAGACTGGAGGGGGGAGAGCTTATTAGAGAATAGGGAATAAGGATCACGAATAGTAATGGAAGGCTGGGCAGAACCCAAGAAGGCTTGAAAGTGAGAAACAAAACAATTTGGAAGATCATTCCCCGAGATCCAGTTTCCGAGAGCATCCTGGATAGAATTAATACGATTGCGAGATTTACGACTTTTAACCGCTTTGTGGAAAAAAGCCGAATTTTTATCACCCTCACGCAGCCAGTTAACCTTAGCCTTTTGTTTCAGGAACCTCTCTTCATCCAGGCTAGCCTCGTTATAAGCGAGGAGATACCTGCATTGTTCTTCACGAAGATCCTTATTGAAAGGGTCCCGATCCAAAGCAATCTGAACTCTATCAAGCTCATTACGAAGAGAGATAACCTTAAAAAAGAGGTTGCCCTGGTTGCGAAGCATCTTACGTATAGGCACTTTCAGGTTTTTAAGGTTTTGGAAAACCTTATACATCCGATATCCAGTGATATTGGGGTTCCAAGAAGAGGCAACAATCTGCTTGAAATCGTTCTTATAAGACAGGAAATTAGGGAACTTGAAAGGTTTAGGTTTGAAAGGGGCACGATGGGGGAGAGAAAGCACAGCAGGGGTATGATCAGACGAACGGTAAGGGAGAAAATTGACAGAGACCTTTATAGTTAAGATCCTCCATTTCCATCAGATTGACACAGTCCCTGAAGTCCTCCATGGCACGAGAAAGCCCAGACGACCCGGATGTGCTATCTTTAATAACAAGAGCAACATTGAAATCCCCTAAGAGAATCCAAGGGTTATCTTTAACCATATTCTTATGGACCACAAGAGAATGCCAAAGAGAGCGACGCAACATGTGATTGTTATGAGCATAGACGAAGGAGCAGAAAAAAAGATTTATTAGAATCACGAATATTAACTTTGAAATGCATAACCTGATCATTTAAGTCGATAAGCAACATATCAATGGCAAGCGGGTCCCAGGCAACCACAATTGTAGTCCCTCTAGGGGAAAAAAGACCGTTGGACGACCACGACCAGGAGCCAAACGTACGAAGAGACCGCGAGTATTCCATGCAGCGATGTGCGTCATATGGACACTTGGAGGGGGTGGAGTCCATCTGCTCAGACACTAGAGTTATCATAGGTTGATCAGGATGTGATCCATTCTTATCAACAATGAACTTGGCAGTGTCACCATCATCAGAGTCGATCTCAATACAATTGTCCTCGTCAAGAAGATTATCAGCATCAGGATCAAAATCACCTGTAATAATTTGGGGGGAACACTAGGAAGAGGAAGAAGGGGAGCAGTAGAGGGTAAATCAGTAGCATCTGAGGAACAAGCCTCAAGAACGGAGAAGGCGTTGAATACAGGAGTGGGGGATACAGATTGTTTAAGGGGCGTGGAAGTAGAAAGACGAATGATAGGGCTCGGGAAACCAACTAAAACGTTAGTATCCTTCATAGGGGGAGGAATAGAACTAGGAGGACTAGAGGTTCGGTGATCTTTAGGAACCGGGCGAAACTCGAAACGAGACTTATTAAAACTTTTCTTACTTTTATTCCAAAATTTGTTTATTGAAGAATCTTTAGTCTTCCTAATCCATTGTGTGTTTTTATTAGAATTACTTTGCAGAATATCATCAGTAGTGTTTTCAGAATTTGATCCTTGTTTTGTGCGATTTTTCTTTTTATAGACGACCGTATATCCATCATCAAGTTACATAGGAGATGTCACTATACCTTGATCAAGAGGCATTTTATCTTTATGATTACCTTCATTAGTCTTAGAGATGACATGCATACAGTTTTTATTTTCATGACCAAAAACCATGTAATGAGAGCACATAAGAGGTTTCCATTCATACTCAATACAAAGAGTATGGGTATAAAACTCAAGAGTATCAGGATCAGGAATACGGATAATCACTTTATCCACCCAAGAGGATTTAGTGGGTATCTCAAGAAGGACACGAGCATAAACAGATTTTCCTGCCGTATATTTGCACATATTAGCAGTATAGGAGTCCATAGCAAGAGGCTTTCCAATTTTTGAAGCAATGTGGCTAAGACCATCATCACTCCATGCCTCATAGGGAATATCATGGATTTTAATCCATAGAGGGAGCTTGTCATGATTATTCTTATGAATATTGAGACCGGGACGCCATTTTTGCATGACAATAGGGACACCTTTAAAAGTCTAGGGTCCATGAGTGATAACATGATGAAGACCATCATCGTCACTAAATTTAAAAAGGTAAACACCTTTTCCATTTAGAAGAACATCTTGGAGACCATGGATAGACCACATTTTGGATGCTAGATATCTAACATCAGAGTAATTCATTTTTATATCGACAAAATAACCACATATGGTCCTAGCAAATGTTTCACACACTTTATTAACGGCCGTTAAAGGAATATCAACAGGCACATTATTGTCATTACTTAAATTAGGAATAAAACGAAACTTATCATTGGCGTGTTTTTGGGATCCAGTAATAATATTGGCATGGGAGTTATTAAGCAAGGGTAAAGATCGATGCCAAGCATTATTAATATTTTTTTATTATCGTTATTTCTAGTATCATAAATTAAATTTTGGTTATGGGTTTTGAAATCACTAGAAGTATTTGGCTTAATTTTTTCACTTATGTCAACAATATTGGTTTTAACTTTAGCATGTAAAGACATATGTGTTTCTACAAGTGGGGGTTGGTCAATGGGCATAAGTTCACGTCTAGCTTTGAAATGGGATGCATTGGCCAAATTATTTAGTATGTTATTAGTGGACATTTGTTTGGGAAGTGGACCCAAGAGAGAAGGACATGTAGTCTTGGCCATTGAAGGAATCGGTTGACAAGGGGATAAGGATGGGGACAAGGATGATGGGTAGTTAACTACTTTAGTGTGTGAGCTAGTAGTAGGCAAGTTGGTATTGTTTTCTAAAGAGTATGCAGCATCATTATCTAAGATAAAGTTGGAATAAGAAAAGGTTTTACCCCATAATTGAGATGTCTCCACTATCTTTTCCATGGCCTTGTTCGGTTTTTTATTGGCTTCTCCATGCTTAGAATCTTTGTATATTACCGTTGGAGTAGCACCTCCATGTGCAGAAGTTGTACCATAGAAAGGGTTATGCTGGGTTATGGAACATAGGAAGGGTTGAGATGGGTTATGGTCAATTATGAAGGATTGTGATGGGTTATGGTCAATTATGAAGGGTTGTGATGGGTTATGGACTGGTATCAAGGTTTTTATGGTTTATGGACTATTATGAAGGGTTGTTATAGTTATGGAACATTATGCAGGGTTGCGATAGGTTATGGACCGTAAAAAGGGTTGTGATGGGTTATGGACCATTAGAAAGGGTTGTGATGGGTTATTGACCATCATGAAGGGTTGTATGGGTTATGTACCATTACAAAGCATGTGATGGGTTATGAACCATTATCAACGATTATGATGGGTTATTGACCATTATGAAGGGTTGTGATAGGTTATGGTCAATTATGAAGGGTTGTTATGGGTTATGGACCATAGAAAGGGTTGTATTAGGTTTTGAACCATTATGAAGGGTTGTGATGGGTTATACTCAATTATGAAGGGTTATGGACCACTATAAATGGTTGTGATGGGTTATGGACCATTATGATGGTTGTGATGGGCTATCGACCGCTATGAAGGGTTATGATGGGTTATGGAACATTATGAGGGGTATTCATAGGTTATGGTCAATTATGAAGAATTGTGATGGGTTATGGACCATTAGAAAGGGTTGTGATGGGTTATGGACCGTTATGAAGGGTTGTATGAGTTACGTACTATTATGAAGTTTGTGATGGGTTATGAACCATTATGAAGAATTATGATGGGTAATTGACCATTATGAAGGTTGTGATAGGTTATGGTCAATTATGAAGGATTGTTATATGTTATGGACCATAGAAACAGTTGTGATGGGTTATGGACCATTATAAAGGGTTGTGATGGCTTATGGACCATTATGAAGGTTGTGATGGGTTATGGACCATTATAAATGGTTGTGATGGGTTATGGACCATTATGAAGGTTGTGATGGGTTATGGACCACTATTAAGGGTTATGATGGGATATGGACTATTATGAGGGGTTTTGATAGGTTATGGTCAGTTATGAAGAGTTGTGACGGGTTATAGACCATAGAAAGGGTTATGTTGGGTTATGGACCATTACGAAAGGTTGTGATGGGTTATGGACCATTATGAAGGTTTGCATGGGTTATGGACAATTATGAAGGGTTGTTATGGTTATAGACCATTATGCAAGGTTACGATGGGTTATGGCCCATAGAAAGGGTTGTGATGGGTTTTTTTTTTTTTTTTTTTTTTTTTTTTTTTTTTTTTTTTTTTTTTTTTTTTTTTTTTTTTTTTTTTTTTGGTAACCGAGGACCCCACCCGACCCATCCTTTGGATGACCCTGATGAAGCAACCTCGGGGCCCACGCACACCTGGCAGCAGGGTGGTCCGGGTCAATCACCTACGGGGGTAGAGAGGTGGCCAGTGGCCATCCCCTGATTGAAACCTAACACTCCCTATGGGGAAAGGGAGGGAGTGGGATTAGAACTTGGAACCTCTTTATGGGGGAAGAGAAAGAGTCCTAAGTCTTATCCACTAGGCCATCAGGGTGATGGTTAGTTGTGATGGGTTATGGACCATTAGAAAGGGTTGTGATGGGTTATGGACCGTTATGAAGGGTTGTATGGGTTATGTACTATTATAAAGGTTGTGATGGGTTATGAACCATTATCAAGGACTATGATGGGTTATTGACCATTATGAAGGGTTGTGATAGGTTATGGTCATTTATGAAGGGTTGTTATGAGTTATGGACCATTATGAAGGGTTGTGATGGGTTATGCTCTATTATGAAGGGTTGTGATGGGTTATGGACCATTATAAAGGGTTGTGATGGGCTATGGACCATTATGAAGGTTGTGAAGGATTATGGACCATTATAAAGGGTTGTGATGGGTTATGGATCATTATGAAGGTTGTGATGGGTTATGGACCTCTATGAAGGGTTATGATGTGTTATGGACCATTATGAGGGGTTTTGATAGGTTATGGTCAATTATGAAGAGTTGTGATGGATTATGGACCATAGAAGGGGTTGTGTTGGGTTATCGACCATTATGAAAGGTTGTGATGGGTTATGGACCATTATGAAGGGTTGTGATGGGTTATGTACCATGATGAAGGTTTGTATGGGTTATGGATAATGATGAAGTGTTGTTATGGTTATGGACCAATATGAAGGGTTGTGATGGGTTATGGATGATTATGAAGTGTTGTGCTGGGTTATAGTTAATTATGAAGGGTTGTGATGGGTTTTTTTTGGGTAAAGAGGGCGGCACCTCTGGCAAATTTTATTAATAAAAAGAATAAATACAATATAAGGCTGGGGACTCCCCACCAAAAAAACAGAAAATCCATCGGGATAGGTCCCAACAGACAACAGGCTAAACTAGGAACCAAAACAAGAGAAGGAACCAGAAACCAACAAGAACATAAAGGAAAGCAACCTGCAAAACAAACAAACCATACAAGCCAAAACAAGCAGAGAAAAAAAGAAAGCGCAGAGGAAGAAAATTAAGGGAGGGTCCAAATAGTTTTAGCCAAATCAACATTAGTGCAAGTTTTCATAGAAAGACTCAGCAGCCTACAGCGGATATCATCCTTAACACTATTCACGACAGAATGATGAGATCTTTTTATTTTTTTAAAAATGTGTAAATTTCTTTCCCGCCAAATGTGGTAGACTGCTCCAGCAAAAACAAGTCTTCTAATGATGGACCAAATGGTCTTGTTCTTATTAATGGGGTTGATTTGACTAATGATATCAGACCAGCTATCAGTGGAGAAGGAGAGATTCATGACATGATGGAGGTCATGCCAAACCAAAGAAGTGAAAGGACAATCAAAGAAGAGATGGCAAAGGGAATCCAGACAGTCCCCGCATAAAGCACAAATGAGATTGGAGTTAGTCTCCCAGATTTTGATTTTATCATGAGTCTTAAGACGATTTTTAATAGCAACCCACAGAATGAAAGCATGTCTGGGGATGTTCTGGGAGAACGAAACAAGATGAAACCAAAATACCGGTTGGTTATAGGGACGAATAGACTACCACACAGAACGAACAGAGAAAGGAGAGAGTTGACCGTCTCTAGATCTCCAAAGGAGTTTATCAGGGACGGACGTGGAAATAGTAGGAGGGTTATGAGAAAGAAGAGCACCATGGGAATCTCTCCAACAATGAGGCCGAACCCAAGATCCGTTAAGAACCAGGTCAGCAACCTTAGTATCAGGAGTGAAACCCGCATCATGGATGTCACGGACAGACAAGAATTTAGAAAGAGGGCCCGCAGGGTGCCAGTTATCAAACCAAGCAGAAGTAGAGCATCCATCACCTATCTGGGAAACTATATACTCCCTTATCTTATCCCGCATATCCAGGATGTTACGCCAGGCAAATCTAGAACCGTATTTTTTGGGGGCATCCCAAAAGTTACGGCCACATAAACGGTACGAGTGGATCCACTTAACCCATAGGGACTCTTTCTTGGAAAGGAGTCTCCAAACATGGGAAGCCATAAGGGCAACATTCCAGATAGCAAGGTTACGTATGCCAAGACCACCATGTTCCTTAGGAAGGCATACAGTTTTCCAAGAGACTTTAGCTTTACCACGCTTCAATTCACCATGGCACCAGAGGAAACCTTCGTTAGAGATAGATTTAGGATGAATAAAAACAAAAGCCCAATAGATTTGAGTAGAAGAAAGGACAGAGAGGATGAGCTGGAGACGACCAGCAAAGGAAAGAGACTTGTTTTTCCAGTCATTAATCCTGCATTTGACTTTATCAACAAGGCCTTTACAGTCTTTGTGGGCAAGACGCATGGTGATGAGAGGAACGCCAAGGTATCGGACAGGGAAAGAGCCCTCAGGAAACTTAACAATAAGATCAATGGCAGCCTTGCTCCTCTCACCAACATTACAGTAGAAAGCTTCACTCTTCGCAATATTAGGATGAAGGCCAGAAACCCCAGAGAATTCCTCAAGAGAATCACAGATGATTAACCGAAGAGCTATCACCATGACAGAAGAGAAGGAGATCATCGGCAAAACAGAGATGGGTGGTACTTTGATCATCACATTGTCTGTGGAATTTAAAAGAGTCAGAATCATGGATGTTTCTCTTGATCATAAGATTAAGCACTTCCATGACAAGAGTGAAGAGATAAGGAGAAAGGGGGTCACCCTGCCGAAGGCCCCTTTTACCGTCGAAATATCCGTGAGTATTCACATTGATACTCACAGAGTAAGCAACCGTAGAAACACAAGTCATGATCCAATCAATCATACGATCGGGGAAACCAAACCCAAACAATGTTGTTCGCAAAAACGACCAGTCAACTGTGTCGTACGACCATAGAAAGGGTTATGCTGGGCTATGGACCATAGGAAGAGTTGTGATGGGTTATGGCCAATTATGAAGGATTGTGATGGGTTATGGTCAATTATGAAGGGTTGTGATGGGTTATGGACTGTTATGAAAGTTTGTTATGGTTATGGACCATTATGCAAGGTTGCGATGGGTTATGGACCATAAAAAGGATTGTGATGGGTTACGGACCATTAGAAAGGGTTGTTATGGGTTATTGACTATTATGAAGGGTTGTATGGGTTATGTACCATTACAAAGGTTGTGATGGGTTATGAACCATTATCAAGGATTATGATGGGTTATTGACCATTATGAAGGATTGTGATAGGTTATGGTCAATCATGAAGGGTTGTTATCGGTTATGGACCATAGAAAGGTTTGTGTTGGGTTATGGACCATTATGAAGGGTTGTGATGGGTTATGCTCAATTATGAAGGGTTGTGATGGGTAATGGACCATTATAAAGGGTTGTGATGAGTTATGGACCATTATGTAGGTTGTGATGGCTTATGGACCATTATAAAGGGTTGTGATGGGTTACAGACCATTATGAAGGTTGTGATGGGTTATGGACCACTATGAAGGGTTGTGATGGGTTATGGACCATTATGAAGGGTTGTGATGGGTTATCGACCATGATGAAGGTTTGTATGGGTTTTGGACAATTATGAAGGGTTGTTATGGTTATGGACCATTATGAAGGGTTGCGATGGGTTATGGACGAATTTGAAATGTTGTGCTGGGTTATAGTTAATTATGAAGGGTTTTGATGGGTTATGGACGATAGAAAGGGTTATGGTGGGATATGGACCATAGGAAGGGTTGTGATGGGTTATGGTCAATTATGAAAGATTGTGATGGGTTATGGTCAATAATGAAGGGTTGTGATGGGTTATGGACTGTTATGAAAGTTTGTATGGGTTATGGACCATTATGAAGGGTTGTTATGGTTATGGACCATTATGTAGGGTTACGATTGGTTATGGACCGTAGAAAGGGTTGTGATGGGTTATGGACCATTAGAAAGGGTTGTGATTATTTATTGACCATTATGAAGGGTTGTATGGGTTATGTACTATTACAAAGGTTGTGATGGGTTACGAACCATTATCAAGGTTTATGATGGGTTATTGACCATTATGAAGGATTTTGATATATTATGGTTTGTTATGAAGGGTTGTTATGGGTTATGGACCATATAAAGGGTTGTTTAGGTTATGAACCATTATGAAGGGTTGTGATGGGTTCTGCTCAATTATGAAGGGTTATGGACCATTATAAAGGGTTGTGATGGGTTATGGACAATTATGAAGGTTGTGATGGGTTATGAACCATTATAAAGGGTTGTGATGGGTTATGGACCATTATGATGGTTGTGATGGGTTATCAACCACTATGAAGGGTTATGATGGGTTATGGACCATTATGAGGGGTACTCATAGGTTATGGTCAATTATGACGAGTTATGATGGGTTATGGACCATAGAAAGGGTGGTGTTGGGTTATGGACCATTATGAAGGGTTGTGATGGATTTGGACCATTATGAAGGGTTGTGATGGGTTATGGACCATGATGAAGGTTTGTATGGGTTATGGATAATTATGAAGGGTTGTTATGGTTATGGACCATTATGCTGGGTTGCATGGGTTATGGACCAGTATGAAGTGTTGTGATGCGTAATTGTTAATTATGAAGAGTTGTGATGGGTTATGGACCATATAAAGGGTTGTGCTGGGTTATGGACCATAAGAAGGATTGTGATGGGTTATGGTCAATTATGAAGGGTTGTGATGTGTTAAGGTTAATTATGAAGGGTTTTTTTGGGTAAAGAGGACGGTACCTCTGGCAAATTTTATTAATAAAAAGAATAAATACAATTTAAGGCTGGGGACTCCCCACCAAATAAAAAACAAAAAGACCCATTGGGACAGGACCCAATGGTCAACAAGGCAATACTAGGAACCAAAACAGGATTTGGCACCAGAGAACATAACAGGAACATAAAAAGCAAACATCCTGCAAAAAAACAAACCATACAAACCGAGAAATATATAATAGAAAAGATGAGATATGAGAGAATAATAGACCACAGTGGAAAATAGGAGATACATCTCTCAACGTTAGGGAAGGGACCATACTCTTTTAGCCAAAATAACATTAGGAGAAGGTTTCATAGAGAGACTCATCAATCTACAACGGACATCATCAATAATAGTCTTGACAACATCATGATACGATCGTCTCTTATTCTTAAAAATCCGGTTATTTCTTTCCTGCCAAATGTGGTAGATAGCTCTTGCAAGCACAAGTCATCGGATAATGGACCAAACAGTCTTACCCTTAGTGATGGGCTTGAGGAGATTGATGATATCCGACCAGCAATTTGTGGGGAAGGAGAGGTTCATAACATGCTGAAGATCATGCCAAACCATAGAAGGGAAAGAACACTTAAAGAAAAGATGTGGAAGGGAATCGGAACAATCACCGCAGAAGGCACAAATAAGGTTGTCGTTAGTCTCCCAGCTTCTGATTTTATCATGGGTCTTGAGTCGATCTTTGAGAGAAACCCAAAGAATGAAGGCATGTCTAGGGATATTCTGGGAGTACCAAACAAGATGATACCAGTCGACAGGCTGGTACGAGGGGCGTATAGAGTACCAGACAGAACGGATAGAAAAAGGAGAGACCTTACCGTCGAAAGATCTCCAGAGGACTGTTATGAAGGGTTGTGATGGGTTATGGACTGTTATGAAGGTTTGTAACGATTATGGACTATTATGAAGGGTTGTTATGGTTGTGGACCATTATGTAGGGTTGCGATTGGTTATGGACCAAAGAAAGGGTTGTGATGGGTTATGGACCATTAGCAAGGGTTGTGATGGGTTATGGACCGTTATGAAGGGTTTTATGGGTTATGTACTATTACGAAGGTTGTGATGGGTTATGAACTATTATGAAGGATTATGATGGGTTATTGACCATTATGAAGGGTTGTGATGGGTTATGGACCATGATGAAGGTTCGTATGGGTTATGGATAATTATGAAGGGTTGTTATGGTTATGGACCATTATGCAGGGTTGCATGGGTTATGGACCAGTATGAAGTGTTGTGATGGGTAATTGTTAATTATGAAGAGTTGTGATGGGTTATGGACCATATAAAGGGTTGTGCTGGGTTATGGACCATAAGAAGGATTGTGATGGGTTATGGTCAATTATGAAGGGTTGTGATGGGTTAAGGTTAATTATGAAGGGTTGTGATGGGTTACGGCCTGTTATGAAGGTTTGTATGGGTTAAGGACTATTATGAAGGGTTGTTATGGTTATGGACCATTATGTAGGGTTGCGATTGGTTATGGACCAAAGAGAGGGTTGTGATGGGTTATGGACCATTAGAAAGGGTTGTGATGGGTTATGGACCGTTATGAAGGGTTCTATGGGTTATGTACTATTATGAAGGTTGTGATGGGTTATGAACCATTATGAAGGATTATCATGGGTTATTGAGCATTATGAAGGATTATCATGGGTTATTGACCATTATGAAGGGTTGTGATAGGTTATGGTCAATTATGAAGGCTTGTTATGGGTTATGGACCATAGAAAAGGTTGTGTTGGGTTATGGACCCTTATGAATGATTGTGATGGGTTATGCTCAATTATGAAGGGTTGTGATGGGTTATGGACCATTATAAATGGTTGTGATGGGTTATGGACCATTATGAAGTTTGTGATGGGTTACGGACCATTATAAAGGGTTATGATGGGTTATGGACCATTATGAACGTTATTATGGGTTATGGACCACTATGAACGGTTATGATGGATTATGGACCATTATGAGGGGTTGTGATAGGTTATGGTCAATTATGAAGAGTTGTGATTGGTTATGGACCATAGAAAGGGTTGTGTTGGGTTATAGACCATTATGAAGGGTGTGAAAGGTTATGGACCATTTTGAAGGTTTGTATGGGTTATAGACCATTATGAAGGGTTGTAATGCGTATGGACCATTATGCAGGGTTGCTATGTGTTATGGACCATTATGAAGTGTTGTGATGGGTTATGGTTAATTATGACGGGTTGTGATGGGTTATTGACAACTATGAAGGTTTGTATGGGTTATGGACCATTATGAATGGTTGTTATGGTTATGGACCATTATGCAGGTTGCGATGGGTTATGGACCATAGAAAGGGTTATGATGGGTTATGGACCATTAGAAAGGGTTGTGATGGGTTATGGACCGTTATGAATGGTTGTATGGGTTATGTACTATTACGAAGGTTGTGATGGGTTATGAACCATTATTAATGACTATGATGGGTTATTGACCATTATGAAGGGTTGTGATAGGTTATGGTCAATTATGAAGGGTTGTTATGGGTTATGGACCATGGAAAGGTTTGGGTTGGGTTATGGACCATTATGAACGGTTGTGATGGGTTATGCTCTATTACGAAAGGTTGTGATGGGTTATGGACCATTATAAAGGCATGTGATGAGTTATGGACCACTATGAAGGTTGTGAAGGGTTATGGACTATTATAAAGGGTTGTGATGGGTTATGGATCATTAAGATGGTTGTGATGGGTTATGAACCACTATGAAGGGTTATGATGGGTTATGGACGATTATGAGGGGTTTTGATAAATTATGGTCAATTATGAAGAGTTGTGATGGATTATGGAACATAGAAGGGATTGTGTTGGGTTATGGACCATATAAAGGGTTGTGCTGGGTTATGGACCATAAGAAGGATTGTGATGGGTTATGGTCAATTATGAAGGGTTGTGATGGGTTAAGGTTAATTATGAAGGGTTGTGATGGGTTACGGCCTGTTATGAAGGTTTGTATGGGTTAAGGACTATTATGAAGGGTTGTTATGGTTATGGACCATTATGTAGGGTTGCGATTGGTTATGGACCAAAGAGAGGGTTGTGATGGGTTATGGACCATTAGAAAGGGTTGTGATGGGTTATGGACCGTTATGAAGGGTTCTATGGGTTATGTACTATTATGAAGGTTGTGATGGGTTATGAACCATTATGAAGGATTATCATGGGTTATTGAGCATTATGAAGGATTATCATGGGTTATTGACCATTATGAAGGGTTGTGATAGGTTATGGTCAATTATGAAGGCTTGTTATGGGTTATGGACCATAGAAAAGGTTGTGTTGGGTTATGGACCCTTATGAATGATTGTGATGGGTTATGCTCAATTATGAAGGGTTGTGATGGGTTATGGACCATTATAAATGGTTGTGATGGGTTATGGACCATTATGAAGTTTGTGATGGGTTACGGACCATTATAAAGGGTTATGATGGGTTATGGACCATTATGAACGTTATTATGGGTTATGGACCACTATGAACGGTTATGATGGATTATGGACCATTATGAGGGGTTGTGATAGGTTATGGTCAATTATGAAGAGTTGTGATTGGTTATGGACCATAGAAAGGGTTGTGTTGGGTTATGGACCATTATGAAGGGTGTGAAAGGTTATGGACCATTTTGAAGGTTTGTATGGGTTATGGACCATTATGAAGGGTTGTAATGCGTATGGACCATTATGTAGGGTTGCAATGTGTTATGGACCATTATGAAGTGTTGTGATGGGTTATGGTTAATTATGACGGGTTGTGATGGGTTATTGACAACTATGAAGGTTTGTATGGGTTATGGACCATTATGAATGGTTGTTATGGTTATGGACCATTATGCAGGTTGCGATGGGTTATGGACCATAGAAAGGGTTATGATGGTTTATGGACCATTAGAAAGGGTTGTGATGGGTTATGGACCGTTATGAATGGTTGTATGGGTTATGTACTATTATGAAGGTTGTGATGGGTTATGAACCATTATTAATGACTATGATGGGTTATTGACCATTATGAAGGGTTGTGATAGGTTATGGTCAATTATGAAGGGTTGTTATGGGTTATGGACCATGGAAAGGTTTGGGTTGGGTTATGGACCATTATGAACGGTTGTGATGGGTTATGCTCTATTACGAAGGGTTGTGATGGGTTATGGACCATTATAAAGGCTTGTGATGAGTTATGGACCACTATGAAGGTTGTGAAGGGTTATGGACTATTATAAAGGGTTGTGATGGGTTATGGATCATTTTTTTTTTGGGTAAAGAGGGCGGCACCTCTGGCAAATTTATTAATAAAAAGAATAAATACAATATAAGGCTGGGGACTCCCCACCAAAAAACAGAAAATCCATCGGGACAGGCCCCAACGGACAACAAGCTAAACTAGGAACCAAAACAAGAGAAGGAACCAGAAGCAAACAAGAACATAAAGGAAAACAACCTGCAAAACAAACAAACCATACAAGCCAAAACAAGCAGATAAAGAGAGAAAGCGCAAAAGAAGAAAATTAAGGGAGGGTCCAAATAGTTTTAGCCAAAACAACATTAGTGCAAGTTTTCATAGATAGACTCAGCAGTCTACAGCGGATATCATCCTTAACACTATTCACGACAGCATGATGGGATCTTTTGATTTTTTTAAAAATGCGTAAATTTCTTTCCCGCCAAATGTGGTATACAGCTCCAGCAAAAACAAGTCTTCTAATGATGGACCATATGGTCTTGTTCTTATTACTGGGGTTGAGTTGACTAATGATATCAGACCAGGTATCATTGGAGAAGGAGAGATTCATGACATGATGGAGGTCATGCCAAACCAAAGAAGTGAAAGAACATTCAAAGAAGAGATGGGAAATGGAATCCGGACAGTCCCCGCAGAACGCACAAATGAGATTGGAAGTAGTGTCCCAAATTTTGATCTTATCATGAGTCTTAAGGCGATTTTTAATAGCAACCCAAAGAATGAAAGCATGTCTTGGTATGTTTTGGGAGAACCAAACAAGATGAAACCAAAAGACCGGTTGGTGATAGGGGCGAATAGTCTGCCAAACAGAACGAACAGAGAAAGGAGAGAGTTGACCGTCTCTAGATCTCCAAAGGAGATTATCAGGGACGAATGTGGAAAGAGTAGGGGGGTTATGAGAAAGAAGAGCAGCATGGGAATCTCTCCAACAATGAGGCCGAACCCAAGATCCGTTAAGAATTAGGTCAGCAACCTTTGTATCAGGAGTGAAACCCGCACCATGGATGTCACGGACAGACAAGAATTTAGAAAGAGGGCCCGCGGGGTGCCAGTTATCGAACCAAGCAGAAGTAGAGCATCCATCACCAATCTGGGAAACTATATACTCCCTTATCTTATCCCGCATATCCAGGATGTTACGCCAGGCAAATCCAGAACCGTAATTTTTGGGGGCATCCCAAAAGTTACGGCCACATAAACGGTAAGAGTGGATCCACTTAACCCATAGGGACTCTTTCTTGGAAAGGAGTCTCCAAACATGGGAAGCCATAAGGGCAACATTCAGGAAGGCATACAGTTTTCCAGGAGACTTTAGCTTTACCACGTTTCAACTCACCATGGCACCAGAGGAAACCTCTCATGAGCTTCTCAATATCGTTAGAGATAGATTTAGGAAGAATAAAAACAGAAGCCCAATAGATTTGAGTAGAAGAAAGGACAGAGAGGATGAGCTGGAGACGACCAGCAAAGGAAAGAGACTTGTTTTTCCAGTCATTAATCCTGCATTTGACTTTATCAACAAGGCCTTTACAATCTTTAAGAAGGTTGTGATGGGTTATGGACCACTATGAAGGGTTATGATGGGTTATGGACGATTATGAGGGGTTTTGATAAATTATGGTCAATTATGAAGAGTTGTGATGGATTATGGAACATAGAAGGGGTTGTGTTGGGTTATGGACCATTATGAAGGGTTGTGATGGGTTATGGACCATTATGAAGGGTTGTTATGGGTTATGGACCATTATGAAGGGTTGTGATGGGTTATGCACCATGATGAAGGTTTGTATGGGTTATGGACAATTATGAAGTGTTGTTATGGTTGTGGACCATTATGAAGGGTTGCGATGGGTTATGGACGATTATGAAGTGTTGTGCTGGTTTATAGTTAATTATGAAGGGTTGTGATGGGTTATGGACCATAGAAAGGGTTATGCTGGGTTATGGACCATAGGAAGGATTGTGATGGGTTATGGTCGATTTTGAAGGATTGTGATGGGTTATGGTCAATTATGAAGGGTTGTGATGGGTTATGGACTGTTATGAAGGTTTCTATGGGTTATGGACCATTGTGAAGGGTTGTTATGGTTATGGACCATTATGCAGTGGTTACGATGGGTTATGGACCGTAGAAAGGGTTGTGATGGTTTATGGACCATTAGAAAGGGTTGTGAAGGGTTTTTGACAATTATGAAGGGATGTATGGGTTATGTACCATTACAAAGGTTGTGATGGTTTATGAACCATTATCGAGGATTGTGATGGGTTATTGACCATTATGAAGGGTTGTAATAGATTATGGTTAATTATGAAGGGTTGTTATTGGTTATGGACCATAGAAAGGGTTGTATTACGTTATGAACCATTATGAAGGGTTGTGATGGGTTATGCTCAATTATGAAGGGTTATGGACCATTATAAATGGTTGTGATGGGTTATGGACCATTATGAAGGTTGTGATGGGTTATGAACCATTATAAAGGGTTGTGATGGGTTATGGACCATTATGAAGGTTGTGATGGGTTATTGACCATTATGAAGAGTTATGATGGGTTATGGACCATAATGAGGGGTATTCATATGTTATGGTGAATTATGAAGAGTTGTGATGGGTTAATGACCATTAGAAAGGGTTGTGATGCGTTATGGACCGTTATGAAGGGTTGTATGGTACAATTATGAAGGGTTGTGATAGGTTATGGACCATTATAAAGGGTTGTGATGGGTGATGGACCATTATGAAGTTTGTGATGGGTTATGGACCATTATAGAGGGTTGTGATGGGTTATGGACCATTATGAAGGTTATGATGGGTTATGGACCACTATGAAGGGTTATGATGGGTTATGGACCATTATGAGAGGTTGTGATAGGTTATGGTCAATTATGAAGAGTTGTGATTGGTTATGGACCATAGAAAGGGTTGTGTTGGGTTATGGACCATTATGAAGGGTGTGAAATGTTATGGACCATTTTGAAGGTTTGTATGGGTTATGGACCATTATGAAGGGTTGTAATGGGTACGGACCATTATGCAGGGTTGCGATGTGTTATGGACCATTATGAAGTGTTGTGATGGGTTATAGTTAATTATGAAGTGTTGTGATGGGTTATTGACTACTATGAAGATTTGTTTGGGTTATGGACCATTATGAATGGTTGTTATGGTTATGGACCATTATGCAGGGTTGTGATGCGTTATGGACCATAGAAAGGGTTATGATGAGTATGGACCATTAGAAAAGGTTGTGATGGGTTATGGACCGTTATGAAGGGTTGTATAGGTTATGTACTATTATGAAGTTTGTGATGGGTTATGAAACATTATGAAGGATTATGATGGGTTATTGACCATTATGAACGGTTGTGATAGGTTATGGTCAATTATGAAGGATTGTTATAGGTTATGGACATTAGAAACGGTTTGATGGGTTATGGACCTTTATAAAGGGTTGTGATGGCTTATGGACCATTATGAAGGTTGTGATGGGTTATGGACCATTATAAAGGGTTGTGATGGGTTGTGGACCATTATGAAGGTTGTGATGGTTTATGGACCACTATTAAGGGTTATGATGGGATATGGACTATTATGAGGGGTTTTGATTGGTTATGGTCAATTATGAAGAGTTGTGATGGGTTGTGGACCGTAGAAAGGGTTATGTTGGGTTTTTTTTTTTTTTTTTTTTTTGGTAACCGAGGACCCCACCCGACCCATCCTTTGGATGACCCTGATGAAGCAACCTCGGGGCCCACGCACACCTGGCAGCAGGGTGGTCCGGGTCAATCACCTACGGGGGTAGAGAGGTGGCCAGTGGCCATCCCCTGATTGAAACCTAACACTCCCTATGGGGAAAGGGAGGGAGTGGGATTAGAACTTGGAACCTCTTTATGGGGGAAGAGAAAGAGTCCTAAGCCTTATCCACTAGGCCATCAGGGTGATGGTCGGTTATGTTGGGTTATGGACCATTACGAAGGGTTGTTATGGGTTATGGACCATTATGAAGGTTTGCATTGGTTATGGACCATTATGAAGGGTTGTTATGGTTATAGAACATTATATAGGATTACGATGGGTTATGGCCCTTAGAAAGGGTTGTGATGTGTAATGGACCGTTATGAAGGGTTGTATGGGTTATGTACTATTATGAAGGTTGTGATGGGTTATGAATCATTATCAAGGACTATGATGGGTTATTGACCATTATGAAGGGTTGTGATAGGTTACGGTCAATTATGAAGGTTTGTTATGGGTTATGGACCATAGAAAGGGTTGTGTTAGGTTATGGACCATTACGAAGGGTTGTGATGGGTATTGCTCTATTATGAAGCGTTGTGATGGGTTATGGACCATTATAAAAGGTTGTGATGGGTTATGGACCATTATGAAGGTTGTGAAGGGTTATGGACCTTTATAAAGGGTTGTGATGGGTTATGGATCATTATGAAGGTTGTGATGGGTTATGGACCACTATGAAGGGTTATGATGGGTTATGGATCATTATGAGGGGTTTTGATAGTTTATGGTTATTTATGAAGAGTTGTGATGGATTATGTACCATAGAAGGGGTTGTGTTGGGTTATCGACCATTATGAAGGGTTGTGATGCGTTATGTACAATTATGAATGGTTGTGATGGGTTATGAACAATTATGAAGTGTTGTTATGGTTATGGACCAGTATGAAGGGTTGCGATGGGTTATGGACGATTATGAAGTGTTGTGCTGGGTTATAGTTAATTATGAAGGGTTGTGATGGGTTATGGACCATAGAAAGGGTTATGTTGGGTTATGGACCATAGGAAGGGTTGTGATGGGTTATGGTCAATTATCTAGGATTGTGATGGGTTATGGTCAATTATGAAGGGTTGTGATGGGTTATGGACAGTTATGAAGGTTTTTATGGGTTATGGACAATTATGAAGGGTTGTTATGGTTATGGACCATTATGTAGGGGTTGCGATGGGTTATGGACTGTAGAAAGGGTTATGATGGGTTATGGACCATTAGAAAGGGTTGTGATGGGTTATTGACCATTATGAAGGGTTGTATGGGTTATGTACCATTACAAAGGTTGTGATGGGTTATGAACCATTATCAAGGATTATGATGGGTTATTGACCATTATGAAGGGTTGTGATTGGTTATGGTCAATTATGAAGGGTTGTTATGGGTTATGGACCATAGAAAGGGTTGTATTACGTTATGAACCATTATGAAGGGTTGTGATGGGTTATGCTCAATTATGAAGGGTTGTGATGGGTTATGGACTATTATGAAGGTTGTGATGGGTTATGAACCATTATAAAGGGTTGTGATGGGTTATGGACCATTATGATGGTTCTGATGGGTTATCGACAATTATGAAGGGTTATGGACCATTATGAGGGGTATTCATAGTTTATGGTCAATAATGAAGAGTTGTGATGGGTTAAGGACCATTAGAAAGGGTTGTGATGGGTTATGGACCGTTGATGCATGCATGGATGATTCGAGCTCTTCAAACGATGATAATTTGTTGCTGACTTGGAAGATGGGTGACGTGGCTGGTGACATGGCCAAATTTATGTGTATGGTGACGTGGCAGCAGAATTGATGGTGCATGGAGCTGTTACGAAGCATTTATTTCCATTGAATAAGTCGATTAATGACATTAGTGTAACAGTTTCCTTTATTGCTATTTATTTCCCTTTATTGTCGTTTTTGTAACGGCCATTTAGTAGTTAAGGCCTTATAAAAACGTTTTTGCTCTTTGTAATAAGCATATTATTGAAGTTTAATCCAAGAACACTTTGTTCATCCTCTGAATTGTCGAGCATAATTCAAACCTTGTCAATTTTAGGACGTGATTCTAATCTTGATACGAATTCAAATCAATAGGTCTTGGTTTGTTTTCATCGATTATTAGGTTATAGGTCTAACCTGATTTTCACACTATCCATTGTTACTTCGTTTGTTCGTTTATTCTCTTATAAAACTACCAAAAACAGTTCCATTTCTGTTCTATTCTTACTAAATCACCAAACACTCAAAACAACTCTCTCCATACTCGTATCATTTATGGTATCAGAGCACGGTTCAGATGGATTGGGAAGACCCTGATTTACTTCAAAAACTACGTGAAGCATTGAGAAACTTACCAGAAGGTGCAAATAGAAGGCAACGAAGACGTGAATTGCAAGGTGTGGATGAATTCAAGGTGACGGAATTTCCTGAATTTGGTGGTGGAACTGATCTGGAAAGATATTTGGATTGGGAAAGGAAGATTGAACGTATGTTTGAGTTCAAAGAAGTAGAAGATGACAAGCGATGCAAGTATGCAATTCTGAATTAAGTGGAGGAGCTTCACTTTGGTTTGAAGGGCTGAAAGCCAAGAGAACCCGTGAAGAAAAAGACAAAATTACTTCTTGGGAGTCACTGAAACGAAAACTCTGGAAGAGGTATGTGCCAACAAACTATAGGATCACCACCTATAAGAAGATTGCTGATTTGAAGCAAGGGAAGATGAGTGTGGGGGGGTACATTGATGAATTCGAGAAGTTGTCATTGATGGGTGATATTGAGGAGATAGAAGAGCAAAAGATGGCACGTTTTCTACGTGGCCTGAATTACAATGTTGCAAACATGGTAGAACTCTACCCCTATGTTGATTTTGAGACACTTTATAGTCTTTGTCTAAAATTGGAAGCCCAAGTGAAGACAAAGTATGGAGGAGGGTCAAGCTCTAACTTGGAATCTGCCAAGTCCAAATCTTGGTCCAAGCCTGAATCTTGCATGAAGTCAGCCGCAACATCTAGTCCCGTTAGTGCTAGTAGTTCCACAGCAGCCTCAAAGTTGAATAGTGCAAACAAGGAGACCAGTTTGTCCAAGGTTCGTTGTTTCAAATGTCAAGGGTTTGGGCATTATCAAAATGCTTGTCCAAACATGAGGGTGGTGACATTAAGGGAGGCTGTTGAGATCCGTGATGAATTGTTGGAAGAAGAAGAGAGGTTGGGTGGCATTTTCAATGATGATCATGAAGAAGAAGAAGAGGAGGAAGAGGAGAAGTATGAGGCCCCGGTATACGATACAGCCTTAGTACTTAGAACTTTACAAACACAGCTTGTACAAGCTGATGTCGATCAACGTAACCAGTTGTTCCACACCAAATGTTTGGTTAAGGACAAGTGGTGTAGTTTGATTATTGATGGCGGAAGCTGCACCAACGTTGCTTCTAATGAGATGGTTACAAAGTTGGGCTTAATTACTACAGCCCATCCTAAGCCATATGCGCTCCACTGGTTAGATGATGGTAATAAGGTGAAGGTATCAAAGCAAGTGAAGGTGGGATTGACCATGGGATCGTATGAAGATGAAATTCCTTGTGATGTTATTCCTATAGATGCTTGTCATATTCTTTTGGGACGTCCTTGGTAGTTTGATAGGGATGTGGTACATAAAGGAAGGAGTAATGAGTATGAGTTGAGGCACAATGGCAAGAAGATTGTGTTGAAGCCTATGTCCTCAACAGCCGTGAAGTCTATGGGTAACAAACAAAGCAAGAAGCCAAATCTCACTATGTTGGCTAGTGAAAGGGAGGTGGAGCAGGCTCTAGACCATGGGGATATGTGTTAGTTCTATATGCTCAAGGATGATCATAAAATGATATTACTAATAATACATGATCCTATAGGGTCACACCAACAACAAGTTTGACACCAAATTGATCATTTGGAATGTTAAATTTGATTTAACATCAAATGATACTAAACTTGCATTTTAATTTTGTAAGTTATTATTATTTAAGGTAAATAATAATAACTCCAAAATTAATGGTTGATTAATAATTCACATGTGATGAATTAACTAAGTATAACAATTAAATTGTTTAAGTTGTTGAATTATTTAATTGATTTATAAGTAAACCTTTTATTTAATTTAATTGATAAATTAAATGGAACATGTTCATTATATATATATATATATATATATATATATATATATATATATATATATATATATATATATATATATATATATATATATATATATATATATATATATATATATATATATATATATATATATATATATATATATATATATATATATATATATATATGTATATATTTATGCAATAATAAAACATGTTTAAAATGGTTTATTTTCTTGATATGAATTTAAATGTTATTTCATTAAGCAAAATATGGAAGTTTATTATTTATAAAAACTTATGGGATAAGTTTATAAATATTAAAAGATGGTATATTCTCTTTTTGACTCTAGATGGCCGGACCCTCAATGCTTCTCCCAAAGAGCATGCTTTGAAACATAGAAACTAGACAAGATGCTTTGTGTCTCCAAGGATTGACCATGTGCTTTTGTTTAAATATAATCTTTCATGCTCCTTTCTCTTTTACATATTATTATCGGCCATTTTGGAGTAAGATACATATCACTTTCATGTTCTAAAATCAGCCAAGAACACCTCTTAACATCTAGCAAAAATCGTTTTCAAGCACAAGAATTTAAGGTGTTCATCTTGCAAGTTGTGGAACTAGCATTCAAAGGTGTTCAAGCTTGTGGTGGACTAAACTATAGAGGGATTCTAACTTGATTCCTTGTCATCAATTTCGTCCAAACTAAGCTCATTAAGAAGGGTATGATCTTGAACTCTATCTATGCTTGTTTTTCATCTTATCTCTACATGCATGTAGCATGATCCTCTTGGAAATGAAGTTTGTGTTCATGATTTTATGCTTCCGTTGCAACTTCAAGTTTTTGAAACTAATCACATGAACATATGATTTCCAACAATTGGTATCAGAGCCATGGCTATATTGCATGTTTAAATAATAAGTTTATTTGGATAAACTTGGTTTTTGGAAGCCATGAATGTTCATCTTCTTGAATGAAAGTTTCATGCATGGCTTCTTTGGAAACATGCAAGTATATTATCTATGATTTTATGTAACCAACTAAAATTTATATTTGCATGCATTTGGTTACATAATTGTTGCCTTAGAAAAACAAAGTGTTGATTTTCTTATGATTTTATGTGATAAAATGGTGCATAAACAAGCCAAGGACCATGTGTTGCATGTTTTGTGTTTAAATTCGATATGGTTGTAATCTATTCTTTTATTCAAATGGTTTGTAATAATAATTAGTTATTTCCTTATTTTATTCATTTTGTAAGTATTAGAATAGTTGTATTCTTTTGTATCTTTTATAAAATGTAACAAGAGAAGGAGATAAAAGCATGAGAAGATTGCACCCAACAGAAACGTTTTTCCTGCTTTCCTGCTGCCATTTTCGGACCTGTTAAGGAGGGTTTAGAAAATTCATATCTTGGTATTTTGATGCTATACTTGTTGGTAACTTTAATATCTAGAATATACAATAAGTGTTGGCAAGTATAAGCATCAATTTGACCAAGAATGAAGTCAAGAAAGCAACAAAATGACACAAAACCCTTCCTGCTGTCCCATACATGTCGCAAGTTTTGGTGAAGGAAAAGAAAAAACATAAGCTCTTCCATGGTGCCAAGAAATGGTGGTTCAAGTATCATTTGATGTTATAAGAAGGTTGGCAAAATTGTAGCCAAATCGAAGATCATTTGGTTGAGTTTTTGTCACCTTTTTGTCCCTAGGTTTGGACTTGATATTTCATGTATGGCTCACATGAAATATCAAACTAGTTGGCTTGTGTTTATGCACCCATGCATGCATGTGATGATTGAATGTTTTATGATTTTATGTTGTGGATGAAAATAAGATTTTGCATGTTAGACAACCTAGATAATTAAACATAATCATCAAGGAGTTTGTAATTTTCAAATTGACATATTTAAAACATAAGATGTAATAAAATTGGTTTTATTAAAAATGGGTTTTGTTATAAAACCTATAAAGTCAAGTTTTAAAAATGAATGAAACAAGAAATAAAATGGAGATTTTATGAATTCTTACAAACTCCAACGCTAAATAATAATGGTAATTATTTAGGATTAAAATTGGTTCTCATGTATGTGATCAAACTCAAACTTAATATTGAATATTATTTGTAATCTTGACCACAAACAAAGAATCAATAAAATGGAGATTTTATGATTAAGGAACCTATTAACAAAATAAGATTTTTAATGGTACCATGTTCATTGGATGCATGCAATGTACATGATACTATACGTTTTCCAAAATTAGAATTGTAAAGCATACTAATCCCTTTCGAAATACAAATCAATGCCGTCCCTCTTAAAACACTCATGTATCACTTGTATATCCTTGTGGGATAAAGGTTACCTAACCACTTGGAAGTTTCTTTTGATACAAGAGGTAGCTTTGCAATATTAATGGGATAAAGGACACCTAACCATTAATAGTTGGCAAAACTACACGTCCATTAATTGGGATGATTTGTTTGGAAATCTTTTGTGATAAAGGTCACCTAAGCATTAGAAATCTAAGGCATAGATGGGATCAAACATGCCAAACTTATAAATGTTATAATGGGATCCCATAACTCTAGAAATTATATTTGGATATAATTGGTAAATCGTTACCTACCTTGTTGATTCGAATAGGCGGGATAAAGGATACCTAACCGCTTATTCGTATTGCAACTTGGATTCTAGACCTTAATCAATTAAAGTTTATGAAACAAGAAAGGGTATTGATCATTAAGGACTTAATATCATAATTTACTAAATTGAACCTTGTTAAAATTTTGTAGATGGCACCAAACACAACAAACCAGGCTCCGAACAAAACTTCACTACGGTCTCTCCTTGAGGAAGAAAAACTTAACCACACCAACTTCTTGGATTGGTACCGTAGTGTGAGAATAGTTCTCAAACAAGAAAAGAAAGAATATATTCTCAATGAACCACTTCCTGAAGAGCCCCCTACCATCCCTAAGCCCGCACACGATGCATGGCTTAAAAAGATGGATGACTCCATTGATGCATCATGTCTAATGTTGGCAACCATGATTCCTGACCTTCAGAAGGATTTGGAGAATCATTCGGCCTATGACATGATTAATCAATTGAAGGAAATGTTCCAACAACTTGCAAGGACAGAAAGGTTCGAAACTGTTAGGGCTTTCCATGCTTGCAAGATGGAGGATGGACAGTCGGTTAGCTCTTATGTGCTCAAAATGAAGAGTCACATTGATCATTTGGCACGTCTTGGAGTTGTGATGCCCGAAGAGCTAGCAACGGATATGATCCTTAACTCCTTAACAAAGTCTTTTGATCCCTTCGTCATGAATTATAACATGAATGGTTTGAACAAGACTATCCTGGAATTGCATGGGATGCTAATTACCGCGGAAAAGAATCTGCCTAAGAAAACCACTCAAGTTCTCATGATCAAGGAAGGTGGCACAAAGAGAACTAGACCCGAACACCCCACCAACTCCAAGGGCAAGGGGAAGGCAAAGGTTGTCAAAGGAAAGGGCAAGAAAGTTGTCCAAACATCCCGTCCGCCCAAGAAGAAGGCAAAAGTTGCCAAAGAAGACGCGTGCTTTGAATGTGGCAAAGTTGGGCATTGGAAGAGAAATTGCCCTACCTATATTGTGGAGTTGAAGAAGAAGAAGGCCGGTGAGGGCACTTCAGGTATCTATGTGATAGACCTAGAACTTTATAATTTATCTCCTAACACATGGGTATTTGATACTGGTTGTGGAACTCACATTTGTAATATGTTGCAGGGGTTCAAAAGGAGTAGGCGACTGAAGGCAAATGAGGTAGTACTCCGGGTTGGAAACAGTGCAAGGGTTGCGGTGGATTCAATTGGAAGTTTTGATTTATTACTACCTAATGGCTTGTATTTGACATTGTTGAATGTTTACTATGTTCCTGTAACGCCCCGGTTTTTCTCGGTACGTTATTTATTTTTAATTAATTAATTATGTGGTATTATATTAATTTATTTAATTAAGATATGATTAATTGAAAGATTGGGCTTATAATTTTTGCCATCTTTTAATCATATAATTAAGTCCATGGGTTTTATAGCCAAACCCAATTAGAGCTTAAATGTTCTTCTAGCCCAAAGGCTTTAGGGTTTAGCCCATTGATCTAGTATATTAGGGCTCAAAACCCTAATTTCCTTCATTCCTTCCCTCTCCCTCACGGCTCTCTTTCTCTCCCTAACCCTCTCTATTCCCGGATTTGAGAACATAGCCACATTGTTTGGGCGATTCCCGGAGATTGAAAGGTCGGATTGCCACGAAACTTTAACCGAAGGTTCCCAAGACATATATCCAGGTTCTGACCAGAGGAATTTTGATTTCAAGGTCTAGATACTGAGTTATGAATTTCGCAACATAACCTAGGGTTTCTGTCAGATTTCGCTGGTGAGTCCCCCTTCTTGTAAAAATCATATCTCGAGTTCTAGAACTCAAATGGACCCCATATCAGTTCCCAAAGTTCACAAATCGAGTTCGGTAACTTTGTTAAAAGGCACCCTCGATAAAAAGGACTTTACCTATGGGCAACAACAGCTTCTCTGCTGTTGGGTCTGATCCGGGTCTGTTGTGATATGTCATTTTGTTTTTATCATTACTAGGGTTTGGGAAATGATCCTGAGTGATTCCAAATACCCACATGTACATTACATAGTTAATTTAATATCTGGAGAAGATGGGTCGTTAATTCTTATTATAACTTGGTTAGAATAGACCCACACTCCAGGTCAATGGACAGTCACCAGCTTATGCTGATTCTGTGATTGACCACCTTGTGATTTTTATATCTAGAGCTTGGGAAACCCTTTTTAATCGATTCCAACTCTGAGACTTGTATTTTTGTGTCTAATGTTCCTCTGATATTTGGTTGGGGCTAATTCCACACACAAGTTGGGTAGAATTGGCCAACACCACCTGACTGTCCGCCCAAAGACTGCAGTGACATGTCTTTTTGTAAAATTCATATCTCTTACATCCGTTGGAGTTATGAAGAGTTCCTTATGGTTATGGAAACCTAAGCCATTGTAGTTTCTTCCAAAAATTATTGAAGACTATGTTTCTATTGTGAATTTTGGAGTAATTCAGTCCCGATCAGCAAGACTGTTTTAGAGACCTTGCTGTGATTACTCCTTTCTCATTTCTTAGTTTCAACTTCACTCTTCTAACCTTTAGTTCTATTTAGGTGAAGCCTTGAAGTTTGCACAAGCTTGGTAGCCTTATATTGACTCCTATATGTTACTCACTCACTCAAGGTGAGTTCTCTCACACCGTTGTATTAGTATTTATGTTTGCTAGATAGCTCGTGTGTGATTGTTTAGATTTACTATTTAAAGCATGCTATATTATTATTATAAAATCGTACATGTGCACTGTATGTGATTGATTAATACTATGAGGGGTAGTTAGGTAAGATCACCAACGTTATACTCTTTATGAGGTGCGGGGATCGGGGCCAAAGGATACAGGATTTACCCGGTGCGGCTCAAACCTACAAGTCCTCCCTATTAATATAAGCATTGATTTATTCCTTGCTTATTAATGTAATTATAATTGGAAATGGATTTGGATTAGTAAATGTGAATATTGATATGATGTCTGTGTTTGAATTCACTAAGCTTTATGCTTACGGTTCCCCCTAACATTTTCAGATATTAAGATCAAAGAGGCTGAGGCGTGACTTGGAGCACCGGGATACCACTACTAGAAGAATTTCCATTTTGGGACATTATTATTATTATTTTGCTTCCGCACTTTATTAAGTTTATTTCGATATAATTTGGTTTTGTGATACTTATCTTTTGTAAAATCATAGTTTCTCTTATAAAGGTTGTTTTTAAAAGTTCAAATATTTTGCGAAAATTTTTGGGTGTTACAAGTTGGTATCAGAGCCAGGTTTGAGGGAACTAGGCATTCTTAGGGATGTTCTAGACTCAAATTTAAGGCTCTTAAAATTTTATTTTCTTTAAAATATTTTCTTTAAAAGATTTCAGTAAAACTTCTTAAGACTAGTAGTGGAAGATCTCGCGGTGTGCCAGTCAACCAGCCTTGTAAGCTTTGTTTCATATGTTTCTTACTTTGTTGAATTGTTTCAACTGGCCTTAAAATGTTAAGATTATATACTTTGTTAGTATTATCATGTGAGAGAGTTGTATAAATAAACGGCTAGAGCGAACTGAAACTTTTAAAACTAGACGCGAATGCGAGATTGGAACTTGTGTGGAAGGTAGTAGAAGGGCCCCTACTATTTGAAACACCGGTGCCGATTTCGGGTCGGGGCAAGGTTGAAATTATTTCCGGTGAGCTGAGTGTTCGTCTTCCTAGAAATATCTAAGCTGAATTGTCTCTAATATCTTTCTTTTTCCGCGGATGCGGATACCGTCTAAATCTTCCTCTATTTCTGCTAGACATGTTTCTAATATATACCCCTTAGGTTTTCATGTTCATAAGTTGTTATAAACTGTTGAAGCAGACACGTACTTGGTTAGTTCTAAGCCCGCTGTTGTTATGTTCGATAGCGGTGCTACTCATTTGTTCGTTTCTTGCTCTTCTCTAATCGTCTGGGACGAGATGTTGGTAGACTATCTCGTCCAATGGTTGTCCGGGTTGCAGACAACCAGACTCTTTATACCGAGGTATATAGCGGTTGTACTCCAGAGATCTCTGGCTTAGAGTTTTCTATTGATTTGATCCCCATTGCTATGAGGGAAGTATGTGTCACCGTGGACATGGACTGGCTGGATACTTTTGAAGCTGAGATTTCATGTCATCGTAAGCAGGTGCGGGTTGAAATCCAAGTGGGGGGATACACCTCACCTATCCGTAGCTTCTTGTTCAGCGATCGTGGTGGTTAGTGACGTTGTGATTGTTCCCGAGTTAGTGATGTATTCATGGAGGAACTAACTGGAATGCCGCCGGTTCGGCAAGTAGGGTTTCGTATCAACTTGGTGCCGGGCGCAGCTCCGGTAGCTAAGGCTTCTTATCATCTGACACCACCAGAGATGAAAGAATTTCATAGTCATCTTCAGGAACTGAGTGATAAGGGTTTTATTTACGCCGAATACTTTTCTTTCCCCTCTTGCACTATAACTTTGTTCTATTTCGAATGGCATTCTCGATTGTTATAAAAATCATATATAATTGTGAATCAGGCACATATTTGCTAGATTCTAAGCCCGCTGTTGTTATGTTCGATAGCGGTGCCACTCATTCTTTGGTATTCCGTACTTTTATTAATTGTTTGGGCCGGAGTATCGGAAAATTTGCTCGCCCAATGATAGTCGAGGTTGCTGACAACCGAACTATATATGTCATCGATGTTTATCGGGGTTACACACTCGAGTTTTCTGGGGTTGAATTCTTCATTGATCTTATTCCTATTGCGATACGGGAGCTTTGCATTATTGTAGGCATGGATTGGCTTGACGCGTTTGATGCAGAAATCCATTGTCGGAAGAAACAGATTCGTGTTCAAAACCCTAGAGGTGGAGAACTTATTATTCCACGGGATATTCCCCGTCTGGCCTTGGCTTGTTGCTCATCTGCAGTAACACTTGTCGATATCCATATTGTTTTCGACTTTAGCGATGTCTTTCCGGAAGAACTCCCTAGTTTGTCACTTATTCGACAAGTGGAGTTTCGCCTTGATTTGGTACCGGATGCGACTCTGGTAGCTAAATTATCTTATCGTTTAACATAAAATTACAATAAACTTGATAAGGAATTAGAGGACGTGTTCCAAACGAGTGGTTTTCAGATAACCCGTAGGTTCGATACGTGGTTAAATTGTTACGTAGATGTGTTACGTATCGGTGATTAAGAGTTTGATGATGCTACGCGGAGCATTACTTTTGTTTCCTTAGAATTCTTTTTCTAGTAGTAATACTTAATCGTTCGTTCCTTGTACTTTTAACGTGTTACTTGGGAGTACCTTTGGACACGTAGGTTACCCTATTGTGGTGAAAGTCGCATACGATAAGACGTAATGGATGCTCGTGTGTACCGAGGTCGTAGTAGTGGTTAGTGGTGAGAAGCTACCGAATGATGTGATCACGAGAGTGATGTGTGGACTATGTGTGATTATGAGGATAGAGTAGTGATTCGTGTCCGAAGTTAAGTTCTTTGTTGTTGCAAACTGATATGAGTTCAAAACCAAGCAGGGGAGAACTCTTACTATAGAGTAAAGTCGTTATGCGGGGTGCGGTGTTGGGTTCAGCTGTGAGTAATCAAAAAGATATGCTATAGTGTAGCGGTGTCGAGTGTCAAGCATACATGGCAGTATACGCGATGGCGTGAGAGATGAAGATGGTTGAAGACATGTTCATTAACAGAGAGTTTGTTGATGTGTTTCAAGATGACCCAAGGATGGATGCTTTGTTGGAAACCTTCTGGGAACACCATGGTTCTCAAGGTTTGATCTGAAGTCAAGTTACCACAAGTAACGAACTAGGAGTATATACTCGAAGGATAGAACGTTGGCACGTGTTACAGTAACTGTGAGTTTATGGTGATACCTCTGAGGTTCACCAATACATCAACAGCATGCAGGAAACAAGAGTGTAGGACGAGGTTGTACTACTCGATGAATGAGTGAATTGAAGATTTTCGGGTGGAATCGAAGACGGAGGACGAGCGTCATGGATGTCATGAAAAGGCATTGGTTAGTACACTAGTCGAGTGTATCACTTGCAAGAAGGAAACACGACTGAACAAGAAACTCTTCCATGGTAGGTTTCAGCCTTAAATCGTAGGGAGGTTTAGAGGTGGAGTTAGAAAGCGCTGCTGCGAGTTGTTGTTCTGTTACGAAAGTATTATCTTTAAGGTGTTAAGTGTACCATATATATTGATCGCAAGAGTTGTAGATTCATAATAGATCAGTAGAGTCTAATCATGCATGAAGAAGAAGTGGCTTGTTATGGTCAGAGAGTGTGACTATGAGATGCTTTCCTATTACGGTAAGGCGAAACTAATTGTTGATACTTCTTTACCAGTGTCCAATTCTTTACCAGTGTCCGACTGGTAGTCCCTTGAGGAGTTGTGCTTGGGAGAAGTCGTACTTATTTTATTGTTGTAGATCGTAGTAAGTCGTCGGAAGAGGCCGTTCTGTTCGAGAATCCCAATTGCGAGAGAGTTACGGGTGATTTTCGGCTATTGCTGAAACATCTAGGTTTAGTGTCACGTTACACTCGAGCGTAAAGTCCCTTTTCAGCAGGAGACCAAATTTGTTTTGCTATACACCGCCAAATTTAAGGGATATTAATGTGCTGGTAGATTTGTGTTGATAGCGTGTGGGTATACTTTTTGTACCAATTAGTGTGTGTAGGTATAGTTGCAGTACCAGATTATTGTATATTCACAGTTTTTATACAATGTCAGTACATAGTATTTGTATATAGGTGCGGTGTCTGCACTAGTCTTTACGGATAATAAGTTCCATATGCCTATTTTCGGGGACAATATCAGTCATCAGGTATTATGGAGTACGGGTATTATGCTCAGCACGACACTAATGTTACAATTGGTATAGATTTGCTATGTTACCACAGGTGGTTATCGTGGTATTTACATTATTACGAGGTGTTTGGACCTCGATTTCCAGGTGAGGTCTGCAGATTGTTGTGTGTTTCGCCAGAAATACGAGTGATTTGGATTCGTAAGAGGGAACGTTGATGGCCAGGGTGAAAAACTTTGCACGGGTATTACACAAGTGGGTAAAGTAGGGTATCGTTTAGAGTTACCAGACGAGTTGAGCTTGATCCATCACCATTTCCCATGTGACTCAGTTGTGAACGTGTTTTGGGAGATGGAATAATTATGGTCTCTTTCGAGAATCATTGAGTACACGTACATTTAGTAACATGAAATGATGATCCCCCTCAACGAGAAGAAGACACAGACCTTGCGTAACAAGATGGTTCGAACGTTGAAAGTCCAGTGGCAGCAATGAAAGGGTTCAGAATGAATCTGAGTGCCAGAAGTGGAGAAGCATGTATACGGTTCATGTTGGATCACTAGCAGTGACTTCGAGGACGAAGTCGTTTTCAATTAGGGGAGAGTTGTAACATCCCAATTTTTAGAAATATTATTATTGTCTATATTTTAATAATTGAATATACTTATTATATAGAAAAGAGAGTAAATAATAATAATATTAATTACTTATTAGTTAAATGACACTTTCCACGTGTCTCAGTTACGAAAATGTGTTGTTGATGATATCATGGTGGTACCATTGGAGGATATCCAGATTAATGAGCGTCTCAACTATGTTGAGCAACCAGTTGCGATTTTAGATTGGGAAACGAAGACCCTTCGGAACAAAACTATAAATTTGGTTAAGGTTTAGTGGCGACATAGACGGGGTTCGGAATGGACGTGGGAACCGGAAGACGAGATGAGGGCTCATTATCCGGATTTATTTGTTGGCGATGACTTCGAGGACGAAGTCCGTTCCTAGTGGGGGAGATTTGTAACGCCCCGGTTTTTCTCGGTACGTTATTTATTTTTAATTAATTAATTATGTGGTATTATATTAATTTATTTAATTAAGATATGATTAATTGAAAGATTGGGCTTATAATTTTTGCCATCTTTTAATCATATAATTAAGTCCATGGGTTTTATAGCCAAACCCAATTAGAGCTTAAATGTTCTTCTAGCCCAAAGGCTTTAGGGTTTAGCCCATTGATCTAGTATATTAGGGCTCAAAACCCTAATTTCCTTCATTCCTTCCCTCTCCCTCACGGCTCTCTTTCTCTCCCTAACCCTCTCTATTCCCGGATTTGAGAACATAGCCACATTGTTTGGGCGATTACCGGAGATTGAAAGGTCGGATTGCCACGAAACTTTAACCGAAGGTTCCCAAGACATATATCCAGGTTCTGACCAGAGGAATTTTGATTTCAAGGTCTAGATACTGAGTTATGAATTTCGCAACATAACCTAGGGTTTCTGTCAGATTTCGCTGGTGAGTCCCCCTTCTTGTAAAAATCATATCTCGAGTTCTAGAACTCAAATGGACCCCATATCAGTTCCCAAAGTTCACAAATCGAGTTCGGTAACTTTATTAAAAGGCACCCTCGATAAAAAGGACTTTACCTATGGGCAACAACAGCTTCTCTGCTGTTGGGTCTGATCCGGGTCTGTTGTGATATGTCATTTTGTTTTTATCATTACTAGGGTTTGGGAAATGATCCTGAGTGATTCCAAATACCCACATGTACATTACATAGTTAATTTAATATCTGGAGAAGATGGGTCGTTAATTCTTATTATAACTTGGTTAGAATAGACCCACACTCCAGGTCAATGGACAGTCACCAGCTTATGCTGATTCTGTGATTGACCACCTTGTGATTTTTATATCTAGAGCTTGGGAAACCCTTTTTAATCGATTCCAACTCTGAGACTTGTATTTTTGTGTCTAATGTTCCTCTGATATTTGGTTGGGGCTAATTCCACACACAAGTTGGGTAGAATTGGCCAACACCACCTGACTGTCCGTCCAAAGACTGCAGTGACATGTCTTTTTGTAAAATTCATATCTCTTACATCCGTTGGAGTTATGAAGAGTTCCTTATGGTTATGGAAACCTAAGCCATTGTAGTTTCTTCCAAAAATTATTGAAGACTATGTTTCTATTGTGAATTTTGGAGTAATTCAGTCCCGATCAGCAAGACTGTTTTAGAGACCTTGCTGTGATTACTCCTTTCTCATTTCTTAGTTTCAACTTCACTCTTCTAACCTTTAGTTCTATTTAGGTGAAGCCTTGAAGTTTGCACAAGCTTGGTAGCCTTATATTGACTCCTATATGTTACTCACTCACTCAAGGTGAGTTCTCTCACACCGTTGTATTAGTATTTATGTTTGCTAGATAGCTCGTGTGTGATTGTTTAGATTTACTATTTAAAGCATGCTATATTATTATTATAAAATCGTACATGTGCACTGTATGTGATTGATTAATACTATGAGGGGTAGTTAGGTAAGATCACCAACGTTATACTCTTTATGAGGTGCGGGGATCGGGATCAAAGGATACGGGATTTACCCGGTGCGGCTCAAACCTACAAGTCCTCCCTATTAATATAAGCATTGATTTGTTCCTTGCTTATTAATGTAATTATAAATGGAAATGGATTTGGATTAGTAAATGTGAATATTGATATGATGTCTGTGTTTGAATTCACTAAGCTTTATGCTTACGGTTCCCCCTAACATTTTCAGATATTAAGATCAAAGAGGCTGAGGCGTGACTTGGAGCACCGGGATACCACTACTAGAAGAATTTCCATTTTGGGACATTATTATTATTATTTTGCTTCCGCACTTTATTAAGTTTATTTCGATATAATTTGGTTTTGTGATACTTATCTTTTGTAAAATCATAGTTTCTCTTATAAAGGTTGTTTTTAAAAGTTCAAATATTTTGCGAAAATATTTGGGTGTTACAGTTCCTAGCTTGACTAGGAATATTATTTCGGTTGCTAAGTTGAGACAATGTGGATTTGATCTTTGTTTTATGAATGATGACATTTGTGTTTACAAAAACAATGTATTCTATTTTGAGGCTAGGCCTTGAAATGGAATTTATGAAGTAAACCTTGATGAAAAGTCTAACCATGGCTCTTTATACCACACTTTCACCAAGAGACCCAAATGTGATTTGAGTCAAATTTATCTATGGCATTGTCGCCTTGGACATATAAACAAGAATCGCATATCCCAACTTCAAAAGAGTGGAATTTTGAAGGCAAATGAGAATGACTCATTTGATATATGTGAATCTTGTTTGCATGGCAAGATGACTAAAGCTCCTTTCTCGGGAACCACTGAGAGGGCAAAGGACTTGTTGGGAATCATACATACGGATGTATGTGGTCCTTTCAAGCCAATGACTAGATATGGTGAAAGATATTTCATCACTTTCACTGACGACTTTAGTCGTTTGGATATGTTTATTTGATTAAACATAAACATGAGGCATTTGAAATGTTCAAAACGTTTCAAAGTGAAGTGGAAAACCAACTCAACAAAACAATTAAAGTTATACGTTCTGATAGAGGAGGTGAGTACTTAACTACAAACTTTATGGATCATCTTAAGACTTGTGGAATTGTTTCACAACTTACTCCACCTGGAACATCACAACATAATGGTGTATCTGAGAGGCGGAATCGAACACTATTGGATATGGTTCGATCCATGATGAGTAGAAGTACTCTACCTTTATCATTTTTGGGTTATGCTTTACAAACATCTGCTCGTCTCCTAAACATGGCACCTACTAAGAAGGTTGATAAAACGCCTTATGAGATATGGCATGGAAGGGTTCCATATTTATCCTATCTCAAGGTGTGGGGTTGTGAAGCTTATGTTAGACAAGAAGCTTCAAACAAACTAGAGCCCCGTTCAACTAAATGTATATTTGTAGGGTATCCGAAAGATTGTCTTGGATACTACTTCTACAATCCCATCGAGAATAAGATATTTATTTCTCGAAAGGCTGAATTCCTAGAAAACAAGTTTCTGATGGAAGAGGCAAGCGGGAGGTTTGTGGAGCTTGAAGAACTTTAGGAACCACAGCCTGATACACAAGAAATTGGATCTAGCATTCAACAAGAAATTGTTGAACCTGAACAAACAGTTGATCAGGAACAAATTGTAACACAAGGTGTTCGCAGATCTGGTAGGGTTCGATTTGAACCTGAAAGGTATGGTTACCTTATGATGGAAGAGGAATGTTATACGATAGATTCTGATGAACCCGTCAACTACCAGAGTGCAATGTCAGATCCTGAATCTGATAAATGGCTTGAAGCCATGAACACTGAGATGCAATCCATGCACGATAACCAAGTATGGGACTTGTTTAATCTTCCCACCAATTGTAAAACTGTTGGGAACAAATGGGTTTTCAAGAAGAAAACCGACGTGGATGAAAATGTTCACACTTTTAAGGCTAGACTTGTCGCTAAAGGATACTCACAAACTCATGGTATTGACTATGATGAGACCTTTTCACCAGTGGCAATGATCAAGTCAATAAGGATACTTTTTGCCATAGCCGCATACTATGATTATGAGATATGGCAAATGGATGTCAAGACCGCCGTCCTTAATGGACACTTATTGGAAGATGTCTATATGGATCAACCTGAAGGTTTTGTCGATCCCAAGCATCCAAACAAAGTGTGCAAGCTTAAAAGATCTATCTATGGATTAAAGCAAGCGTCTCGAACGTGGAACATCCGTTTTGATGAAAAGATTACAAATTTTGGATTCATCAAAAATGAGGATAACTCCTGTGTTTACAAGAAAGCTAGTGGGAGCATAGTCATATTCCTAGTATTGTATGTAGATGACATACTTTTATTTGGAAATGACATCCCAACGTTAAAAGGTGTCAAAGCGTTCCTTGAGAACTGTTTCTCAATGAAGGACTTAGGAGAAGCTGCTTATGTATTAGGCATAAAGATTTATAGAGATAGATCTAAGAGACTTATTGGTCTAAGCCAAAGTGCATATATTGATAAAATCTTGAAAAGGTTCAAGATGCAAGACTCCAAAAGAGGATTCTTGCCAATACCGCATGGCACCATCCTAAGTAAGTCTCAGTGCCTAAGCACTAAGACTGAACTTGAAAGGATGAAACATGTCCCATATGTTTCGGCAATTGGGTCTATCATGTATGCCATGTTATGCACTAGGCCCGATGTCTCATGTGTTTTAAGCATGACTAGTAGATATCAACAGAACCCAGGTGAAGCCCACTAGACTGCTGTAAAGAACATTCTTAAGTACTTGAGAAGAACTAAAGATATGTTCTTAGTTTACGATGGTTTGGAAGAAAGCTTAAAAGTAAAAGGTTACACTGACGCAAGCTTCCAAACAGATAGGGACGATTCGAGATCTCAATCTGGGTATGTCTTTATTTTAAATGGAGGAGCCGTGTCTTGGAAGAGTTCCAAACAAGAAGTGATTGCACAATCCACTACAGAATCAGAGTATGTTGCTGCTTCGGAAGCTGCTCAAGAAGCTGTCTGGATGAGAAAATTCATTGAAGATCTAGGGGTTGTTCCTTCCATTCGGGACCCCATAGAAATCTTCTGTGATAATCTAGGTGCTATAGCTCAAGCAAAGGAACCTAGATTGCATCAAAAGACCAAACACATTCACCGAAGGTATAACTACATAAGACATGAAGTTAAGAATGGTGAAATAAGTATTCACAAGGTTCATACAGATCAGAATTTAGCAGACCCATTTACGAAGCCTTTACCCCAAGCTAAGGATGAAAGTCACGCTAAGGGTATAGGACTTCGTTTTTCTAATGAATGGATTTGATTTGTGTTTAGTGTTTTATGAATATGAAACTATGTAAACAACACTAATTATGTAATATATGTGACGTGATGTTTCATTCATAATTTTGTGTTTTATTAGCATGTTTAATCCTTGAATAATCTGATTATTCTAAATGTCCATAGTCGATCATAGTTGTGGGAGCAGCTATGAAGTAAGACTAATATGAATTGGATTGGTTGGCTTTTATGGGTAGAAGTAGCAAAAGGTTGCAACCAAATTCATAGGTACTTGTTAGTGAACAAGTATTGGACTTGACCCGTTTCAAGATCATTCCATGGATCATTATCATAAGTGATTCTTGAAGAAAGGTATTATCTTTGTATCCTTAGACCTGAGATGCATATTTAGGACTCAAGTGTAGGGAGTACTATGCTTTGATATGGTTCACAGTTGTTTTTGAAACATAGACAACCATAAGGCCATACTCATGTATAGTACTAACTATATGAAGGGCGTATGTAGTCAAGACGGGATTTGTTCCTCTTATGTGTTGAGAGTTAGACATCTAAGGCGCCTGATTAAAAGTAGAACATAAAATGAGAATGATTAAGATCCATGTCTCATGTTCAACATGATGTCTGTGACAAAGGGATAATTGATAGATAACCTTGTACATCAATTAAAGCCTCGTGCTTTTGAAGAATTGGATGTTGTTGAATGGCATTATGTCATGTATTACTGGGGCAGTGAAATGTTGCTAGACGTTCATCACTGTCGGTATCATTCTATGATGCAACCTTGTGCAAGTGGGAGATTGTTAGTTCTATATGCTCAATGATGATCATAAAATGATATTACTAATAATACATGATCCTATAGGGTCACACCAACAACAAGTTTGACACCAAATTGATCATTTGGAATGTTAAATTTGATTTAACATCAAATGATACTAAACTTGCATTTTAATTTTGTAAGTTATTATTATTTAAGGTAAATAATAATAACTCCAAAATTAATGGTTGATTAATAATTCATATGTGATGAATTAACTAAGTATAACAATTAAATTGTTTAAGTTGTTGAATTATTTAATTGATTTATAAGTAAACCTTTTATTTAATTTAATTGATAAATTAAATGGAATATGTTCATTATAAATATATATATATATATATATATATATATATATATATATATATATATATATATATATATATATATATATATATATATATATATATATATATATATGTATATATATGTATATATTTATGCAATCATATGTTAGTTCTATATGCCCAAGGATGATCATAAAATGATATTACTAATAATACATGATCATATAGGGTCACACCAACAACAAGTTTGACACCAATTGATCATTTAGAATGTTAAATTTGATTTTAACATCAAATGATACTAAAGTTGCAATTTAATCTTGTAAGTTATTATTATTTGAGGTAAATAATAATAACTTCAATATTAAAGGTTGATTATTAATTCATATGTGATGAACTAATCAAGAATGACAATTAAATTATTTAAGTTGTTAAATGATTTAATTGAATTATAAATAAATCATTTATTTAATAACTAAATTAAATAAAATGAAATATGCATATTGTAAATAAACTTACATCATTAAAATGCATGTCTAATAGATTTATTTATATGATTGATGGTTTAAGTGTTAATCCATTAAACACAAGTTTAAATGTTTATTATTTATAAAACTTAATTGTATAAGTTTTAAATAATATAATTTATCAAACCTATATCATTTAAATGATATGGTGGCCGGCCATATACACATGCCTTGTGCATGTGTAAGAACTTTAACAAAGCATGCAATATTCCTTTCTCACTTTCAAGGGTTTGACCATTGGATGAATAAAACTTGTTTTCTTTAATCAACCACTTTCTCACTCCCATATAACAAAGGTGGCCGGCCATTTTGAAGGGTTATACACATTCTAAACTTGTGAAAAGATCAACCAAACACTCTCCTTTTGTGCCTTGCAAAATCCGATTTTGACATAAACAAGAGAAGAAGTTTTCATTCCAAGTTGTGGAACTAGCATTCAAGGGTGTTCAAGCTTGTGGTGGACTAAGCTATAGAGGGATTCTAACTTGATTCCTTGTCATCAAAATCGTCCAAACTAAGGTCAAGAAGAAAGGGTATCATCTTGAACTCTATCTATGCTTGTTCTTCATCTTATCTTTACATGCATGTAGCATGATCCTCTTGAAAGTGAAATTTGTGTTCATGATTTTTGCTTCCGTTGCAACTTCAAGTTTTTGAAACTAATTACATGAACATATCATTTCCAACAATTGGTATCAGAGCCATGGCTATATTGCATGTTTAGATAATAAGTTTATTTGGATAAACTTGGTTTTTGGAAGCCATGAATGTTCATCTTCTTGAATGAAAGTTTCATGCATGGCTTCTTTGGCAACATGCAAGTATATTATCTATGATTTTATGTAACCAACTAAATTTTATATTTACATGCATTTGGTTACATAATTGTTGCCTTAGAAAAACAAAGTGTTGCTTTTCTTATGATTTTTTGTGATAAAATGGTGCATAAACAAGCCAAGGACCATGTGTTGCATGTTTTGTGTTTAAATTCGATATGGTTGTAATCTATTCTTTTTTTTCAAATGGTTTGTAATAATAATTAGTTATTTCCTTCTTTTATTCATTTTGTAAGTATTAGAATAGTTGTATTCTTTTGTATCTTTTATAAAATGTAACAAGAGAAGGAGATAAAAGCATGAGAAGATTGCACCCAACAGAAACGTTTTTCCTGCTTTCCTGCTGCCATTTTCGGACCTGTTAAGGAGGGTTTAGAAAATTCATATCTTGGTATTTTGATGCTATACTTGTTGGTAACTTTAATATCTAGAATATACAATAAGTGTTGGCAAGTATAAGCATCAATTTGACTAAGAATGAAGTCAAGAACGCAACAAAATGACACAAAACCCTTCTGGTTGTCCCATACCTGTCGCAAGTTTTGGAGAAGGAAAGGAAAAATCATAAGCTCTTCCATGGTGCCAAGAAATGGTGGTTCAAGTCTCATTTGATGTTATAAGAAGGTTGGCAAAATTGTAGCCAAATCGAAGATCATTTGGTTGAGTTTTTGTCACCTTTTTGTCCCTAGGTTTGGACTTGATATTTCATGTATGGCTCACATGAAATATCAAACTAGTTGGCTTGTGTTTATGCACCCATGCATGCATGTGATGATTGAATGTTTTATGATTTTATGTTGTGGATGAAAATAAGATTTTGCATGCTAGACAACCTAGATAATTAAACATAATCATCAAGGAGTTTGTAATTTTCAAATTCACATATTTAAAACATAAGATGTAATAAAATTGGTTTTATTAAAAATGGGTTTTGTTATAAAACCTATAAAGTCAAGTTTTGAAAATGAATGAAACAAGAAATAAAATGGAGATTTTATAAATTCTTACAAACTCCAACCCAATATAATAATGGTAATTATTTAGGATTAAAATTGGTTCTCATGTATGTGATCAAACTCAAACTTAATATTGGATATTAATTGTAATCTTGACCACAAACAAAGAATCAATAAAATGGAGATTTTATGATTAAGGAACCAATTAAAAAAATAAGATTTTTAATGGTACCATGTTCATTGGATGCATGCAATGTACATGATACTATATGTTTTTCAAAATTAGAATTGTAAAACATACAAATCCCTTTCGAAATACAAATCAATGCCGTCCCTCTTAAAACACTCATGTATCACTTGTATATCCTTGTGGGATAAAGGTTACCTAACCACTTGGAAGTTTCTTTTGATACAAGAGGTAGCTTTGCAATATTAATGGGATGAAGGACACCTAACCATTAATAGTTGGCAAAACTACACGTCCATTAATTTGGATGATTTGTTTGGAAATCTTTTGTGATAAAGGTCACCTAAGCATTAGAAATCCAAGGCATAGATGGGATCAAACATGCCAAACTTATAAATGTTATAATGGGATCCCATAACTCTAGAAGTTATATTTGGATATAATTGGTAAATCGTTACCTACCTTGTTGATTCGAATAGGCGGATAAAGGGTACCTAACCGCTTATTCGTATTGCAACTTGGATTCTAGACCTTAATCAATTAAAGTTTATGAAACAAGAAAGGGTATTGATCATTAAGGACTTAATATCATAATTTACTAAATTAAACCTTGTTAAAATTTTGTAGATGGCACCAAACACAACAAACCCGGCTCCAAACAAAACTTCACTATGGTCTCTCCTTGAGGGAGAAAAACTTAACCACACCAACTTCTTGGATTGGTACCGTAGTGTGAGAATAGTTCTCAAACAAGAAAAGAAAGAATATGTTCTCAATGAACCACTTCCTGAAGAGCCCCTGCCATCCCTAAGCCCGCACACGATGCATGGCTTAAAAGGATGGATGACTCCATTGATGCATCATGTCTAATGTTGGCAACCATGATTCCTGACCTTCAGAAGGATTTGGAGAATCATTCAGCCTATGACATGATTAATCAATTGAAGGAAATATTCCAACAACTTGCAAGGACAGAAAGGTTTGAAACTGTTCGGGCTTTCCATGCTTGCAAGATGGAGGATGGACAGTCGGTTAGCTCTTATATGCTCAAAATGAAGAGTCACATTGATCATTTGGCACGTCTTGGAGTTGTGATGCCCGAAGAGCTAGCAACGGATATGATCCTTAACTCCTTGACAAAGTCTTTTGATCCCTTCGTCATGGATTATAACATGAATGGTTTGAACAAGACTATCCCGGAATTGCATGGGATGCTAATTACCGCGGAAAAGAATCTGCCTAAGAAAACCACTCAAGTTCTCATGATCAAGGAAGGTGGCACAAAGAGAACTAGACCCGAACACCCCACCAACTCCAAGGGCAAGGGGAAGGCAAAGGTTGTCAAAGGAAAGGGCAAGAAAGTTGTCCAAACATCCCGTCCACCCAAGAAGAAGGCAAAAGTTGCCAAAGAAGACGCGTACTTTGAATGTGGCAAAGTTGGGCATTGGAAGAGAAATTGCCCTACCTATCTTGCGGAGTTGAAGAAGAAAAAGGCCGGTGAGTGCACTTCAGGTATCTATGTGATAGACCTAGAACTTTATAATTTATCTCCTAACACATGGGTATTTGATACTGGTTGTGGAACTCACATTTGTAATATGTTGCAGGGGTTCAAAAGGAGTAGGCGACTGAAGGCAAACGAGGTAGTACTCCGGGTTGGAAACAGTGCAAGGGTTGCGGTGGATTCAATTGGAAGTTTTGATTTATTACTACCTAATGGCTTGTATTTGTCATTGTTGAATGTTTACTATGTTCCTAGCTTGACTAGGAATATTATTTCGGTTGCTAAGTTGAGACAATGTGGATTTGATCTTTGTTTTATGAATGATGACATTTGTGTTTACAAAAACAATGTATTCTATTTTGAGGCTAGGCCTTTAAATGGAATTTATGAAGTAAACCTTGATGAAAAGTCTAACCATGGCTCTTTATACCACACTTTCACCAAGAGACCCAAATGTGATTTGAGTCAAATTTATCTATGGCATTGTCGCCTTGGACATATAAACAAGAATCGCATATCCCAACTTCAAAAGAGTGGAATTTTGAAGGCAAATGAGAATGACTCATTTGATATATGTGAATCTTGTTTGCATGGCAAGATGACTAAAGCTCCTTTCTCGGGAACCACTGAGAAGGAAAAGGACTTGTTGGGAATCATACATACAGATGTATGTGGTCCTTTCAAGCCAATGACTAGATATGGTGAAAGATATTTCATCACTTTCACTGACGACTTTAGTCGTTTTGGATATGTTTATTTGATTAAACATAAACATGAGGCATTTGAAATGTTCAAAACGTTTCAAAGTGAAGTGGAAAACCAACTCAACAAAACAATTAAAGTTCTACGTTCTGATAGAGGAGGTGAGTACTTAACTACAAACTTTATGGATCATCTTAAGACTTGTGGAATTGTTTCACAACTTACTCCACCTGGAACACCACAACATTATGGTGTATCTGAGAGGCGGAATCGAACACTATTGGATATGGTTCGATCCATGATGAGTAGAAGTACTCTACATTTATCATTTTGGGGTCATGCTTTACAAACAGCTGCTCGTCTCCTAAACATGGCACCTACTAAGAAGGTTGATAAAACGCCTTATGAGATATGGCATGGAAGGGTTCCATCTTTATCCTATCTCAAGGTGTGGGGTTGTGAAGCTTATGTTAGACAAGAAGCTTCAAACAAACTAGAGCCCCGTTCAACTAAATGTATATTTGTAGGGTATCCGAAAGATTGTCTTGGATACTACTTCTACAATCCCATCGAGAATAAGATATTTATTTCTCGAAAGGCTGAATTCCTAGAAAACAAGTTTCTGACGGAAGAGGCAAGTGGGAGGTTTGTGGAGCTTGAAGAACTTTAGGAACCAAAGCCTGATACACAAGAAATTGGATCTAGCATTCAACAAGAAATTGTTGAACCTGAACAAACAGTTGATCAGGAACAAATTGTAACACAAGGTGTTCGCAGATCTGGTAGGGTTCGATTTGAACCTGAAAGGTATGGTTACCTTATGATGGAAGAGGAATGTTATACGATAGATTCTGATGAACCCGTCAACTACCAAAGTGCAATGTCAGATCCTGAATCTGATAAATGGCTTGAAGCCATGAACACTGAGATGCAATCCATGCACGATAACCAAGTATGGGACTTGGTTAATCTTCCCACCAATTGTAAAACTGTTGGGAACAAATGGGTTTTCAAGAAGAAAACCGATGTGGATGGAAATGTTCACACTTTTAAGGCTAGACTTGTCGCCAAAGGATACTCACAAACTCATGGTATTGACTATGATGAGACCTTTTCACTAGTGGCAATGATCAAGTCGATAAGGATACTTTTGCCATAGCCGCATACTATGATTATGAGTTATGGCAAATGGATGTCAAGACCGCCTTCCTTAATGGACACTTATTGGAAGATGTCTATATGGATCAACCTGAAGGTTTTGTCGATCCCAAGCATACAAACAAAGTGTGCAAGCTTAAAAGATCTATCTATAGATTAAAGCAAGCGTCTTGAACGTGGAACATCCGTTTTGATGAAAAGATTACAAATTTTGGATTCATCAAAAATGAGGATGACTCCTGTGTTTACAAGAAAGCTAGTGGGAGCATAGTCATATTCCTAGTATTGTATGTAGATGACATACTTTTATTTGGAAATGACATCCCAACGTTAAAAGGTGTCAAAGCATTCCTTGAGAACTGTTTCTCAATGAAGGACTTAGGAGAAGCTGCTTATGTATTAGGCATAAAGATCAATAGAGATAGATCTAAGAGACTTATTGGTCTAAGCCAAAGTGCATATATTGATAAAATCTTGAAAAGGTTCAAGATGCAAGACTCCAAAAGAGGATTCTTGCCAATACCGCACGGCTCCATCCTAAGTAAGTCTCATATGCTTCGGCAATTGGGATGAAACATGTCCCATATGCTTGAAAGGATGAAACATGTCCCATATGCTTCGGCAATTGGGTCTATCAAGTATGCCATGTTATGCACTAGGCCCGATGTCTCATGTGCTTTAAGCATGACTAGTAGATATCAACAGAACCCAGGTGAAGCCCATTGGACTGCTGTAAAGAACATTCTTAAGTACTTGAGAAGAACTAAATATATGTTCTTAGTTTACGGTGGTTTGGAAGAAAGCTTAAAAGTAAAAGGTTACACTGACGCAAGCTTCCAAACAGATAGGGACGATTTGAGATCTCAATCTGGGTATGTCTTTATTTTAAATGGAGGAGCCGTGTCTTGGAAGAGTTCCAAACAAGAAGTGATTGCACAATCCACTACAGAATCAGATTGGTAAACAATAATCTGATTATTCTAAATGTCCATAGTCGATCATAGTACTATTCTTTGATATGGTTCACAGTTGTTCTTGAAACATAGACAACCATAAAGGCCATACTCATGTATAGTACTAACTATATGAAGGGCGTATGTAGTCAAGACGGGATTTGTTCCTCTTATGTGTTGAGAGTTAGACATCTAAGGCGTCTGATTAAAAGTTGAACATAAAATGAGAATGATTAAGATCCATGTCTCATGTTCAACATGATGTCTGTGACAAAGGGATAATAGATAGATAACCTTGTACATCAATTAAAGCCTCGTGCTTTTGAAGAATTGGATGTTGTTGAATGGCATTATGTCATGTATTATTGGGGCAGTGAAATGTTGCTAGACGTTCATCACTGTCGGTATCATTCTATGATGCAACCTTGTGCAAGTGGGAGATTGTTAGTTCTATATGCTCAAGGATGATCATAAAATGATATTACTAATAATACATGATCCTATAGGTGAAAGGGTTTCCTCAACCATGAACTAAATAACCTAAGTTCACATGCAACCTAGAAAAGATCTATGTTTTCTTACTTTGAACATGTAACTAATTCCTAAAGGCCAAACAAAAATAACTAAAAGAATAATCAGAAAAACTAACCTTTAGTTTTAATCTTGAAGCTAAGCAGCACAAGTGTCCTGCCTCAAATGAGATCACACCCAGGGAGCCAGAGGGTGGACGAAAATTCCAGAGAGAATAATAGAATGAGCAACAATAATGAGGCCTAGGGTTCCCTATTTATAGGGAAACAAGAAACCCTAGCCGTCAGCCATTTTCCGGATTATACGTACGCACGTCGCGGCCTTTACATTGGCGCGCCGCGCGCCGCAATTCAACTATTGAATTCGTACGAATATGTACGCGCGTCGCGACCTTTACATTGGCGCGCCGCGCGCCGCAATTCAACTATTGAATTTGTACGACTTTAATCCATGACTTCCTGATTAATCTAATTAATGCCACAGAAATCAATCCAATTAATTTCTGATTAATTATTAATCAAATAACATTGTTTCTAATTAATATATTATCTCCATAATATATTAACAAACAATATCTTGATTTATTAGTCATATAATAAATCAACCTTTTCTCTCTACCGAACTTTCTACCAAACCTCCAGCTATGAGGGCAACCCAAATGGACTTTGCTTCTATTAATTAGGTAAATACAAATTATTAGTCATGGCTTAGACACCTAATCCAACAGTCTCCCACTTGGATAAGTCTATGACTATAATTACCAATTTAACCTCTAATTAATCAGCAAACTGTAGCTTCCTAGAAACTGCTGCCGAACTCTAACCTAGTCAGTTCTGTCCATAGATAAGTGATCAGATGATCCTCCGTCCAACAAGATATTTTCAGACATGAGACATGGATTGAGATCAATCTCTGTCTGACACTGTTTCCCGATTTCCGATTTTGCTTATGACTCTCAGACTTCTAATTGAACGAATCAATTCAGTCCTGGCTGGCCAGCACTTCAGTCAACTTCAAAATCATCGAGTGGCCAACAGATATCTGTTTCCCGTCTGGGTCAAGGGACGAATAAGCTTCGACTAATATGTTATATCTTTTACCCGACAAATCACTCACAACAGCACGTTTTATAACACCGAGTTACCGATGCGTTTTCGTACTATCAATGAACAACCGCCTTGCAAATTATAACTCATATCTCTCCACTTTAAGACCATAAGATGTTATCGTCTCAACATTGCTCGTGATATAATCCATGAAGCAATCCATTGAGCGCGGGTTTATCCAATACTCAAATCTCCATTTCCAAGTACTCATGAACGTTGCAGCAATCTTATTGCTATGTCTAACTCCTTAGACAATCTACAAACCAATTCATGACAGTCTTCCTTCATACTTACTCCTGAAGAGTATGAACGACTGTGGATGTTTGAATAATCCAATTATTCAGGAAGTAAAACATGCAAAAGTGAAACATAAAATCTGACTGGCAGCTACTCCTGCTCATTACCAAGTCTCCACGAGGTAATCACCAAGTCGGATTTATCATAACTATTATCGGTTTCTTATTCTCTTTTAAACTTTCAATTCAAGCCTTTTATATCTATGTCTATGACCTTTTCACTCTTTCTATGTATCCAAGTGTCTAACACTTATACACTTTATTGCAGATGATCCTATCGGATACTCTTCCGATGATATCTCAATTTGTCATTTTGTCATTTTGTCATTCTCTCTCACAACTCCATTTCGGTGATGTGTACCATGACTGCCCATGGTTCTCGGGTCTTTAGTCTACACGACTACATCCTAAGACAATTTCGAGGTGTCATGATGTGCTGGTGAACCACACGCGCTCCATCAGAAACCAGCGAAATTCTTTAACCATGAAGTCCTACAGCACCACGTTCTGGTGTAAACAATTACCGATTTGAAAAACCTTTCAAATCAATCACCCTAACCATTTCCCAATGATTTCTCACGTCTGTTCAAAAAATCCAATTAGTACTCTCAGCCAGGTCATATCCTAACTTACCATGCTCTAAGCATCAAGTCATCAGGGTATGTTCATAACACTTCTGATTGGTCCAAGAGGCTCGTGGAACCTGATGTAATCTCATTCCAAACCCTTTCGGAATCCTAAGATTACCAATAATCCTTGTGTCATGATTTCCGGAACCATTTCCTTTCGGAGACTCTTTCTTATGCATCTTGAATCCCATCAAGATCATATTCTCAATGGCTAAGTCTATACTATCAGTCTCATCCATCCGATAGATGTCTGTGAACTACGTGAGTATGCTGCACCTTCTTTGTTTCTTTCATGCCAATTCATTACACTTTGCAATGACAGGAAACTCCATTCCTGGGGTTATGCATCTTGAATCTCATCAAGATCATATTGGCAGAATTCTGTTCTATCTAATAGATGTTCACAACCACCTGAGTATGTTGTATCTCTTAAAGTCTTTTATAGCGAATCGTTTCATAACACCAAGTCATTACACTTTGTAATGATAAGAGACGTTTCCTAGAACCAGTATGTAACCCACATACAGTGATAGTAGACAACAACAATACTCCCACTGGCTTTGACACCGTTATATGACTCTTTCGGACTATTCACAAAATCCAGAACTTATGGCACATTTTACGAAACCGAAATCCAAACCTTTCCGACATATTAAAGGAAATCTTTCAGGCTGTTCACAAAATCCAAACCTTTTGGCCTATTTTGAGAATACGAATATCCTTTCTTGCGAGATGCCTATGGGACGAATCCCGGGGCCATGTACCTTTTGTAATGGCATGCTCTATGTGAGTCCCTATTAGTGTGCCGGTAAACCACACACGCTCCACTAACGACTCACACTATGCCACGCAGAATCCTCTCGGACTACATCTTCTATTGAGAGTGCTTCTCTCAGAGTCAATTGCTTGACTCCAAGTGATGACTCATTCAACCAGATGTTATGTAAGTACATTTCTATGTTCCATTCTTTTGATGATTCAATTACTCCCACTGGTTCCTAGACCAGTTGTAAAGATCAATCAAACTGTCACATAGACTGTGTCTCGCGGTAAGGTTCTCTTATTTGGCAGCAACCGTGCTCACCAATGCTTCCAGCAGTCGGATTACTTATCCGTACCATCTTTAGTGTTTTACCACTACTCGGTATATCACCCAAATCATAACTCCTTATGACAGTGACAATAACTACTGGTCAAGCGAAGAGAGGGTATGTCAGGTTTAACAGGAATCTGATTCCTGGTCAAGACCCAGTGGTGACTAAAGGTTCTTTCACTTGGCTAATCCCTGAACTCATTCAGAATTATTCTTACTCCCACTGTTTCCTTAGAACTTGAGTTCTTTCTAAAAGTACTCTTCTTTCAAAGGATAACCGGAGTGGCCAATGAAACGACATTGCTGATCAGTCTCAGGCTTGTCATGAGACTCAGACGAATGCTACATGACCCTGGACTTTCTATGTACTAGTGGGACGATCCCAGCTTTACATTTCAGACAGTGTCAACATAACCTACTTAGTCTAAGATGTGCTCGGAATATGGCTTCTGCGGTCTGACTGGTTGAATATTCAATTCATTGAAATATTAGTCGGAAATGTATCCAGTGTATCTTATACACCGAGGATCAAAACTATTTCGATCAATGCTCCATCATCTTCCCTAATACACATTATTACCATTAATGTTCTTGGAAGAGGATAAACTGTGAAACATTTTCTCAGTCTATGTTGTTACTCAGGTTCTGTTGATCTTATACTTCCTTTGAAATCCTTGAACACTTCAAGGTTCCAATCAATCGCTTATTCCGATAAACGAAGCCATATTTGTCAAACCATTTGACAAATATCATGAAGCATAACTAATCGTGTTCTGTTCGAAGATTCGAGCAATACACAGTATCTTATGTGTCTGTTGCTCAAAATCTTAATACCTTTACAGTTCCATGTAAATTTATGACTTTGTTAATATTGTTCAAGACATGCAATCATCACCTGACTCCAAGTCAACTGATTCCAAAATCCTATCCATTGGATCTTTGGGTGATTCCTTTCTTGCCACAATTAATTTTATTAAGCACTCAATTCATCATGTGACTCTAAGTCAAATGATTCCAAAGTCCTGTCCAACTGGACCTTTGGTTGAAGTGATTCTCATAAAATTCACTTTAACAATCATAAGGAACACAATTCATAAATCCAATTCCATTGGATGTATCAACATTCATGTTATTACCATTTACGTCATCAACACATTCACACAATATTTCGAGGACAATTAAAACAATCATGTTTTAAAAGAAAAATATTTTATTAAACCAGAATTATCCTCAGAATAATGTACTATGCGAATCCATGTCGTATGTATCAATAAACTAATAACCAGAACAAATATCTAGCTTAACTCAAAAACTGCACGAGCTCCAGATCCAATCCGAATATGCTCCTGTGCGACACCATCCCGCATCCTCCAGAGTTCGTGCATACAGAGCAAATGTGTGAAACACATCCTGTATCAAGGAAATGAGGATCAGGTGTTCTGAATTCTAAGATATTTATGAGTTTACCAAACGGTTTGGCTTTGGAGCATTTTTCCAATCTTTCTGTGACTGTGTCCTACTTTATGGATTCCCAGTTTGAAACATCGAACAATGAGTCCGGACGATCCGAATCATTTCTTGTTGTTCCTTAAAACTGGACTCAATCCTGAAGTAGCTGAATCATTAGAACTATGCTTCACCATGAACGACTCATACATAGTCGACATCGAATGCATTTGTACAATTGTCTTATCTGGTTACCCTTTCTGTTCATCTGGATGAACAGATCAGCGAGTCGAGCTAATGATTAACTTCTGATCACAAAGGGAAACCAGTTTTATACTGTTCGCCTATGTAACCCTCAATCTCGGGAACACGCAAACTGGTGCTACTTCCTTCTAGCTTGCAACTTCAAGCTCTTTGAAGATCCTAGTTCGTTCCCTTTATTCAACCAGTTCACGGAACCTTTCCTGAACTAGCTGTGCTAACTTATCAGACCCCAGGAATTCTAAATCCCTGCGGAACTCGGGGTTAATGATCAATAGCATAAGGCAACGAACTTCCTTGGACTCAATAGTCAAGGAGTCATGCTCATCACAAGCTGCTGTGTGATGCCATGTTTGGGAGCGGACACTCAGTCGGATATGGTTCCCCAGCAAAACTAAGAACTATTCTCTAATTGCAAAACCATATCATATAGCTCAGGCCAGTCAGCCTTACCATACTAAACAGGTGCTTTCTGAAGCTCTCAGAAATGGGTGCAAGAGGAGAAGGAGGAGAATGACATTTTCTTCAGACATATATAAAATTTGAATTGATAGGTTTAATTAATCCTTTTAAATAATTACCCAATATATATTATTTAACAAGGCTAGGATCCAAAATACCCCAACTATGCTGTGAAGAGGGATGCCGTAGTCACAACACAGTGGTCATTAAGGTAGATAACTTTTATCAATTTCAGTCTTATGAAATTCCTATATCTGTGAGATTCATTGAACTGTTCAATGGCATGTTTAATCTCGGATATGCCCCACCGTTTGTGACTGGGATGCCGAGGATCACAAACCGGGTGTGAATAACCATGCAAATTAGCTTGGTACTCTCGGGGTCCATTATCATCTCAAATTGATGTGCCGGTTAACCACACACGCTCCATCAACAATGATAACACCCGAGAAACCCATTGCCACTCTTTATGAACCCCCATTGGTGTGCCGGTAACCCACACACGCTCCACCAACGTTTCATAAAGTGCAATGTGCAATTTCATGGGTTAGCATCAAATTCACATTTTCCTAAAGTAACTAGATTTGGGAATTCTTGTAAGGGTTCTAGTACTTTGATCATTATACTTTTAATGATTAAGCGGTCCTATCAAAACTGTTCGGCTAACGACCCTCCACTGATCAGGCGAGCGGTGGGTGAGAGTGAACACCCATTAGACAGCCATTTTATAGGCAATCTCCTTATACCCACTTAATAGACCAGCTTCGTGAATGAGGCCTACTAATGATTTGACTAACCAATTTATCTTATACATATAGTATTAACCTTTAATAATATATATAAGATGTATTTTAAACCCTTTTAAAATATTTCTGGTTTATCTTTTAATTTCCTGAAATTTAACTATTAAATTTCAAATTAAATTAAACCTTTAATTTGATTTAATTTATCTTTTAATTAAACTCTTAATTAAATTAATTAAATCTAGATATTTTAAAACCTTTTAAAATATTTTAGGATTTATCCTTTAATTTTCGAAATTTAACCATTAAAACAAAATTAAATTAAATCCCTTGAATTATCTTTTAATTATACAATTAATTAAATTAATTCAAATGTAGATAGGTTTTTCCAAATTAATCAAATCAATTTAAACCTATCTTAAACCCCTAATTATCGAATTCAAACAAACTGGGTTTAAAGTTATCCATTTAATTAACCAATTAAAGTTACCAAAAATAGAAAACCTCCTAAAACCCTAATTAAGAAAATCGAAAAAGAAGGGGGAGGGGCTAGGGTTTCAAAACCCTAAACCCTAAAATCAAAATCAGGCCCAAAAGGATTTATAAACTTTAAACCGTAATTAGGAAAACTATTACAGCCATTCAATAAGAAAACAACCAAATGCTCTGATACCACTAAAAGGGTTTCCTCAACCATGAACTAAATAACCTAAGTTCACATGCAACCTAGAAAAGATCTATGTTTTCTTACTTTGAACATGTAACTAATTCCTAAAGGCCAAACAAAAATAACTAAAAGAATACTCAGAAAAACTAACCTTTAGTTTTAATCTTGAAGCTAAGCAGCACAAGTGTCCTGCCTCAAATGAGATCACACCCAGGGAGCCAGAGGGTGGACGAAAATTCCAGAGAGAATAATAGAATGAGCAACAATAATGAGGCCTAGGGTTCCCTATTTATAGGGAAACAAGAAACCCTAGCCGTCAGCCATTTTCCGGATTATACGTACGCGCGTCGCGGCCTTTACATTGGCGCGCCGCGCGCCGCAATTCAACTATTGAATTCGTACGAATATGTACGCGCGTCGCGACCTTTACATTGGCGCGCCGCGCGCCGCAATTCAACTATTGAATTTGTACGACTTTAATCCATGACTTCCTGATTAATCTAATTAATGCCACAGAAATCAATCCAATTAATTTCTGATTAATTATTAATCAAATAACATTGTTTCTAATTAATATATTATCTCCATAATATATTAACAAACAATATCTTGATTTATTAGTCATATAATAAATCAACCTTTTCTCTCTACCGAACTTTCTACCAAACCTCCAGCTATGAGGGCAACCCAAATGGACTTTGCTTCTATTAATTAGGTAAATACAAATTATTAGTCATGGCTTAGACACCTAATCCAACAATAGGGTCACACCAACAACAAGTTTGACACCAAATTGATCATTTGGAATGTTAAATTTGATTTAACATCAAATGATACTAAACTTGCATTTTAATTTTGTAAGTTATTATTATTTAAGGTAAATAATAATAACTCCAAAATTAATGGTTGATTAATAATTCATATGTGATGAATTAACTAAGTATAACAATAAAATTGTTTAAGTTGTTGAATTATTTAATTGATTTATAAGTAAACCTTTTATTTAATTTAATTGATAAATTAAATGGAACATGTTCATTATAAATATATATATATATATATATATACATATATATATATATATATATATATATATATATATATATATATATATATATATATATATATATGTATATATATGTATATATTTATGCAATCATATGTTAGTTCTATATGCCCAAGGATGATCATAAAATGATATTACTAATAATACATGATCATATAGGGGTCACACCAACAACAAGTTTGACACCAATTGATCATTTAGAATGTTAAATTTGATTTTAACATCAAATGATACTAAACTTGCAATTTAATCTTGTAAGTTATTATTATTTGAGGTAAATAATAATAACTTCAATATTAAAGGTTGATTATTAATTCATATGTGATGAACTAATCAAGAATGACAATTAAATTATTTAAGTTGTTAAATGATTTAATTGAATTATAAATAAATCATTTATTTAATTTAGTTAGTAAATTAAATAAAATGAAATATGCATATTGTAAATAAACTTACATCATTAAAATGCATGTCTAATAGATTTATTTATATGATTGATGGTTTAAGTGTTAATCCATTAAACACAAGTTTAAATGTTTATTATTTATAAAACTTAATTGTATAAGTTTTAAATAATATAATTTAACAAACCTATATCATTTAAATGATATGGTGGCCAGCCATATACACATGCCTTGTGCATGTGTAAGAACTTTAACAAAGCATGCAATATTCCTTTCTCACTTTCAAGGGTTTGACCATTGGATGAATAAAACTTGTTTTCTTTAATCAACCACTTTCTCCCTCCCATATAACAAAGGTGGCCGGCCATTTTGAAGGGTTATACACATTCTAAACTTGTGAAAGGATCAACCAAACACTCTCCTTTTGTGCCTTGCAAAATCCGATTTTGGCATAAACAAGAGAAGAAGTTTTCATTGCAAGTTGTGGAACTAGCATTCAAGGGTGTTCAAGCTTGTGGTGGACTAAGCTATAGAGGGATTCTAACTTGATTCCTTGTCATCAAAATCGTCCAAACTAAGGTCAAGAAGAAAGGGTATCATCTTGAACTCTATCTATGCTTGTTCTTCATCTTATCTTTACATGCATGTAGCATGATCCTCTTGAAAGTGAAATTTGTGTTCATGATTTTTGCTTCCGTTGCAACTTCAAGTTTTTGAAACTAATTACATGAACATATCATTTCCAACAATTGGTATCAGAGCCATGGATATATTGCATGTTTAGATAATAAGTTTATTTGGATAAACTTGGTTTTTGGAAGCCATGAATGTTCATCTTCTTTAATGAAAGTTTCATGCTTGGCTTCTTTGGCAACATGCAAGTATATTATCTATGATTTTATGTAACCAACTAAATTTTATATTTTCATGCATTTGGTTACATAATTGTTGCCTTAGAAAAACAAAGTGTTGATTTTCTTATGATTTTATGTGATAAAATGGTGCATAAACAAGCCAAGGACCATGTGTTGCATGTTTTGTGTTTAAATTCGATATGGTTGTAATCTATTCTTTTATTCAAATGGTTTGTAATAATAATTAGTTATTTCCTTCTTTTATTCATTTTGTAAGTATTAGAATAGTTGTATTCTTTTGTATCTTTTATAAAATGTAACAAGAGGAGGAGATAAAACCATGAGAAGATTGCACCCAACAGAAATGTTTTTCCTGCTTTCCTGCTGCCATTTTCGGACCTGTTAAGGAGGGTTTAGAAAATTCATATCTTGGTATTTTGATACTATACTTGTTGGTAACTTTAATATCTATAATATACAATAAGTGTTGGCAAGTATAAGCATCAATTTGACCAAGAATGAAGTCAAGAAAGCAACAAAATGACACAAAACCCTTCCTGCTGTCCCATACCTGTCACAAGTTTTGGAGAAGGAAAGGAAAAATCATAAGCTCTTCCATGGTGCCAAGAAATGGTGGTTCAAGTCTCATTTGATGTTATAAGAAGGTTGGCAAAATTGTAGCCAAATCGAAGATCATTTGGTTGAGTTTTTGTCACCTTTTTGTCCCTAGGTTTGGACTTGATATTTCATGTATGTCTCACATGAAATATCAAACTAGTTGGCTTGTGTTTATGCACCCATGCATTCATGTGATGATTGAATGTTTTATGATTTTATGTTGTGGATGAAAATAAGATTTTGCATGCTAGACAACCTAGATAATTAAACATAATCATCAAGGAGTTTGTAATTCTCAAATTGACATATTTAAAACTGTAACACCCAAAATTTTTCGCAAAATATTTTAACTTTCAAAGATAACTTTTATAAAAATAGTTATAATTTTCCAAAATAAATAAGTAGTTCAAACCCAAAACATGGCAAAATACTAAAGTAAAGTGCGGAAGCATATCATGTCATAGTCCCAAATAAATAAAACTCCTAGTAGTGGCAATCCCGGTGCTCCAATCAAGCCTGAGCCTCCTTGATCTTAACACCTGAAAAATGTTTAGGGAAACCGTAAGCAAAAGCTTAGTGAATTCAAACACAAACATCATATTAATATTCACATTTACCAGCCCTAATCCATTTCCAATTATAATTATAAAAACTAAGCAAAGAACGAATCAGTGCTTATATAAAATAGGGCGGACTTGTAGGTTTGAGCCGCACCGGGTAAATCCCGTATCCTTTGGCCCCGATCCCCGCACCTCATAAAGAGTATAACGTTGGTGATCTTACCTAACTACCCCTCATAGTAATAATCAATTACATACAGTGCACATGTACGATTTATAATAATAATATAGCATGCTTTAAATAATAAATCTAAACAATCACACACGAGCTAACTAGCAAACACAAACATCAATACAACGGTGTGAGAGAACTCACCTTGAGTGAGTGATATAATAGATAGAAGTCAATATATGGCTACCAAGCTTGTGCAAACTTCAACACTTCACCTAATTAAGACTAAAGGTTAGAATGATGAAGTTGTGAAGCTAATGAATGAGAAAGGAGTAATCACAGCAAGGTCTCTAAAACAGACCTGCTGTTCGGGACTGAATTACTCCAAAATATACAACTGAAACATAGGCTTAAATAATTTTTACAATAAACTTCAATGACTTAGGTTTCCAGAACCATAAAGAACTCCTCATAACTCCAAAGGATGTAAGAGATATGAATTTTACAAAAAGACTTGTCACTGCAGTCTTTGGACGAACAGTCAGGTGGTGTTGTCCAATTCTACCCAACTTGTGGGTGGAATTAGCCCCAACCAAAAATAAGAGGAACATTAGACACACAAATACAATTCTCAGAGTTGGAATCGATTAAAAAGGGTTTCCCAAGCTCTAGATATAAAAATCACAAGGTGGTCAATCACAGAATCAGCATAAGCTGGTGACTGTCCATTGACCTGGAGTGTGGGTCCATTCTAACCAAATTATAATAAGAATTAACGACCCATATTCTCCAGATATTAAATTAACTATGTAATGTACATGTGGGTAATTGGAATCACTCAGGATCATCTCCCAAACCCTAGTAATGATAAAAACAAAATGACATATCCCAGCAGACCCGGATCAGACCCAACAGCAGAGAAGCTGTTGTTGCCCACAGGTAAAGTCCTTTTTCAGCGAGAGTGCCTTTTAAGAAAGTTATCCAACTAAATTTGGGAACTTTGGGCACTGGTATTGGGTCCATTTGAGTCCTATAACTCGAGATATGAATTTTACAAGAAAGGAGACTCAGCAGTGAAATCTGACAGAAACCCTAGGTTATATTGCGAAATTCATAACTCAAAATCTATACCTTGAAAACACAATTCCTTCGGTCAGAACCTTCATATATGTCTTGGGAACCTTCAGTTAAAATTTCGTGACGATCCAAAGTCTGAATCTCCCTGAAATGGTCGAACTCTGGGGTTGTATCTTCAAAAACGGGAAAAGGAAAACTAGATGTATGATTGTTTGGCTTCTAGTGTTCCTATAGGTTTAGGTAGAAATGATAATAAGGTTTAGGTAGAAATGATAATAAGGTTTAGGTAGAAATGATCAGATCTTAATTAATTAAATTAATTTAATGTTACAAAATAAATTAAATAAAATAAATATAATGTTACAAAATAAATTAAATAAAATAAATAAATGTACCGGGAAAATCCGGGGCGTTACATTTAATTATATGATTAAAAGATGGCAATAATTATAAGCCCAATCTTTCAATTAATCATATCTTAATTAACTAAATTAATATAATGTTACATAATTAGTTAAATAAAATAAATAAATATACCGGGAAAAACCGGGCGTTACAACTCTCCCCCACTAGGAACGGACTTCGTCCTCGAAGTCATCACCAACAATATGTATTCTAGGTTGAAACTTTCATTAGCCCATAATTCTACAAGATTAATAGTATGTGAATACATTAGCCCATACTTCATTTTTATATTGGTCTACTAATTTTTCCATAACTACTAGCCCAACGACATGAGCCCAAATATGTTAAGCTTTAACCCATTAGGCCTAGAGTCCAACACGAGATGAAAAGTCGAAATAAGTCAAGGTCAATACCTCTCCAATGTTAACAGATAGGTCGTACACTTTGTTTTTATGTGACATCACATCACTAATAATCAACAGCCTACAACAGTCTGTGCAATTAAGTAATCAGTAAACGACACCACTTTATTCACCTTTATTCCAACAAAAAATCTCATCAATATCCCTTTATCACTAGAGTCTAGCAGTGAATTTTGAAAATTAATCGGCACTCAGGGTAGTGAAGGGTCGCATCCACTGTAGATAGTTTGAATTTTGGTAATAAGAACGTGAATTGTGCTTTCAATTACATGCGTCCTTTCGGTTCCAGCTGCATAATGCTATATATATACACGTAAGTAGCATCATTTATTTCCACGTTCATTTTCAGTCTCATTCTCTTCTATTACTAGATTTTTCGTATACGAACTCATATTTAAAGCTGAGTCATGGAAAACAGATCTTCAATGGACGATCTGTCAAACCCTGGACCTAATTTTCCGCAAGGAGAGGGTCCTTCAGATCAGACGTCTTTACCGGAGTTCGGTGACTTTAACATTATAAACATCCATTATTTGTTTTTCATTTTTCTTTCTAATGTTTTGTTTGATTTTGAATTATGATACAGTCTTCCAGATATACTACCAATAGAGCCACTCAACGAAGAGCCGAGAATTTTTCCCGAGCTGAATATTAACTCAGAAGAAACAGTGCATGCATCTTTAGACTTTGCACTCTATCAGACTCCATACCTTCTACCAGGTTAAATTCTTTAAATGATTGCTTCTATGAATATTCAATTTTGTTTTATCATCTAACAATTGATATTTGTAGACCCATTTGTGGATGGTCTACCCGATTACAATTCATTCAACGTCGTACCCTCAACGAGTAGTGAGATCATCCCCACGAATCAAGGATTCATGGCTGTCATTCAAAATGACAATCAATTACAGACGACTCATAACATAAATATTGAAATGAATCCTGAACTTGGGGTTGGCTTTCAATATCAAAATCACCTTCAGGTGATTCAGAGGAACCTAGAAGGATTTCAAAATCGTGAGTCCATGATTGAAAACGTACAATTACCATCGATAGAAGCTACTGATTTTAATGAATCACTGTCCATCTTGGGTTCAGAAAATCAGGATCATGTTCAAATGATCCCAAATAATAATAATAATAATCCTTCAATTCCGACAACCACAGTAGCTGGCAGTAGAAGAGGTTTCAGACACTCATTAAGTAGAGAACATATAGCTGAACACTTTAACGAACCAATTGAGAAAGCTGCGAAAGAACTCAACATTGGATCCACTCAGTTAAAAAGACGTTGTAGAGATTTAGGTATTGTTCATTGGCCCCAACGACAACTCAAGAGTCTACAAACTCTCATTGATCGTGTTGAGGTAAAGAACTACATTTTTTTTTTATATAATAATGTTATTATTACTAACGTTATTTATGTAATAGGAATTTGGTAACGAGTTTAGTGGAGCAGCAGGATTATCGGAAGATTTATTACCCAACCTAAAAAGGGAGAGAGAAGCAATAATGGAAGGGTCACAATCAGGTCTCACTGACGGCACAAAGAAACTAATACAAGCTGGTCATAAGAATGAATATAAGAAAAGAAAATTTCTGGAAAAAGGGGAATCTTCATCCAGAACTCATACACAGCAGCAATCTCTGCCATCTAATTCCGGTATGAGTAGTATTAATCATGGTTTACTCGAGCCTGTGAGTGAGGGAAATTTTGGAGGCTCTGTAGGTAATCTAGCATGGTTTCCTCCTCCTTATAGCTACCCCCAACAGGTTTCGAATTGGAACCCTTCTTCATCACTTCCCTACTTGCACACTCCCCAAACGAGTCAATTTTTAACCCATACCCATGGGGTTACGGGTTCCAACCCTATCGAGACCCCGCATCTTGGAGCTCCTCCTCCAATATCTGAAAACATACCCCTTCCAAATCCTCAAGAAGGTACAAGTCAACCTAATGATGACAAAGAGTGGAGTCTAGAAGATTTTATTTCGCTTCCTTCTGATTCTTCAGATTAGATTAGTAATTCTGTAAACTTTTCTTAATGTATTAATATAAAGTTATAGTAATGGATCACATGTATCGATGTGTTACTACTTTTATTTATTATTATTATTATTTTCCAATCTTTCTTTCTTTGGTCACTATAGTGACACTACTTTTATCTTTATTCTATAATCATAATTTGTTTCCGTTAGACAATGAAATTTTCAGTTATACTCTTTCTTTTATATTTGTACTATACACTCCATTAACATTTTCAATATATTTATACCTTCTGGCCATGTCTCTTTTACTAGTTCCTTTCATATTGTCTCAGGAGTATTAACTATCTTATTAATTTCTTTTACCTTGTCATACTAAGTGGTATATATCCACTGCATTATTATTATTATTATTATTATTTTTAATACTTATAATCTTACTTGTTCTTATTACATAGGCATATAACTCCTATGTTATCCTTAGTAATGTCTTCAAAACCATTACCCACCAGATTACCACAATTCCTTTACGATTCCACCAGGTATTTGCTTTCTTCCTAAGTTGGCTCATAGTAACAACAACCTTGAATTGATCTGGGCACCCGCAAGTCATGAGAGCGCTTTCAATATCGGCAATCCAGTGTTTAGCCTCCACTGGATTCAAGTCACCATTCCACTGTGGAGGGTGGCACTTAGAGAACTTCTCGAAATAATAGGCTGAGTCGCGAACAGGAGGAGCGGGTAAAGCTCCTCCGTTAACAGCTGCGAGGCGCTCATCCAAGAGAGCACGGAATTGGGTAATTATGTCAGAAGTGACATTCGGAATGAGCTCGTTAAAGGCGTTGTTGAATTATTCAGCGATGAGTTCCCTAACTTGCCCCATTTGGGTCTGATTAAGACGAGTTGTCGGAGCCATTTAGATTCGCAGAATAAAGAGATTATTAGGAGTTATTCACCCTAGATTTTTCTAGGAAGCCTGAAACACTCAGCTCACCAGACATTTTCAACCTTGCCCCGACCCGAGATCGGCACCGGTGCTTCAAATAGTAGGGGCCCTTCTACTACCTTCCACACAAGTTCCAATCTCGCATTCGTGTCTAGTTTCAAATGTTCCAGTTTGCTCTAGCCGTTTATTTAAACAACTCTCTCACATGATATTACTAACATGGGTGAAAAATCTAACAATTTAAGGATAATTAAAGGTATGTTTGCAGATAAAACTTATAATAAACAACTCAAGATATAACAATCCATCGAAATAAGAATTTAAGAAACAAGGCTTACTTGGCTAACTGGCGCACCATAGGATCTTCCACTACTAGTCCTCAAAAGTCTTAAGAAATTCTTTTAAAGAAAATATTTTTAAAGAAAATAAATTTTTTTTTACGAGCCTCAAATTTGAGTCTAGAACATTCCTAAGAATGCCTAGTTCCCTCAAACGTGTGCTCTGATACCAACTTGTAACACCCAAAATTTTTCGCAAAATATTTTAACTTTCAAAGATAACTTTTATAAAAATAGTTATAATTTTCCAAAATAAATAAGTAGTTCAAACCCAAAACATGGCAAAATACTAAAGTAAAGTGCGGAAGCATATCATGTCATAGTCCCAAATAAATAAAACTCCTAGTAGTGGCAATCCCGGTGCTCCAATCAAGCCTGAGCCTCCTTGATCTTAACACCTGAAAAATGTTTAGGGAAACCGTAAGCAAAAGCTTAGTGAATTCAAACACAAACATCATATTAATATTCACATTTACCAGCCCTAATCCATTTCCAATTATAATTATAAAAACTAAGCAAAGAACGAATCAGTGCTTATATAAAATAGGGCGGACTTGTAGGTTTGAGCCGCACCGGGTAAATCCCGTATCCTTTGGCCCCGATCCCCGCACCTCATAAAGAGTATAACGTTGGTGATCTTACCTAACTACCCCTCATAGTAATAATCAATTACATACAGTGCACATGTACGATTTATAATAATAATATAGCATGCTTTAAATAATAAATCTAAACAATCACACACGAGCTAACTAGCAAACACAAACATCAATACAACGGTGTGAGAGAACTCACCTTGAGTGAGTGATATAATAGATAGAAGTCAATATATGGCTACCAAGCTTGTGCAAACTTCAACACTTCACCTAATTAAGACTAAAGGTTAGAATGATGAAGTTGTGAAGCTAATGAATGAGAAAGGAGTAATCACAGCAAGGTCTCTAAAACAGACCTGCTGTTCGGGACTGAATTACTCCAAAATATACAACTGAAACATAGGCTTAAATAATTTTTACAATAAACTTCAATGACTTAGGTTTCCAGAACCATAAAGAACTCCTCATAACTCCAAAGGATGTAAGAGATATGAATTTTACAAAAAGACTTGTCACTGCAGTCTTTGGACGAACAGTCAGGTGGTGTTGTCCAATTCTACCCAACTTGTGGGTGGAATTAGCCCCAACCAAAAATAAGAGGAACATTAGACACACAAATACAATTCTCAGAGTTGGAATCGATTAAAAAGGGTTTCCCAAGCTCTAGATATAAAAATCACAAGGTGGTCAATCACAGAATCAGCATAAGCTGGTGACTGTCCATTGACCTGGAGTGTGGGTCCATTCTAACCAAATTATAATAAGAATTAACGACCCATATTCTCCAGATATTAAATTAACTATGTAATGTACATGTGGGTAATTGGAATCACTCAGGATCATCTCCCAAACCCTAGTAATGATAAAAACAAAATGACATATCCCAGCAGACCCGGATCAGACCCAACAGCAGAGAAGCTGTTGTTGCCCATAGGTAAAGTCCTTTTTCAGCGAGAGTTCCTTTTAAGAAAGTTATCCAACTAAATTTGGGAACTTTGGGCACTGGTATTGGGTCCATTTGAGTCCTATAACTCGAGATATGAATTTTACAAGAAAGGAGACTCAGCAGTGAAATCTGACAGAAACCCTAGGTTATATTGCGAAATTCATAACTCAAAATCTATACCTTGAAAACACAATTCCTTCGGTCAGAACCTTCATATATGTCTTGGGAACCTTCAGTTAAAATTTCGTGACGATCCAAAGTCTGAATCTCCCTGAAATGGTCGAACTCTGGGGTTGTATCTTCAAAAACGGGAAAAGGAAAACTAGATGTATGATTGTTTGGCTTCTAGTGTTCCTATAGGTTTAGGTAGAAATGATAATAAGGTTTAGGTAGAAATGATCAGATCTTAATTAATTAAATTAATTTAATGTTACAAAATAAATTAAATAAAATAAATATAATGTTACAAAATAAATTAAATAAAACAAATAAATGTACCGGGAAAATCCGGGGCGTTACATTTAATTATATGATTAAAAGATGGCAATAATTATAAGCCCAATCTTTCAATTAATCATATCTTAATTAACTAAATTAATATAATGTTACATAATTAGTTAAATAAAATAAATAAATATACCGGGAAAAACCGGGCGTTACAAAAACATAAGATGTAATAAAATTGGTTTTATTAAAAATGGGTTTTGTTATAAAACCTATAAAGTCAAGTTTTGAAAATGAATGAAACAAGAAATAAAATGGAGATTTTATAAATTCTTACAAACTCCAACCCTATAAAATAATGGTAATTATTTAGGATTAAAATTGGTTCTCATGTATGTGATCAAACTCAAACTTAATATTGGATATTAATTGTAATCTTGACCACAAACAAAGAATCAATAAAATGGAGATTTTATGATTAAGGAACCAATTAAAAAAATAAGATTTTTAATGGTACCATGTTCATTGGATGCATGCAATGTACATGATACTATATGTTTTTCAAAATTAGAATTGTAAAACATACAAATCCCTTTCGAAATACAAATCAATGCCGTCCCTCTTAAAACACTCATGTATCACTTGTATATCCTTGTGGGATAAAGGTTACCTAACCACTTGGAAGTTTCTTTTGATACAAGAGGTAGCTTTGCAATATTAATGGGATGAAGGACACCTAACCATTAATAGTTGGTAAAACTACACGTCCATTAATTGGGATGATTTGTTTGGAAATCTTTTGTGATAAAGGTCACCTAAGCATTAGAAATCCAAGGCATAGATGGGATCAAACATGCCAAACTTATAAATGTTATAATGGGATCCCATAACTCTAGAAATTATATTTGGATATAATTGGTAAATCGTTACCTACCTTGTTGATTCGAATAGGCGGATAAAGGATACCTAACCGCTTATTCGTATTGCAACTTGGATTCTAGCCCTTAATCAATTAAAGTTTATGAAACAAGAAAGGGTATTGATCATTAAGGACTTAATATCATAATTTACTAAATTGAACCTTGTTAAAATTTTGTAGATGGCACCAAACACAACAAACCCGGCTCCGAACAAAACTTCACTACGGTCTCTCCTTGAGGGAGAAAAACTTAACCACACCAACTTCTTGGATTGGTACCGTAGTGTGAGAATAGTTCTCAAACAAGAAAAGAAAGAATATGTTCTCAATGAACCACTTCCTGAAGAGCCCCCTGCCATCCCTAAGCCCACACACGATGCATGGCTTAAAAGGATGGATGACTCCATTGATGCATCATGTCTAATGTTGGCACCCATGATTCCTGACCTTCAGAAGGATTTGGAGAATCATTCGGCCTATGACAAGATTAATCAATTGAAGGAAATATTCCAACAACTTGCAAGGACAGAAAGGTTCGAAACTGTTCGGGCTTTCCATGCTTGCAAGATGGAGGATGGACAGTCGGTTAGCTCTTATATGCTCAAAATGAAGAGTCACATTGATCATTTGGCACGTCTTGGAGTTGTGATGCCCGAAGAGCTAGCAACGGATATGATCCTTAACTCCTTGACAAAGTCTTTTGATCCCTTCGTCATGAATTATAACATGAATGGTTTGAACAAGACTATCCCGGAATTGCATGGGATGCTAATTACCGCGGAAAAGAATCTGCCTAAGAAAACCACTCAAGTTCTCATGATCAAGGAAGGTGGCACAAAGAGAACTAGACCTGAACACCCCACCAACTCCAAGGGCAAGGGGAAGGCAAAGGTTGTCAAAGGAAAGGGCAAGAAAGTTGTCCAAACATCCCGTCCGCCCAAGAAGAAGGCAAAAGTTGCCAAAGAAGACGCGTGGTTTGAATGTGGCAAAGTTGGGCATTGGAAGAGAAATTGCCCTACCTATCTTGCGGAGTTGAAGAAGAAAAAGGCCGGTGAGGGCACTTCAGGTATCTATGTGATAGACCTAGAACTTTATAATTTATCTCCTAACACATGGGTATTTGATACTGGTTGTGGAACTCACATTTGTAATATGTTGCAGGGGTTCAAAAGGAGTAGGCGACTGAAGGCAAACGAGGTAGTACTCCGGGTTGGAAACAGTGCAAGGGTTGCGGTGGATTCAATTGGAAGTTTTGATTAATTACTACATAATGGCTTGTATTTGTCATTGTTGAATGTTTACTATGTTCCTAGCTTGACTAGGAATATTATTTCGGTTGCTAAGTTGAGACAATGTGGATTTGATCTTTGTTTTATGAATGATGACATTTGTGTTTACAAAAACAATGTATTCTATTTTGAGGCTAGGCCTTTAAATGGAATTTATGAAGTAAACCTTGATGAAAAGTCTAACCATGGCTCTTTATACCACACTTTCACCAAGAGACCCAAATGTGATTTGAGTCAAATTTATCTATGGCATTGTCGCCTTGGACATATAAACAAGAATCGCATATCCCAACTTCAAAAGAGTGGAATTTTGAAGGCAAATGAGAATGACTCATTTGATATATGTGAATCTTGTTTGCATGGCAAGATGACTAAAGCTCCTTTCTCGGGAACCACTGAGAAGGCAAAGGACTTGTTGGGAATCATACATACAGATGTATGTGGTCCTTTCAAGCCAATGACTAGATATGGTGAAAGATATTTCATCACTTTCACTGACGACTTTAGTCGTTTTGGATATGTTTATTTGATTAAACATAAACATGAGGCATTTGAAATGTTCAAAACGTTTCAAAGTGAAGTGGAAAACCAACTCAACAAAACAATTAAAGTTCTACGTTCTGATAGAGGAGGTGAGTACTTAACTACAAACTTTATGGATCATCTTAAGACTTGTGGAATTGTTTCACAACTTACTCCACCTGGAACACCACAACATAATGGTGTATCTGAGAGGCGGAATCGAACACTATTGGATATGGTTCGATCCATGATGAGTAGAAGTACTCTACATTTATCATTTTGGGGTCATGCTTTACAAACAGCTGCTCGTCTCCTAAACATGGCACCTACTAAGAAGGTTGATAAAACGCCTTATGAGATATGGCATGGAAAGGTTCCATCTTTATCCTATCTCAAGGTGTGGGGTTGTGAAGCTTATGTTAGACAAGAAGCTTCAAACAAACTAGAGCCCCGTTCAACTAAATGTATATTTGTAGGGTATCCGAAAGATTGTCTTGGATACTACTTCTACAATCCCATCGAGAATAAGATATTTATTTCTCGAAAGGCTGAATTCCTAGAAAACAAGTTTCTGACGGAAGAGGCAAGTGGGAGGTTTGTGGAGCTTGAAGAACTTTAGGAACCAAAGCCTGATACACAAGAAATTGGATCTAGCATTCAACAAGAAATTGTTGAACCTGAACAAACAGTTGATCAGGAACAAATTGTAACACAAGGTGTTCGCAGATCTGGTAAGGTTCGATTTGAACCTGAAAGGTATGGTTACCTTATAATGGAAGAGGAATGTTATACGATAGATTCTGATGAACCCGTCAACTACCAGAGTGCAATGTCAGATCCTGAATCTGATAAATGGCTTGAAGCCATGAACACTGAGATGCAATCCATGCACGATAACCAAGTATAGGACTTGGTTAATCTTCCCACCAATTGTAAAACTGTTGGGAACAAATGGGTTTTCAAGAAGAAAACCGATGTGGATGGAAATGTTCACACTTTTAAGGCTAGACTTGTCGCCAAAGGATACTCACAAACTCATGGTATTGACTATGATGAGACCTTTTCACTAGTGGCAATGATCAAGTCGATAAGGATACTTTTTGCCATAGCCGCATACTATGATTATGAGATATGGCAAATGGATGTCAAGACCGCCTTCCTTAATGGACACTTATTGGAAGATGTCTATATGGATCAACCTGAAGGTTTTGTCGATCCCAAGCATCCAAAAAAAGTGTGCAAGCTTAAAAGATCTATCTATGGATTAAAGCAAGCATCTTGAACGTGGAACATCCGTTTTGATGAAAAGATTACAAATTTTGGATTCATCAAAAATGAGGATGACTCCTGTGTTTACAAGAAAGCTAGTGGGAGCATAGTCATATTCCTAGTATTGTATGTAGATGACATACTTTTATTTGGAAATGACATCCCAACGTTAAAAGGTGTCAAAGCGTTCCTTGAGAACTGTTTCTCAATGAAGGACTTAGGAGAAGCTGCTTATGTATTAGGCATAAAGATCTATAGAGATAGATCTAAGAGACTTATTGGTCTAAGCCAAAGTGCATATATTGATAAAATCTTGAAAAGGTTCAAGATGCAAGACTCCAAAAGAGGATTCTTGCCAATACCGCATGGCTCCATCCTAAGTAAGTCTCATATGCTTCGGAAATTGGGATGAAACATGTCCCATATGCTTGAAAGGATGAACATGTCCCATATGCTTCGGCAATTGGGTCTATCAAGTATGCCATGTTATGCACTAGGCCCGATGTCTCATGTGCTTTAAGCATGACTAGTAGATATCAACAGAACCCAGGTGAAGCCCATTGGACTGCTGTAAAGAACATTCTTAAGTACTTGAGAAGAACTAAATATATGTTCTTAGTTTACGGTGGTTTGGAAGAAAGCTTAAAAGTAAAAGGTTACACTGACGCAAGCTTCCAAACAGATAGGGACGATTTGAGATCTCAATCTGGGTATGTCTTTATTTTAAATGGAGGAGCCGTGTCTTGGAAGAGTTCCAAACAAGAAGTGATTGCACAATCCACTACAGAATCAGATTGGTAAACAATAATCTGATTATTCTAAATGTCCATAGTCGATCATAGTACTATTCTTTGATATGGTTCACAGTTGTTCTTGAAACATAGACAACCATAAAGGCCATACTCATGTATAGTACTAACTATATGAAGGCGTATGTAGTCAAGACGGGATTTGTTCCTCTTATGTGTTGAGAGTTAGACATCTAAGGCGTCTGATTAAAAGTTGAACATAAAATGAGAATGATTAAGATCCATGTCTCATGTTCAACATGATGTCTGTGACAAAGGGATAATTGATAGATAACCTTGTACATCAATTAAAGCCTCGTGCTTTTGAAGAATTGGATGTTGTTGAATGGCATTATGTCATGTATTATTGGGGCAGTGAAATGTTGCTAGACGTTCATCACTGTCGGTATCATTCTATGATGCAACCTTGTGCAATTGGGAGATTGTTAGTTCTATATGCTCAAGGATGATCATAAAATGATATTACTAATAATACATGATCCTATAGGGTCACACCAACAACAAGTTTGACACCAAATTGATCATTTGGAATGTTAAATTTGATTTAACATCAAATGATACTAAACTTGCATTTTAATTTTGTAAGTTATTATTATTTAAGGTAAATAATAATAACTCCAAAATTAATGGTTGATTAATAATTCATATGTGATGAATTAACTAAGTATAACAATTAAATTGTTTAAGTTGTTGAATTATTTAATTGATTTATAAGTAAACCTTTTATTTAATTTAATTGATAAATTAAATGGAACATGTTCATTATATATATATATATATATATATATATATATATATATATATATATATATATATATATATATATATATATATATATATATATATATATATATATATATATATATATATATATATATATATATATATATATATATATATATATATATTTATGCAATCATATGTTAGTTCTATATGCCCAAGGATGATCATAAAATGATATTACTAATAATACATGATCCTATAGGGTCACACCAACAACAAGTTTGACACCAATTGATCATTTAGAATGTTAAATTTGATTTTAACATCAAATGATACTAAACTTGCAATTTAATCTTGTAAGTTATTATTATTTGAGGTAAATAATAATAACTTCAATATTAAAGGTTGATTATTAATTCATATGTGATGAATTAATCAAGAATGACAATTAAATTATTTAAGTTGTTAAATGATTTAATTGAATTATAAATAAATCATTTATTTAATTTAGTTAGTAAATTAAATAAAATGAAATATGCATATTGTAAATAAACTTACATCATTAAAATGCATGTCTAATAGATTTATTTATATGATTGATGGTTTAAGTGTTAATCCATTAAACACAAGTTTAAATGTTTATTATTTATAAAACTTAATTGTATAAGTTTTAAATAATATAATTTAACAAACCTATATCATTTAAATGATATGGTGGCCGGCCATATACACATGCCTTGTGCATGTGTAAGAACTTTAACAAAGCATGCAATATTCCTTTCTCACTTTCAAGGGTTTGACTATTGGATGAATAAAACTTGTTTTCTTTAATCAACCACTTTCTCCCTCCCATATAACAAAGGTGGCCGGCCATTTTGAAGGGTTATACACATTCTAAACTTGTGAAAAGATCAACCAAACACTCTCCTTTTGTGCCTTGCAAAATCCAATTTTGGCATAAATAAGAGAAGAAGTTTTCATTGCAAGTTGTGGAACTAGCATTCAAGGTTGTTCAAGCTTGTGGTGGACAAAACTATAGAGGGATTCTAACTTGATTCCTTGTCATCAATTTCGTCCAAACTAAGCTCATTAAGAAGGGTATGATCTTGAACTCTATCTATGCTTGTTCTTCATCTTATCTCTACTTGCATGTAGCATGATCCTCTTGGAAGTGAAGTTTGTGTTCATGATTTTATGCTTCCGTTGCAACTTCAAGTTTTTGAAACTAATCACATGAACATATGATTTCCAACAATATGGTGTATATGCTCGTGGCTAAGGAAAATCCGAAGGAGGGGCAGGGTGTGAAAGAAGACGGCCCAATTGTTGAATTGCTTGTGGAGTACAAGGATGTGTTTCCTACTGATTTGCCACCAGGTTTGCCTCCAATCCGTGATATTGAACATCAAATTGACCTTATTCCAGGTGCTCCTTTGCCTAATAAGGTCGCTTATCGTTGCAATCCGGAGGAGACAAAGGAGTTGCAAAAACAAATTGATGAACTCATGAGTAAGGGTTATGTCCGTGAGAGTTTAAGTCCTTGTGCTGTTCCCGTGTTACTTGTGCCAAAGAAGGATGGATCATGGAGGATGTGTGTTGATAGTAGGGCGGTGAACAACATCACCATCAAGTACCGTTTTCATATTCCAAGGCTTCATGACATGTTAGATGAACTCCATGGATATGTTGTGTTCTCAAAAATTGATTTGAGAAGTGGTTATCACCAGATTCGTATGCGTGAGGGTAATGAATGGAAGATAGCCTTTAAAACCAAGCATGGGCTGTATGAATGGACCGTGATGCCATTTGGCCTTTCATGAGACTAATGAGTGAAGTGCTTAAATCTTTTTTGGGCAGGTTTGTTGTTGTCTACCTTGATGATAATTTGGTGTATAGCAAAAGCAGAGAGGAGCATTTGGTACACTTGAAACAGGTCTTTGAAACTCTTAGAGCTCAAAAGCTCTATGGAAAACTGGAGAAGTGTTCATTCTTGGTGGCGGAAGTAAAATTCTTGGGATATGTGGTTTCTAAGGATGGCGTGTCCGTGGATCAGTCCAAGATTGAAGCGATCAACTCCTGGCCTTGTCCTAAAAACATAAGTGAAGTGCGTTCGTTTCATGGCTTGGCCTCATTCTATAAGCGTTTCATTCGTGATTTCAGCACTCTTACTAGTCCCATTACTAATTGTTTGAAGAAAGGTGCTTTCATATGGGGAGAAGAGGCTCAAAAGGCATTTGAAAAATCAAGGAGTGTTTGTATGCTTCTCCTATCTTTGCATTACCAGATTTCTCTCAACCTTTTGAGGTTGAATATGATGCAAGTGGTGTAGGTATTGGTGCTGTTTTGATTCAAGCCAAACATCCTATAGCTTATTTTTCTGAAAAGTTGGGAGGAGCACGGTTGAATTATTGTACTTATGATAAGGAGTTTTATGCTATTGTTTGTGCATTGGATCATTGGAGTCATTATTTGCGTGCAAATCATTTCATTTTGCATTCAGATCATGAATCTTTGAAATACATTAATGGGCAGCAGAAGTTGAGCACAAGACATGCCAAATGGGTGGAGTTTTTACAATCCTTTCACTTTTCAGCAAAGTATAAGGATGGTAAAAGCAATGTGGTGGCCGATGCACTTTCAAGGCGTTACACTTTGCTTGCTACTTTGGATGTTCGTTTCTTGGGGTTTGAGACTTTGAAAGACTACTATGAAACTGATGCTGATTTTGGGGATGTGTTTGGAAAATGTGCAGGTGGTCCCCATGGTGAATATGTGGTGCAAAATGGATTCCTCTTTAAAGGCAATCGCCTTTGTGTTCCAAAACATGCAATTCATGAATTACTAGTTCGTGAGGCTCATGGTGGAGGCTTGGCAGGTCATTTTGGTGTGACTAAGACGTTGGAGGTGTTAAAAGAACATTTCTTTTGGCCTAAAATGTTGGGGGATGTAACCAACATTGTGGGTAAGTGTGTGACATGTCATATGGCTAAGAGTTCTTTCAAGCCTAGTTTGTATACTCCGTTACCCGTGCCTGTTTGTCCATGGGAAGATGTGTCTATGGACTTCATAGTTGCTTTGCCTCGAACTCAAAGAGGTAAGGATGCTATCATGGTGGTGGTTGACAGGTTCTCAAAGATGGCTCATTTTGTTACATGCCACAAGACGGATGATGCTATCAATGTGGCTGATTTGTACTACAAAGAAATCGTTCGTTTGCATGGCATACCAAAGACCATTGTTTCTGATCAGGATTCCAAGTTCTTAAGCTACTTTTGGAATACATTATGGAGAAAAGTAGGTACCAAGTTGCTGTTTAGCACGTCGCATCATCCTCAAACGGATGGTCAAACTGAAGTGACAAACAAAATTTTGGATACATTGTTGAGGGGGTTGGTTAGCAAGACTCAAAAAGATTGGGATGTCAAACTTGCACATGCTGAATTTGCTTATAATCGTTCTCCTACTCATGCTACAGGTCATTCTCCTTTTGAAGTTGTTTATGGGGTGAATCCTTACATGCCTTTGGACCTGATCCCATTGCCAAAGGAGGAGTTGGTTCATAAAGATGCCAATGATAAGCTCAAGTCCATGATGAAGTTGCATCAACAAGTTCGCGACAAGAACAAGAAAGCAAGGGTGTTTGATGAAGGTGATTTGGTTTGGGTGCACATGAGGAAAGAACGTTTTCCTAGCAAGAGGAAGAACAAGTTGATGAAGGTGATTTGGTTTGGGTGCACATGAGGAAAGAACGTTTTCCTAGCAAGAGGAAGAACAAGTTGATGCCACGAGCAGAAGGTCCTTACAAGATCATTGCACGGGTGAATGACAATGCATACAAGGTGGAGTTACCGGGAGGTTATGGGGTGCATGCAACATTTAACGTGGGAGATCTTTCACCTTACCTTGATGATGATGGCCTCGCTGAATTGAGGTCAATTCCTTTCAAAGGGGGAGGGGATGATGCATGCATGGATGATTCGAGCTCTTCAAACGATGATAATTTGTTGCTGACTTGGAAGATGGGTGACGTGGCTGGTGACATGGCCAAATTTGTGTGTATGGTGACATGGCAGCATAATAGATGGTGCATGGAGCTGTTACGATGTTAGTTCTATATGCCCAACGATGATCATAAAATGATATTACTAATAATACATGATCCTATAGGGTCACACCTACAACAAGTTTGACACCAATTGATCATTTGGAATGTTAAATTTGATTTAACATCAAATGATACTAAACTTGCAATTTAATCTTGTAAGTTATTATTATTTGAGGTAAATAATAATAACTCCAAAATTAAAGGTTGATCACTAATTCATATATGATGAATTAATCAAATGTAACAATTAAATTGTTTAAGTTGTTAAATGATTTAATTGAATTATAGTTAAACCTCTTATTTAATTTAATTGGTAAATTAAATAAGATATGCATATTGTAATATATATATATATATATATATATATATATATATATATATATATATATATATATATATATATATATATATATATATATATATGTATATATATATGTATATATATATATATATATATATATATATATATATGTGTGTATATATATATATATATATATATATATATATATATATATACATATATATATATATATATATATATATATATATATATATATATATATATATATATGTATATATATATATATATATATATATATATATATATATATATATATGTATATATATATATATATATATATATGTATATATGTATATATATATATATATATATATATATATATATATATATATATATATATATATATATATATATATACATATATGTTATAAATTCAGCGTTACCACGACAATTATGAACAAACTAAAAACTAGAATATAGATGAAGAAAGAAAGAAAGCTTGAGAGCTTAGAGAGAGTAGAGAGAGTTTATATCACTTGTGAAAGAGTTGATATGAGATGCATTTTCTTCCTTACATTGATGGTCTATTTATACTACCAAGTCTACTATTCAAATATAGTTGTTTAATTGGTAAATGCAAAGTGATGACAAAGTGATGACATAATGTTGTCATTCACCAATTACTTGTAACACTCCCCCTTGAATGACATCATTCTACATCGGAGTTCAACTTTGAAGTACTGCCTCATTAAAAACCTTGCTAAAGAAAACCCAGTGGGAAAAAACTTTAGCGAAGGGAAAAAGAGTGTAGTGTCTAGTTGACTCCCCTTCATTTAGATATTGAATGACCATTATGTATTGTGTAGATGTCTCATTCCAATACCATGAACATGTTTTCTAAAGATCTTGGTAGGAAGTGCCTTTTGTGAAAAGATCTGCTGTATTGTTGCTAGATTGAACATATTTTAGTTCAATCTGTTGATTCTTTATACGCTCTTGAGTGTATTCAAAAAACTTTGGAGGAATATGTTTTGTCCTGTCGCTTTTGATGTACCCTTCTTTCATTTGAGCGACACATGCTGCATTATCTTCATAGATTAAGGTTGGAGATTTATCTTTATCTATTCAACAAGAAGTCAGGATAAGTTATGTCATCGATCTTAACCATGTACATTCTCTACTAGCTTCATTTAGAGCAATTACTTCTGCATGATTTGAAGATGTGGCGACGAGTGTTTGCTTTTGAGAACGCCAAGATATTGCAGTACCTCCATTCATGAATACATATCAAGTTTGAGATCTAGCTTTATGAGGATCAGACAAGTAACCTGCATCTGCATAACCAATCAAGCCTTGTTTTGAACTATTAGGAAAAAATAAACCTAAATCAGTAGTTCCGCGAAGGTATCGTAATATGTGCTTGATTCCATTCCAGTGTCTTTTTGTTGGAGATGAACTAAATCTTGCTAATAGATTTACTGCAAAAGAAATGTCAGGTCTAGTACAATTAGTAAGATACATAAGAGCTCCAATTGCATTAAGATATGGTACTTCTGGACCAAGAATTTCTTCATTTTCCTCACAAGGGCGATATGGATCTTTGTCAATATTTAGTGATTTAACAATCATTGGAGAGCTTAAAGGTTTGGCTTTATCCATATTAAAACGTTTCAAGACCCTTTCTGTATAGTTTGATTGATGACAAGTATCCCATTTGGCATATGCTCAATCTGTAAACCAAGACAATATTTGGTTTTCCCAAGGTCTTTCATCTCAAATTCTTTCTTTAAAAATTCAATCACTTCAAGAATTTCTTTATTCGTCCCAATAATGTTCAGATCATCTACATAGACGGCTATAATAACATATCCAGATGTTGTTTTCTTAATAAATACACACGGACAAATAGTATTGTTTTTATAGCCTTTGCTTATTAAGTAATCACTTAGACGATTGTACGACATACGTCCAGATTGCTTTAACCCATACAATGATCTTTGCAGTTTGATAGAATACATTTGTTTGGGTTTTGCACTTAATGCTTCTGGCATTTTAAATCCTTCGGGGATTTTCATATATATATCACTGTCAAGTGATCCATATAAGTAAGCAGTAACAACATCCATAAGATGCATATCTAAATTTTCAGAAACTGCTAGACTGATTAAATATCTGAAAGTGATTGCATCCATAACAGGAGAATATGTTTCTTCATAATCGATTCCCGGCCTTTGAGAAAAACCCTTCTGTATAAAAATCCATCTGTATCCCAATTTCATTTTTCTCATTTCTTTTTCGTATAAAAATCCATCTGTATCCCAATGGTTTCACAACTCCAGGTGTGAGTATAATAGGTCCAAAAACCTTTCTGTTATTGAGAGACGTTAATTCAGCTTGCATGGCCTCTTTCTATTTACCCCAATCCTGCCTATTTTGGCATTCAATGACAGATTGTGGTTCTGGATCCTCATTGATAATATTGCATGCAACTTAATAAGAAAATATTATATCTTCTAATTCATATTGGCTCCTTACTATTTTTATATGACCATAATTAATTTCAATCTCCTTATCATTTATTTCCTCAACTGGGGAAGTAATGTTATTTTGTGTTTCTTCATGAACACTTTCATTATGCTCAAACATATTTTCCATTCCTCTTCTTTTTCTAGGATTTGCATCCTTAGAACCAAATGGCCTTCCACGCTTCAGGCGTGCTTTGGATTCTTGAGTTACTTTTTCATCAGATTGTCTATCTGGGAGTTCAATTCGAGCTGGAGCATTAACAGCAGGTATATATGATTTAGTAACTCTTTTTGTATCAGTAAATGCATCAGGTAATTGATTTTGCAACTTCTTGCAAATGTATTATTTTTTGAACACCCATCTCACATTCTTGTGTGCGAGGATCAAGATATGATAAAGAAGGTTCATACCATGAAACATTCTTTTCTTGGGTTTTCATTTCTCCCCCAAGTGTTGGGAAATTTTCTTCATTGAAATGGCAATCAGCAAGACGTGCTGTGAACATATCACCTGTCAAAGGTTCAAGATATCTTATTATTGAATTTGTTTCAAAACCAACATATATTCCCAACCTCCTTTGAGGACCCATTTTTGTACGTTGTGGTGGAGCAATAGGAACATATACTGCACTTCCAAAAATTTTAAGGTGGGATATATTTGGTTCTTTTCCAGAAACAAGTTGAAGGGGAGAATGTGTATGATATGCACTTGGTCTCATACGAATCAGTGATGCAGCATGTAAAATTGCATGACCCCATATGGAAACAGGAAGTTTTGTTCTCATTATTAATGGTCTAGCTATTAATTGGAGACGTTTAATCAGTGATTCTGCTAAACCATTTTGAGTGTGTACATGTGCAACTGGATGCTCAACAGTAATTCCTATAGACATACAATAATCATTAAATACTTGAGACGTAAACTCACCTGCATTATCAAGTCTCACTTTATTGATGTTATAATCAGGAAAATGTGCTCTTAGTTTAATAATCTGAGTTAGGAATTTTGCGAATGCCATGTTACGAGTTGATAATAGGCAAACATGAGACCATCTAGTTGATGCATCTATTAAGACCATAAAGTATTTAAATGGTCCAGAAGGTGGATGAAATGGTCCACATATGTCTCCTTGAATTCTTTCTAGAAATCTAGGTGATTCCCTTTCAACTTTCATTGGTGAAGGTCTTGTAATTAATTTCCCAAGGGAACAAGAAATACATGGGTTCTTATTACCTATTTGAGGGAACTTCTGGTCCTTCAATGGATGCCCAAATGTATTTTCAATTATTCGGCACATCATTGTTAATCCTGGATGGCCCAGCCTGTCATGCCACAAACTAAATATTCTAGGATCACAAAATTTTTCTTTAACCACCGAATTTGACTCAACTATATTTATATATGAAAAATGTAAACCAGAATCAAATTGTGGTAATTTCTCCAATATATGGTTTTCATTTATTATAAACATATATTTCTTGTTTCCTATTGTTTTGGTGAATGTGTCATATCCGTTAAGATATATATCATTAAAACCCAATAAATTTCTGTTTGACTTTGGGGAAAATAAAGCATTACTGATTACAAACTTCGTACCATTAGGTAACATGAAACAAGCATTTCCTACTCCTACGATCAAGTCTACAGGACCTGATATTGTATTTATGTGCCCTTTTATGGGTTTTAGTGTGGAAAAATATTTCTTTGTTTTCAAGATGGTGTGTGTGGTACTACAATCAATTATTAAGAGTTCTCCAAGATTTCCTTGGTTTTGTGCTCCAGTTGAACTCATTTTGAACTTCATATAAGAAAAATAAATGATGAGTTACAACACAATTTTAATAAAAGTGACTCGAAAAACTTCATTAAGAAAGAAAAACATTACAATGAAAAATTAAAAACATGTTACAAAAAGGAAACTAGTTTTCTAGGATGTCTAAATCATTGCAAAAGTCTAGAGTGTTTAGTTCAATGTTTCCTAAATCAACACCATCGATGAGGTTGACTTCTTTCCCCTTTCCTTTAATGGAATCTTGGTAAAGTTTACAAAGATGGGGATCTGTACGACAGGTCCTTGACCAATGACCTATGCTACCACATCTATAACAAGAACCTCCGGGGTTCTGTGATGTTCCGGCATCATTTATTTTTTCTTGTGGTTGGACATTATTTCCTTGTGGAGTGTGTTGATTATTGTTTCTTTGACCACGCCCACGGTTATAATGATGACCGCGTCCACGACCCTGAGTATAACAGCGCCCAAAATTTTGGTTTTGGTTAAAATGGTCTCGACCGCGACCACGGCCTCGTCCACGTCCACGACCACGACCACGACCACGTCCTCGTCCATACGAATTATTTCTAGGTTCATAAGTGATAGTAGCATTTGCTTCAGGAAGTGCTACTGAACCTGTTGGACGGGACTGGTGGTTCTTTATTAATAGTTCATTATTTTGTTCAGCAACAAGGAGAAGTGTATTAAGCTCAGAATATTTTTTGAGCTTTTGCATACGATATTGTTGTTGCAATGTCATATTTGATGCATGGAATGTAGAGAGAGTTTTCTCCAACATTGAAGCATCAGAAACCTCTTCCCCACAAAATTTTAGTTGTGAACATATCCGAAATAATGCGGAATTATAGTCATGTACCTTTTTGAAGTCTTGAAACCTCAACGATAACCACTCAGCCCTAGCACTTGGAAGTATAACTTCCTTTTGGTGGTCAAATCTTTCTTTTAAGCTTTTCCAAAGACTGCTAGGATCGGTGGTATTGAGGTATTCATACCTCAACATTTCATCGATATGTTTGCGAAGGAAAATTATTGTACGTGCTTTATCTTGCGACGTGCACTTATTTTTTTCTTTTATAGTTTCAGATAAATCCATGGACTCAAGATGCATCGTAACATCTATAGTCCAAGGCATGTAGTTCTTTCCGCTGACTTCAAGAGCGGTAAATTCAAGCTTTGCAATGTTTGACATATTGTAGCTCCTAAGAAAAATAAAACTCATTAAATTTGTCGTTTAAAGGTGGGGATGAGTTTTACTATTTCTATTATAGTTACAAACATAATTAAATAGATGAATCTTCTCAAATTCCTTTTATTTTAAAATTTAAAATGTTATTTTTTAATCGGTTGGGCATAAATAAACGTTAGTATATATAAATAGAGGTCAGAGCATGAATAATAGTTAGTATACATAAATAAATGTTAGTGTGCGTAAATAAACATTAGTTTATATAAATAAGCGTTAGTATACATAAATAAATGTTAGTATGCATAAATAAATGTTAGTTTGCATAAATAAATGTTAGTTTCAGTAAATAAACGTTAGTTTGCATAAATAAACGTTTGTTGCCGTAAATAAACGTTAGTTTGCAATAAATAAACGTTAGTATAGATAAATAAATGTTAGTTGCATAAATAAATTAGTATGCGATAACAAAAGTTAGTTTGCAATAATAAATGTTAATAAAGCGTAAGTAAATTTAGAATAAGAAATGAACTTCGTTAGTAGTGATAACGTCAAGGATAAATAAGAAAAGAAATTTGTTAGTAGTCATAACGTCAAGGATAAATAAGAAAAGAAATTTGTTAGTAGTCATAACTTCGAGAATAAAATGTTTTTTCCGTTATCGTTGTTATTATTATTATTATTAATTAACATTCTAGTTTTGATGAAATTATATACCTTGATTAAGATCGATGTGTCTTTTAATCGCCTTAGTTAGAGCCTCGTGCTGATAACGTGTTATAAATTCAGCGTTACCACGACAATTATGAACAAACTAAAAACTAGAATATAGATAAAGAAAGAAAGAAAGCTTGAGAGCTTGGAGAGAGTAGAGAGAGTTTATATCACTTGTGAAAGAGTTGATATGAGATGCATTTTCTTCCTTACATTGATGGTCTATTTATACTACCAAGTCTACTATTCAAATATAGTTGTTTAATTGGTAAATGCAAAGTGATGACAAAGTGATGACATAATGTTGTCATTCACCAATTACTTGTAACAATATATATATATATATATATATATATATATATATATATATATATATATATATATATATATATATATATATATATATATATATATATATATATATATATATATATATATATGTATATATATATATATATATATATATATATATATATATATATATATATATATATATATATATATATATATATATATATATATATATATATATATATATATATTTATAACATTAATGATGCATAATTAATTGATTTATGTATATAAGTAATGGTTTAAATGTTAATCCATTAATCACAAGTTTGAAGGTGTATTATTTATAAACTTTGTGATATAAGTTTATAAATAATAGAATTATAAATGTTGATTTATAAAAACCCATCAAATGGCCGGATTATATGTGCCACACATGGCATGTGTGGGAAGTTGAAAAAGCTTGCACTTATTCTCTCTTTGACCAAGGAAAGGAAGCATGCTTCTACATAGGATTCTATGCCACTTTCTCTCTTCTTTTCTTATGCATGCAATCCGAAATTTGAAGTGTGATATGAGACTTTCATACTTGTTTTTGATCAGCCAAAAAACTCTCTCTAGAACATATGCAAAAATCATTTTTGGCATCAAGGAGTTAAGAGCTTTATCTTGCAAGTTTTCAAGACTAGCATCTAAGGGTGTTCAAGCTTGTGGTGGATCAACTATAGAGGAGATCTTCCTTGATTTCTAGCCATCAAATTCGTCCACATAAAGACCAAGAAGAAAGGTTATGATCTTGAACTTCATCTATGCTTCTTCTTCATTTTATCTCTACATGCATGTAGCATGATCCTCTTGGAATGAAATTCGTGTTCATGATTTTATGCTTCCGTTGCAACTTCAAGTTTTGAAACTTATAACATGAATATGGATTTCCAACAATTGGTATCATAGCCATGGCTATATTGCATGTTTAGATAATAAGTTTATTTGGATAAACTTGGATTTTGGAAGCCATGAATGTTCATCTTCTTGAATGCAATGTTCATGCATGGCTTCTTTGGCAACATGCAAGTATATTATCTATGATTTTATGTAACCAACTAAAATTTATTTTTGCATGCATTTGGTTACATAATTGTTGCCTTAGAAAAACAAAGTGTTGATTTTCTTATGATTTTATGTGATAAAATGGTGCATAAACAAGCCAAGGACCAAATGATGCATGTTTTGTGTTTAAATTCGATATGGTTGTAATCTATTCTTTTATTTAAATGGTTTGTAATAATAATTAGTTATTTCCTCACATTTATTCATTTTGTAAGTATTAGAATAGTTGTATTTTATATTTTTTACAAAATGTAACAAAAGAAGGAAATAAAGACCAAGAGAAGATTACACTCAACAGCAACATTTCCTGCATGGCTGCTGTCAAGGATTTCGAACCTGTTAAGAAGCAAAAATAAAATTCATATCTTGGTATTGTGATGCTATACTTGTTAGTAACTTTAATATCAAGTATATACAATAAGTTTTGACAAGTATAAGCATGAATATAACCAAGAATGAAGTGAAGAAAGCAACAAAACCACAAGAAATCTCTCATGTTGCCACTGTTCTGTCGCAAGTAATGGGGAGGGCAAAGAAAAATCACAAGCTCTTCCATGGTGTCAAGAAATGGTGCTTCAAGTATCATTTGATGTTATAAATGGCTTGGCAAAATTATAGCCAAATCGAAGATCATTTGGTTGAGTTTTTGTCACCCTTTTGTCCCTAGGTTTGGACTTTATATTTCATGTATGGCTCACATGAAATATCAAATTAGTTGGCTTGTGTTTATGCACCCATGCATGCAAGTGATGATTGAATGTTTTATTATTTTATGTTGTGGATGAAAATAAGATTTTGCATGCTAGACAACCTAGATAATTAAACATAATCATCAAGGAGTTTGTAATTTTTCAAATTGACATATAAAAAATAAAATGTAATACAATTGGTTTTATTCAAAATGGGTTTTGTTATAAAACCTATAAAGTGAAGTTTTGAGAATGAATGAAACAAGAAATAAAATGGAGATTTTATGAATTCTTACAAACTCCAACCCTAAATAATAATGGTAATTATTTAGGATTAAAATTGGTTCTCATGTATGTGATCAAACTCAAACTTAATATTGGATATTAGTTGTAATCTTGACCACAAACAAAGAATCAATAAAATGGAGATTTTATGATTAAGGAACCAATTAACAAAATAAGATTTTTATGGTACCATGTTCATTGGATGCATGAAATCTACATGATACCATATGTTTTCAAAATTAGAATTGTAAAACATACAAATCCCTTTCGAAAGACAAATCAATGCCGTCCCTCTTAAAGACACTCATGTATCACTTGAATATCCTTGTGGGATAAAGGTTACCTAACCACTTGGATTCTTCTTGTGATACAAGAGGTAGTTTTGCAATATTGATGGGATAAAGGACACCTAACCATTAATAGTTGTCAAAACTACAGGTCCGTTTAAGTAGGATGATTTGTTTGGAAATATTTTGTGATAAAGGTCACCTAAACATTAGAAATCCAACGCATAGATGGGATCAAACATGCCAAACTTATAAATGTTATAATGGGATCTCATAACTCTAGAAATTATATTTGGATATAATTGGTAAACCGTTACCTACCTTGTTGATTCGAATAGGCGGGATATAGGATACCTAACCACTTATTCGTATTGCAACTTGGATTCTAGACCTTAATCAATTAAAGTTTATGAAACAAGAAAGGGTATTAATTATTAAGGAATTAATATCATAATTTACTAAATTGAACCTTGTTAAAATTTTGTAGATGGCACCAAACGCAACAAACCCAGCTCCAAACAAAACTTCACTACGGTCTCTCCTTGAGGGAGAAAAACTCAACCATACCAACTTCTTGGATTGGTACCGTAGTGTGAGAATACTTCTCAAACAGGAAAAGAAAGAATATGTTCTCAATGAACCACTTCCTGAAGAGCCCCCTACCATTCCTAAGCCTGCACACGATGCATGGCTTAAAAAGATGGATGATTCCATTGATGCATCATGCCTCATGTTGGCAACCATGATTCCTGACCTTCAGAAGGACTTAGAGAATCATTCAGCGTATGACATGATCAATCAATTGAAGGAAATGTTCCAACAACTTGCAAGAACGGAAAGATTCGAAACTGTTCGGGCTTTCCATGCTTGCAAGATGGAGGATGGGCAGACGGTTAGCACTTATGTGCTCAAAATGAAGAGTCACATTGATCATTTGGCACGTCTTGGAGTTGTGATGCCTGAAGAGCTAGCAACGGATATGATCCTTAACTCCTTGACAAAGTCTTTTGATCCCTTCTTCATGAATTATAACATGAATGGTTTGAACAAGACTATCCCGGAATTGCATGGGATGCTAATTACCGTGGAAAAGAATCTGCCTAAGAAAACCACTCAAGTTCTCATGATCAAGGAAGGTGGTACAAAGAGGACTAGACCCGAACACCCCACCAACTCCAAGGGCAAGGGGAAGGCAAAGGTTGTCAAAGGAAAGGGCAAGAAAGTTGTCCAACCATCCCGTCCGCCCAAGAAGAAGGCAAAGGTTGCCAAAGAAGATGCGTGCTTCGAATGTGGCAAAGTTGGGCATTGGAAGAGAAATTGCCCTACCTATCTTGCGGAGTTGAAGAAGAAGAAGGCCGGTGAGGGCACTTCAGGTATCTATGTGATAGACCTAGAACTTTATAGTTTATCTCCTAACACATGGGTATTTGATACTGGTTGTGGAACTCACATTTGTAATATGTTGCAGGGGTTCAAAAGGAGTAGGCGACTGAAGGCAAACGAGGTAGTACTCCGGGTTGGAAACAGTGCAAGGGTTGCGGTGGATTCAATTGGAAGTTTTGATTTATTACTACCTAGTGGCTTGTATTTGACATTGTTGAATGTTTATTATGTTCCTAGCTTGTCTAGGAATATTATTTCGGTTGCTAAGTTGAGACAATATGGTTTTAATCTTTGCTTTATAAATGATGACATTTGTGTTTCTAAAAACAATGTATTCTATTTCGAGGCTTGGCCTTTAAATGGAATTTATGAAGTAAACCTTGATGAAAAGACTAACCATGGCTCTTTATACCACACTTTCACCCAGAGACCCAAATGTGATTTGAGTCAAATTTATCTATGGCATTGTCAACTTGGGCATATAAACAAGAAACGCATATCCCAACTTCAAAAGAGTGGACTTTTGAAGGCAAATGAGAATGACTCATTTGATATATGCGAATCTTGTTTACATGGCAAGATGACTAAAGCTCCTTTCTCGGGAACCAACGAGAGGGCAAAGTACTTGTTAGGAATCATACATACGGATGTATGTGGTACTTTCAAGCCAATGACTAGATATGGTGAAAGATATTTCATCACCTTCACTGATGACTTTAGTCGTTTTGGATATGTTTATCTGATTAAACATAAACATCAGGCGTTTGAAATGTTCAAAAAGTTTCAAAGTGAAGTTGAAAATCAACTCAACAAAACAATTAAAGTTCTACGTTCTGATAGAGGAGGTGAGTACTTAACTACAAACTTTATGGATCATCTTAAAACTTGTGGAATTGTTTCACAACTTACTCCACCTGGAACACCACAACATAATGGTGTATCTGAAAGGCGGAACCGAACACTATTGGATATGGTTCAATCCATGATAAGTAGAAGTACTCTACCTTTATCAATTTGTGGTTATGCTTTACAAACAGCCGCTCGTCTCCTAAACATGGCACCTACTAAGAAGGTAGATAAAACACCTTATGAGATATGGCATGGAAAGGTTCCATCTTTATCCTATCTCAAGGTATGGGGTTGTGAAGCTTATGTTAGACAAGAAGCTTCAAACAAACTAGAACCCCGTTCAACTAAGTGTATCTTTGTAAGGTATCCGAAAGATTGTCTTGGATACTACTTCTACAATCCCATAGAGAATAAGATATTTATTTCTCGAAAAGCTGAATTCCTAGAAAACAAGTTTCTGACGGAAGAGGCTAGTGGGAGGTTTGTGGAACTTGAAGAACTTCAGGAACCACAGCCTGACACACAAGAAATTGGATCTAGCATTCAACAAGAAATTGTTGAACCTGAACAAACAATTGATCAGGAACAAATTGTAACACAAGATGTTCGCAGATCTGGTAGGGTTCGATTTGAACCTGAAAGGTATGGTTACCTAATGATGGAAGAGGAATGTTATACGATAGATTCTGATGAACCCGTCAACTACCAGAGTGCAATGTCAGATCCTGAATCTGATAAATGGCTTGAAGCCATGAACACAGAGATGCAATCCATGCACGATAACCAAGTATGTGACTTGGTTAATCTTCCCACCAATTGTAAGACTGTTGGGAACAAATGGGTTTTCAAGAAGAAAACCGACGTGGATAGAAATGTTCACACTTTTAAGGAAAGACTTGTCGCTAAAGGATACTCACAAACTCATGGTATTGACTATGATGAGACCTTTTCACCAGTGGCAATGATCAAGTCAATTAGGATACTTTTTGCCATAGCCGCATACTATGATTATGAGATATGGCAAATGGATGTCAAGACCGCTTTCCTTAATGGACACTTATTGGAAGATGTCTATATGGATCAACCTGAAGGTTTCGTCGATCCCAAGCATCCAAATAAAGTGTGCAAGCTTAAAAGATCTATCTATGGATTGAAGCAAGCGTCTCGAACATGGAACATCCGCTTTGATGAAAAGATCACAAATTTTGGATTCATTAAAAATGAGGATGACTCCTGTGTTTACAAGAAAGCTAGTGGGAGCATAGTCATATTCCTAGTATTGTATGTAGATGACATACTTATATTTGGAAATGACATCCCAACCTTAAAAGGTGTCAAAACGTTCCTTGAGAACTGTTTCTCAATGAAGGACTTAGGAGAAGCTGCTTATGTATTAGGCATAAAGATCTATAGAGATAGATCTAAGAGACTTATTGGTCTAAGCCAAAGTGTATATATTGATAAAATCTTGAAAAGGTTCAAGATGCAAGACTCTAAAAGAGGATTCTTGCCAATACCACATGGCACCATCCTAAGTAAGTCTCAGTGCCCAAGCACTAAGACTGAATTTGAAAGGATGAAACATGTCCCATATGCTTTGACAATTGTGTCCATCATGTATGCCATGTTATGCACTAGGCCCGACGTCTCATGTGCCTTAAGCATGACTAGTAGGTATCAACAGAACACAGGTGAAGCCCACTGGACTGCTGTAAAGAACATTCTTAAGTACTTGAGAAGAACTAAAGACATGTTCTTAGTATACTGTGGTTTGGAAGAAAGCTTAAAAGTAAAGGGTTATACTGACGCAAGCTTCCAAACAGATAGGGACGATTCGAGATCTCAATCTGGGTATGTCTTTATTTTAAATGGAGGAGCCGTGTCTTGGAAGAGTTCCAAACAAGAAGTGATTGCATAATCCACTACAGAATCAGAATATGTTGCTGCTTCGGAAGCTGCTCAAGAAGCTGTCTGGATGAGAAAGTTCATTGAAGATCTAGGGGTTGTTCCTTCCATTCGGGACCCTATAGAAATCTTCAGTGATAATCTAGGTGCTATAGCTCAGGCAAAGGAACCTAGATCGCATCAAAAGACCAAACACATTCACCGAAGGTATAACTACATACGACATGAAGTTAAGAATGGTGAAATAAGTATTCACAAGGTTCATACAGATCAGAATTTGGCAGACCCATTCACGAAGCCTTTACCCCAAGCGAAGCATGAAAGTCACGCTAAGGGTATAGGACTTCGTTTTTCTAATGAATGGATTTGATTTGTGTTTAGTGTTTTATGAATATGAAACTATGTAAACAACAATAATTATGTGATATATGTGACGTGATGTTTCATTCATAATTTTGTGTTTTATTAGCATGTTTAATCCTTGAATAATTTAGTTATTCTAAATATCCATAGTCGATCATAGTTGTGGGAGCAATTATGAAGTAAGACTAATATGAATTGGATTGGTTGACTTTTGTGGGTAAAAGTAGCAAAATGTTGCAACCAAATTCATAGGTACTTGTTAGTGAACGAGTATTGGAATTGACCCGTTTCAAGATCACTTCATGGATCATTATCATAAGTGATTCTTGAACAAAGGTATTATCATTGTATCCTTAGACCTGAGATACATATTTGGGACTCAAGTGTAGAGAATGTTGTGCTTTGATATGGTTCACCGTTGTTCTTGAAAAATAGAAAACCATACAGACCATACTCAAGTATAGTACAAACTACATAAGGGGCATATGTAGTCAAGACGGGATTTGTCCCTCTTATATGTTGAGAGTTAGACATCTAAGGCCCCTTATTCAAAGTTGGACATAAAATGAGAATGATTAAGATCCATGTCTCATGTTCAACAAGATGTATGTGACAAAGGGATAATTGATAGATAACCTTGTACATCAATTAGAGCCTCGTGCTTTCTAAAGAATTGAATGTTGTTGAATGGCATAATGTCATGTGTTATTGGGGGCAGTGAAATCTTGCTAGACGTTTACCACTGTCGATATCATTCTATGATGCAACCTTGTGCAAGTGGGAGATTGTTAGTTCTATATACCCAATGATGATCATAAAATGATATTACTAATAATACATGATCCTATAGGGTCACACCTACAACAAGTTTGACACCAATTGATCATTTGGAATGTTAAATTTGATTTAACATCAAATGATACTAAACTTGCAATTTAATCTTGTAAGTTATTATTATTTGAGGTAAATAATAATAACTCCAAAATTAAAGGTTGATCACTAATTCATATATGATGAATTAATCAAATGTAACAATTAAATTGTTTAAGTTGTTAAATGATTTAATTGAATTATAGTTAAACCTCTTATTTAATTTAATTGGTAAATTAAATAAGATATGCATATTGTAATATATATATATATATATATATATATATATATATATATATATATATATATATATATATATATATATATATATATATATATATATATATATATATATATATATATATATATATATATATATATATATATATATATATATATATATGTATGTATGTATATTTATAACATTAATGATGCATAATTAATTGATTTATGTATATAAGTAATGGTTTAAATGTTAATCCATTAATCACAAGTTTGAAGGTTTATTATTTATAAACTTTGTGATATAAGTTTATAAATAACAGAATTATAAATGTTGATTTATAAAAAGCCATCAAATGGCCGGATTATATGTGCCACACATGGCATGTGTGGGAAGTTGAAAAAGCTTGCACTTATTCTCTCTTTGACCAAGGAAAGGAAGCATGCTTTTACATAGGATTCTAGGCCACTTTCTCTCTTCTTTTCTTATGCATGTAATCCGACATTTGAAGTGTGATATGAGACTTTCATACTTGTTTTCGATCAGCCAAAAAACTCTCTCTAGAACATATGCAAAAATCGTTTTTGGCATCAAGGAGTTAAGAGCTTTATCTTGCAAGTTTTCAAGACTAGCATCTAAGGGTGTTCAAGCTTGTGGTGGATCAACTATAGAGGAGATCTTCCTTGATTTCTAGCCATCAAATTCGTCCACATAAAGACCAAGAAGAAAGGTTATGATCTTGAACTTCATCTATGCTTCTTCTTCATTTTATCTCTACATGCATGTAGCATGATCCTCTTGGAATGAAATTCGTGTTCATGATTTTATGCTTCCGTTGCAACTTCAAGTTTTGAAACTTATAACATGAATATGGATTTCCAACAATTGGTATCAGAACCATGGCTATATTGCATGTTTAGATAATAAGTTTATTTGGATAAACTTGGATTTTGGAAGCCATGAATGTTCATCTTCTTGAATGCAATGTTCATGCATGGCTTCTTTGGCAACATGCAACTTCTTCAACTCCACAAGGTAGGTAGGGCAGTTTCTCTTCCAATGCCCAACTTTGCCACATTCGAAGCACGCGTCTTCTTTGGCTACCTTTGCCTTCTCCTTGGGCGGATGGGATGGTTGGACAACTTTCTTGCCCTTTCCTTTGACAACCTTTGCCTTCCCCTTGCCCTTGGAGTTTGTGGGGTGTTCGGGTCTAGTCCTCTTTGTACCACCTTCCTTGATCATGAGAACTTGAGTGGTTTTCTTGGGCAGATTCTTCTCCGCGGTAATTAGCATCCCATGCAATTCCGGGATAGTCTTGTTCAAACCATTCATGTTATAATTCATGACAAAGGGATCAAAAGACTTTGTCAAGGAGTTAAGGATCATATCCATTGCTAGCTCTTCAGGCATCACAACTCCAAGACGTGCCAAATGATCAATGTGACTCTTCATTTTGAGCACATAAGAGCTTACGGTCTATCCATCCTCCATCTTGCAAGCATGGAAAGCCCAAACAGTTTCGAACCTTTCCGTTCTTGCAAGTTGTTGGAACATTTCCTTCAATTGATTGATCATGTCATAGGCTAAATGATTCTCTAAGTCCTTCTGAAGGTCAGGAATCATGGTTGCCAACATGAGGCATGATGCATCAATGGAATCATCCATCTTTTTAAGCCATGCATCGTGTGCAGGCTTAGGAATGACAGGGGGCTCTTCAGGAAGTGGTTCATTAAGAACAAATTCTTTCTTTTCTTGTTTGAGAACTATTCTCACACTACGGTACCAATCCAAGAAGTTGGTGTGGTTGAGTTTTTCTCCCTCAAGGAGAGACCGTAGTGATGTTTTGTTTGGAGCCGGGTTTGTTGCGTTTGGTGCCATCTACAAAATTTTAACAAGGTTCATTTTAGTAATTTATGATATTAAGTCCTTAATAATTAATACCCTTTCTTGTTTCGTAAACTTTAATTGATTAAGGTCTAGAATCCAAGTTGCAATACAAACAAGCGCTTAGGTATCCTTTATCCCGCCTATTCGAATCAACAAGGTAGGTAACGGTTTACCAATTATATCCAAATATAATTTCTAGAGGTATGGGATCCCATTATAACATTTATAAGTTTGGCATGTTTGATCCCATCTATGCCTTGGATTTCTAATGCTTAGGTGACCTTTATCACAAAAGATTTCCAAACAAATCATCCCACTTAAATGTACGTGTAGTTTTGACAACTATTAATGGTTAGGTGTCCTTTATCCCATCAATATTGCAAAGCTACCTCTTGTATAACAAGAAGACTCCATGTGGTTAGGTAACCTTTATCCCACAAGGATATACACAAGTGATACATGAGTGTCTTTAAGAGGGACGGCATTGATTTGTATTTTGAAAGGGATTTGTATGTTTTACAATTCTAATTTTGAAAAACATATGGTATCATGTAGATTGCATGCATCCAATGAACATGGTACCATTAAAATCTTATTTTGTTAATTGGTTCCTTTAATCATAAAATCTTCATTTTATTAATTCTTTGTTTGTGGTCAAGATTACAATTAATATCTAATATTAAGTTTGAGTTTGATCACATACATGAGAACCAATTTTAATCCTAAATAATTACCATTATGACTTAGGGTTGGAGTTTGTAAGGATTCATAAAATCTCCATTTTATTTGTTTCACAAATTTTCAAATCTTGACTTTTATAGGTTTTATAACCAAACCTATTTTAATAAAACCAATTATATTACATCTTATGTTTTAAATGTCAATTTAGAAAATTACAAACTCCTTGATGATTATGTTTAATTATCTAGGTTGTCTAGCATGCAAAATCTTATTTTCATCCACAACATAAAATAATAAAACATTCAATCATAACATGCATGCATGGGTGCATAAACACAAGCCAACTAATTTGATATTTCATGTGAGCCATACATGAAATATCAAGTCCAAACCTAGGGACAAAAAGATGACCAAAAAATCATCCAAATGATCTTCGATTGAGCTACAACTTTGCCAAGCTTCTTATATCATCAAATGACACTTGAACCACCATTTCTTGACACCATTGCATGAGTTTTTGAATTTCTTTTGGGCTCCTTAAAACTTGCGACAGAACAGTGGCAGCAGGAGGGTTTTCTTGTGGTTTTGTTGCTTTCTTTACTTCATTCTTGGTCAAATTGATGCTTATACTTGTCAAAACTTAATGTACATACTAGATATCAAATTTACTAACAAGTATAGCATCAAAATACCAAGATATGAATTTTTAAACTTCTCCTTAACAGGTTCGAAATTTGGACAGTAGCTATGCAGAAAGTGTTGTTGTTGGGTGCAATCTTCTCTTGGCCTTTTACTTCCTTCTCTTGTTACATTTTGTGAAAAATATAAAATACAACTATTCTAATGATTACAAAATGAATAAAATAAGGAAATAACTAATTATTATTACAAACCATTTGAATAAAAGAATAGATTACAACCAAATCGAATTTAAACACAAAACATGCAACACATGGTCCTTGGCTTGTTTATGCACCATTTTGTCACATAAAATCATAAGAAAATCAACACTTTGTTTTTCTAAGGCAACAATTATGTAACCAAATGCATGCTAACATAAAATAGTTGGTTACATAAAATCATAGATAATATACTTGCATGTTGCCAAAGAAGCCATGCAATATAGCCATGGCCCTGATAAACTTATTATCTAAACATGCAATATAGCCATGACTCTGATACCAATTGTAGGAAGTCCATGTTCATGTTATGATTTTCAAAAACTTGAAGTTGCAACGGAAGCATAAAACATGAACACGAATTTTTTTCCAAGAGGATCATGCTATATACATGTAGAGATAAGATGGAAAACAAGCATAGATAAAGTTCAAGATCAAAACCTTTCTTCTTGAGCTTGGTTTGGACGATTTGTGATGGCTAGGAATCAAGTTAGACTCCCTCTATAGTTGATCCACCACAAGTAAGAACACCTTTGATGCTAGTCTTCAAAACTTGCAAGATAAACCTCTTTTCTCCTTGAAACCAAAAACGATTTTGATAGTCTTCAAGAGAGTGTTTTGAGAGTAATTTTGGCTGATCTAATTCAAGCATGAAGGACCCCTCACTCACTTCTAATTATCGGATTTCATACCCAAGAAAGAAAGAAAGAAAGTGGCCTAGTATACAATGCAAGAGCATGCTTCCTTTTCTTGGTCAAAGAAAGAATATTGCAAGCTTTTTCATCATTTCACACATGCCATGTGAGGCATATTTAAATCCGACCATATGATGAAGTTTATAAATCAATATTTATAAATTCTATTATTTATAAACTTATGTCAAGAAGTTTAAAAATAATAAACCTTCAAACTTGTGATTAATGGAATAACATTTAAACCATTACTTATATATATAAATCAATTAATTTTGCATTATTAATGATATAATATATATATATATATATATATATATATATATATATATATATATATATATATATATATATATATATATATATATATATATATATATATATATACATATATATATTACAATATGTATATTTTATTTAATTTACCAATTAAATTAAATAAGAGGTTTAACTATAATTCAATTAAATCATTTAACAATTTAAACAATTTAATTATTATACTTGATTAATTCATCACATATGAATTAGTGATCAACCTTTAATTTTAGAGTTATTATTATTTACCTCAAATAATAATAACTTACAAGATTAAATTGCAGGTTCAGTATCATTTAATGGTAAATCAAATTTAACAAAATAAATGATCAATTTGGTGTCATACTTGTTGTTGGTGTGACCCTATAGGATCATGTATTATTAGTAATATCATTTTGTGATCATCCTTGGGCATATAGAACTAACAGGGGATATGGTATATATATGATGAAGTTTATAAATCAATATTTATAAATTCTATTATTTATAAACTTATGTCAAAAAGTTTATAAATAATAAACCTTCAAACTTGTGATTAATGGAATAACATTTAAACCATTACTTATATACATAAATCAATTAATTTTGCATTATTAATGATATAAATATATATATATATATATATATATATATATATATATATATATATATATATAAATATAAATAAATATATATATATATATATATATATATATATATATATATATATATATATATTACAATATGTATATTTTATTTAATTTACCAATTAAATTAAATAAGAGGTTTAACTATAATTCAATTAAATCATTTAACAATTTAAACAATTTAATTATTATACTGGATTAATTCATCACATATGAATTAGTGATCAACCTTTAATTTTAGAGTTATTATTATTTACCTCAAATAATAATAACTTACAAGATTAAATTGCAAGTTCGGTATCATTTAATGGTAAATCAAATTTAACACAATAAATGATCAATTTGGTGTCATACTTGTTGTTGGTGTGACCCTATAGGATCATGTATTATTAGTAATATCATTTTATGATCATCCTTGGGCATATAGAACTAACAGGGGATATGGTGTATATGCTCGTGGCTAAGGAAAATCCGAAGGAGGGGCAGATTGTGAAAGAAGACAGCCCAATTGTTGAATTGCTTGTGGAGTACAAGGATGTGTTTCCTACTGATTTGCCACCAGGTTTGCCTCCAATCCGTGGTATTGAACATCAAATGGACCTTATTCCAGGTGCTCCTTTGCCTAATAAGGCCGCTTATCGTTGCAATCCGGAGGAGACAAAGGAGTTGCAAAAACAAATTGATGAACTCATGAGTAAGGGTTATGTCCGTGAGAGTTTAAGTCCTTGTGCTGTTCCCGTGTTACTTGTGCCAAAGAAGGGTGGATCATGGTGGATGTGTGTTGATAGTAGTGCGGTGAACAACATCACCATCAAGTACCGTTTTCCTATTCCAAGGCTTGATGACATGTTGGATGAACTCCATGGATCTGTTGTGTTCTCAAAAATTGATTTGAGATGTGGTTATCACCAGATTCATATGCGTGAGGGTGTTGAATGGAAGACAGCCTTTAAAACCAACCATGGGCTGTATGAATGGATCGTGATGCCTTTTGGCCTTACTAATGCACCAAGTACTTTCATGAGACTAATGAGTGAAGTGCTTAAATCTTTTTTGGGTAGGTTTGTTGTTGTCTACCTTGATGATATTTTTGGTGTATAGAAAAAGCAGAGAGGAGCATTTGGTACACTTGAAACAGGTCTTTGAAACTCTTAGAGCTCAAAAGCTCTATGGAAAACTAGAGAAGTGTTCATTCTTGGTGGAGGAAGTAAAATTCTTGGGATATGTGGTTTCCAAGGATGGCGTGTCCGTGGATCAGTCCAAGATTGAAGCGATCAAGTCCTGGCCTTGTCCTAAAAACATAAGTGAAGTGCGTTCGTTTCATGGCTTGGCCTCATTCTATAGGCGTTTCATTCGTGATTTCAGCACTCTTACTAGTCCCATTACTAATTGTTTGAAGCAAGGTGCTTTCATATGGGGAGAAGATGCTCAAAAGGCATTTGAAAAAATCAAGGAGTGTTTGTATGTTGCTCCTATATTGGCATTACCAGATTTCTCTCAACCTTTTGAGGTTGAATGTGATGCAAGTGGTGTAGGTATTGGTGCTGTTTTGATTCAAGCCAAACATCCTATAGCTTATTTTTCTGAAAAGTTGGGAGGTGCACGGTTGAATTATTGTACTTATGATAAGGAGTTTTATGCTATTGTTCGTGCATTGGATCATTGGAGTCATTATTTGCGTGCAAATCATTTCATTTTACATTCAGATCATGAATCTTTGAAATACATTAATGGGCAACAGAAGTTGAGCACAAGACATGCCAAATAGGTGGAGTTTTTACAATCCTTTCACTTTTCAGCAAAGTATAAGGATGGTAAAAGCAATGTGGTGGCCGATGCACTTTTAAAGCGTTACACTTTGCTTGCTACTTTGGATGTTCGTTTCTTGGGGTTTGAGACTTTGAAAGACTACTATGAAACTGATGTTGATTTTGGGGATGTGTTTGGAAAATGTGCAGGTGGTCCCCATGGTGAATATGTGGTGCAAAATGGATTCCTCTTTAAAGGCAATCGCCTTTGTGTTCCAAAACATGCAATTCGTGAATTACTAGTTCGTGAGGCTCATGGTGGAGGCTTGGCAGGTCATTTTGGTGTGACTAAGACGTTGGAGGTGTTAAAAGAACATTTCTTTTGGCCTAAAATGTTGGGGGATGTAACCAACATTGTGGGTAAGTGTGTGACATGTCATATGGCTAAGAGTTCTTTCAAGCCTAGTTTGTATACTCCGTTACCCGTGCCTGTTCGTCCATGGGAAGATGTGTCTATGGACTTCATAGTTGCTTTGCCTCGAACTCAAAGAGGTAAGGATGCTATCATGGTGGTGGTTGACAGGTTCTCAAAGATGGCTCATTTTGTTGCATGCCACAAGACGGATGATGCTATCAATGTGGCTGATTTGTACTACAAAGAAATCGTTTGTTTGCATGGCATACCAAAGACCATTGTTTCTGATCAGGATTGATGCATGCATGGATGATTCGAGCTCTTCAAATGATGATAATTTGTTGTTGACTTGGAAGATGGATGACATGGCTGGTG